>JBBBVM010001114.1:600000-1014067 GCA_037355625.1 Petunia x hybrida
CTTGAGCAAGGATCTGGTTTTTATTGATGCTCCATTCATGGTGGCAACGCCTGTCAGAGATCCTATATGTGTAGATAAAGGGTATCGGGAGTGTGTGATTTCTATTTGTGGTGTTGAGTCTCTAGTAGACTTGATATTGCTAGATATGGTGGAATTTGATGTGATCATGGGCATGGATTGGTTGGCATCCTGTCACGCGACGTTGGATTGCCATGCCAAGTCCGTGACTATAGGTGCCGAAGGTTAGCCTAAGGCTATTTGGAAGGGTTCCAGGTCTTCTCCGAGGAACAAGATCATATCATTCATGAAGGCTCAGAAGATGATAGCTCGCGAGTGCGGAGGGTATATTGCTTCTATTCGAGATGTTCGAGTGGAGGAGGTATCTATTGATCGAGTACCGGTAGTACGCGAGTATCCGGAGGTCTTTCCGGATGACTTGCCGGGTTTGCCTCCTATGCGGGAGATTGAGTTCTGTATTGATATATTGCCAGGTACTCAGCCTATATCTATTCCTCCATATCGTATGGCTCCTACTGAATTGAGGGAATTGAAGGAGCAAATTCAAGATTTGCTTGATAAGGGTTTTATTAGACCCAATGTGTCTCCTTGGGGTGCTCCGGTTATTTTTGTAAAGAAGAAGGATGGTTCTATGCGCATGTGTATTGATTATCGGTAATTGAACAAAGTGACTATCAAGAACAGGTATCCTTTACCGCGTATAGATGATTTATTTGATCAGCTTCAGGCTGCTACTCATTTTTCCAAGACTTGAGATCGGGATATCATCAGTTGAGGATTCGGTCTGAGGATATTTCTAAGACTGCTTTCCGTACGAGATATGGGCACTATGAGTTTCTTGTCATATCATTTGGGCTTACAATTGCTCCGGCCGCCTTTATGGATCTTATGAACCGTGTGTTCAAGCCATATCTTGATTCTTTTGTTATTGTGTTCATTGATGAAATCCTTATATATTCAAGGAGCCGAGGGGAGCATGAGCATCACTTGAAGATTATCCTTTAGACCTTGAGAGACCATGAATTGTATGCTAAATTCTCTAAATGTGAGTTCTGGCTGGATACCGTGTCATTCCTGGGTCACGTGGTGGCCAAGGACGGTATTAATGTTGATCCCAAGAAAGTGGAGGCCGTTTAGAATTGGCCTAGGCCTACTTCTCCTACAGAGATTCGGAGTTTCTTAGGCTTGGCAGGTTATTATCGGCGATTCGTGGAGGGATTTTCTTCCATATCAGCACCACTGACTAAATTGACGCGGAAGAATGTTCCTTTTCTATGGTCTGCTGCTTGTGAGTCTAGCTTTTAGAGGCTCAAAACTGTCTTGACTACAGCACCTGTATTGGCCTTGCCTAGTGGATCCGGGGGATTCACAGTCTATTGTGATGCTTCTGGTATTGGCTTAGGTGGTGTTTTGATGCAGAATGGCAAGGTTATAGCTTATGCCTCGAGACAACTGAAAGTGCATGAGAAGAACTACCCTGTCCACGATCTAGAGTTATTGGCGGTGGTATTTGCTTTGAAGTTGTGGAGGCATTATTTATATGGTGAGCCTTGTGAGATTTTCACTGATCATAAGAGTCTCCAGTATCTGTTCACCCAGAAGGAGTTGAACGGGAGACAGCGCCGATGGTTGGAGTTGCTTAAGGATTATGACATCGCTATTCGGTATCAACCCCGGAAAGCTAATATTGTGGCTGATGCTCTGAGCAGGAAGTCTATGGGTAGCCTTGCCTATCTTGATGTTGATATGAGACCATTAGCTCGAGAGTTGCAGGCCTTGTCCATTAGTATAGTGCGATTTGATGATTCTGTGCCAGACCGAGTTTTTGCTTATATAGGGACTCAGTCATCCCTAGCTTCCCAGATCAAGGAAAATCAATTTGATGATTCATATTTGCGTGATATTCGAGATAGAGTTTTAAGTGGGGGAGTGACCTCATTTATGATCGGAGATGATGGTGTACTGCGGCTCAACGGTCGGTTGTGTGTTCCGAATGTTGGAGAGTTGAGGCAGCTGATATTGGCAGAGGCACACAGTTCTCGGTATTCTATTCATCCTGGTATTACGAAGATGTATCAAGATCTTCGGGAGTTATATTGGTGGAAGGGAATGAAGAGAGATGTTGTTGATCATGTGTCTCGGTGCTTAAATTGTCAGCAGGTAAAGTTTGAGCATAGAAGACCAGCCGGGGTGACTCAGTCCATGCCGATTCTGGAATGGAAATGGGAGCATATTACTATGGACTTTGTGGTTGGATTGCCTTTGACCTTGGGGAAGCATGATTCAGTATGGGTAGTGGTGGATCGTCTCACCAAGTCAGCTCATTTCATCCCCGTGAGGACTACTTATTCATCGGAGCGCTTAGCTCGTATCTTTATCGAGCATATTATGAGATTGCATGGTGCTCCAGTCTCTATTATATCAGATCGCGGTACTCAGTTCACAGCTCAGTTCTGGAGATCATTTCAGAAGGAGCTGGGTACCCGAGTGGATCTTAGCACCACATTTCATCCTCAGACTGATGGTCAGTCCGAGAGGACCATCCAGATTCTTTAGGATATGCTGAGGGCTTCTGCTATTGACTTTGGAGGCCATTGGGACAGTTATTTGCCTTTGGCGGAATTTGCCTATAATAATAGTTATCAATCTTCTATCCAGATGGCTCCGTTTGAGGCATTATATGGCCGCCGATGTCGTTCTCCAGTTGGTTGGTTTGAACTTGGAGAGGTGAAGGTGTTGGGTCCGGATCTAGTTCAGCAGACCTTAGATAAGGTCCGAATCATTCAGGATCGGCTCCGCACAGCTCAGAGTCGACAAATATCTTATGCGGATCGGAGGAGGAGAGATTTGGTGTTTATGGTAGGTGACCGAGTGTTTCTTAAAGTATCGCCGATGAAGGGTGTTATGAGATTCGGGAAAAAGGGCAAGCTTAGTCCTAGGTTCATTGGTCCTTTTGAGGTCTTGGAGCGCATTGGCGCTGTTGCATATAGGCTTGCTTTGCCTCCATCTCTGTCAGTTCATCCGGTATTCCACGTATCTATGCTCCGAAAGTATGTTCATGATCCATCCCATATGATTGATATGGCTTCTGTCGAGATCGACGAAGACTTGGCTTATTTGGAGGAGCCAATTGCTATTGCGGCTAGAGAGATCCGTAAGCTAAGGTCGAAAGAGATCCCATTGGTTAAAGTGCTATGGAAGAATCGTCCTAGCGAAGAGGCCACTTGGGAACTCGAGTCCGACATGCGGGAGAAGTATCCTCGCCTTTCGATAATTCAGGTATGATTTCAATCTCTAAAGCCTGAAAGTTATGTTGTTGTTTATGATTTCGGGTAGTAGCGAGAGTCCTCGAAATCCGTGTAATTATTTTCGTGAAAATGTGAATCTTACCTTAGACTCGGGCTCGTCCGAGGACGAACGAGAGTCGAAGTGGGGGAGATTGTAACGATCTCAAATAGTCGTTTCGGGAATCGGGACCTCGATTTGCGTGTCGACAATCCCAAAAGCTCCGTAAGGTCCATTATGACATGCCTGAAAAATTTTAGCTAAAAAGAACTTTGTTAGATAGGTATCGGAGAAAGACATCCATTTCAGATATTCATTAAGGCTAAAAGAGGTTTCGGAGCTCGATTTGAGCAAATGAGCTCTGATGTGAAATCTGAAAGTTGCGTTAGGTTCGTATGGTAATTTATGACCTGTAGCAACCTTCAGAAGTGAAAAGAGACCTCATTTGATAGGACTTTTGATAAAGTCTCCGTTGCGGAAGTTTAAAAAGGTTAAAAGAGGTTTTCGAGCTCGATTTGAGTAAACGAACTCCGATGAGAGATCTGAGGGTTCCGTTAGGTTCGTATCTTCATTTATGACTTGTAGCAACTTTCGAATTTGAATTCCGGGGTCGTTTGATTAAAATTCGCTATTTTGGCGAAAGTCGAAATTTGACCCTTTCCCGTGGGACTCACTTTTTGAGTTCTAGAGATCCGAATTGAGTTTCGTCTTGACGAGCATGTCACAAAAGTCTTGTATGACTTGTGTACAAAATTTGGGATCATTCCGAGCTTCGTAGGGTCCCGTTTGGACCAAAAAACAGTGGCTGACCTGGTGCAAAGCCAAAAAAGCTGCTGAATTTTTTTTTACTGTTCAGCCGGAAAAAATCGATGTTTTAGATCAATCCATAAGGAATTGGTAAACAGTCAAAACATAAAAGTTGTAGCTCTTTGAGTTGCGGTTCTAATTCCACCAACCTCGTATCATTTGAACATTTCTATGAGAAGTTATGGGTATTTTACTGAAAGCTATCCAGTGAGGTACAATTTCGACAGCATGTGGTACAACTCTTTAAAGCTGCGGGCTGCTATATATACTAGGGCGGGCATTCATTTTTATTTTCATGTTTTGAGCTTCTAAAAGTGATTCCAAGGGAAATTTGAAGTGCCAAAATCATTCTTAAACACAAGGTAACTATTCTTACCCATTTTTAACGCTTTAATCCGAGGAACAAAGTGACGATCCTTGGAAAGAGGGTTTGAACCCTAGATTTGTGAAATGGAAAAAATGACCGAGTTGGACTCGGGTATGTACAATAATGGTACTTTTGGACTCGTGGGAGTATGGGGAGTCCGAAAACATAAATTTTACGGGTTTTTGGGTACGTCCGACCCGGGGGTATTATGGTAAATTGCCTCTTAAATTGCGTAATGGCTTAGAATCCTTTCCTCACATGCTTACGAGTGCGGCACTATTTCTTTGGCTCAGAGAGGAGTCTTACGGAGACACATCGTTTGGGAAAGGAGGTCGTTCCTTAGCCACTTGAGCCGATTTTGAGGTAAGTGAAACTTGACCTCTATTTTGCTTGCGGATAAGATTTGATCTTGCTAAGTAAGATGTCGAGTACTTAATTGACTAGCATTGTCTAGTAGATAGTATTATGTACTACTCGTTATATTTATACAAAAAGGAGAAAGCACAAACGTGACTTGTGTATAGTTGATGTTGTGTGCCGGTGTATTATTGATATGATCTAGGGACAGAGGCCGGTGGTGCGTTATGACCTAGAAGCGAAATTCCATCTAGGGATAGAGGCCGGTGGTGCGTTATGACCTAGATGTGGAGACTTATAGGGACAGAGACTTGTGGTGCGTTATGACCTATAAGTAAAGTTGTTTATAGGGACAGAGGCATGTGGTGCGTTATGACCTATAAACAAAGCCGCACAGGGTGTGTGCTTATGCTATGTGCTAGGTATATCATTACCTATGTGGTATGCGAGATATATCATCGCCATGCTGTGTGTTAATTATATTATTGCTTATGCCATAGCATCAATATAATATTGTATATGCTGCCTATATTATGTATCTTTATATTATTGACCATGTTATGTATTCGCGTATTATTACTTGTGTTGTTGTATAATTATATTATCGTATGTAATGTTTATGGGTTACTGTAAAGGTGTGGATTGTACTTCCGTTATCTGCTTATGCATTATCAAAGACTTGTCCCGAAAGGGTAATTTAGCGGGCCTGTCGATGATCTTACTGGGCTTTGGCTCATAACTTACTGTTTAAATGTGCAGATCCTTCTACTAGTCAGACAGCGGGACTTATCTGATCCGTTCGAGACTGTGATTATTTTTGCTTGAGGTGAGCCAACCGTATGGTTCGCGGTGGCATACCGTCTGATCCACCTTAGTGTTTAGACGCTTCCTGCATCTTGTATTATGTATATATATATATCGGATGTCAGAATTCGTGGATGCTCTATTGACACTGTATTTCGGGTGGAGCTCTACACCTACATTTTATTGAAATATTTCTATCTAAATTATCATTATGAGTCAGTTTAATTATTCGTGGTTTGCCTAAGGATGTAATACTTAGGTGCTATCACGGCCCCGAAAATTGGGTCGTGACAGTTACACTCAGGATTTGCATTACCAGATCAAAATGTGGTTGGAAGCAAAATGATGGGTTAGTTAAATTTTGTGTTTATGTTCGAGAGGGCACATTTTCTCTCTTTAGTCTTCTGTCCACAAGAATTGGTAGATTGCTAAAATTATTCGTTGAGAATTATGTCGGAAATATAGTCAATAGTCATTACACTTGGACCAAGTTATCGCGGACCACCTTAGCAGACTACAATAATTCCCAAACCTGTAGACTTTTGCTCGTAGAAAAAAGAAGCTTAACTTATTAACCTATCACGCTATTGAAATAAATAACAATAGACATTATAATAAAATATTTTCGATATAACAATTTCAACATGTATTAAACTATACTTGACTAAACGTATATGTAACTTTAATGAAAATATTGTTAAACTAGACTTATAATTACGCTACACAAGTACACAACAAATAAAGCTTTTAAGCTAAATTGGCAATATTGCACCTAACTCAAACAAATCATTAAATGTAAACGAGAGAGATATATATAATTGTGCAGGTACTACTGTAGAAGCAAAGGACGAAAACTTATACTACTACCGTAAAACGGAAGTGGCACCCATTCCATAGACTCTTTTTCTTTTTCCTGCTAATCCATAGACCCGCACCATGACTGACATTATCTGATATGGCTGTGAAGCCTCAGTTTATTGCTGGTATCAGATATACGAATAAGTTAAGTGGTGGTTTCGTGGAGGTCATCCATTTAATTTTAGATCCTTCTAAAGAATCGTTACATGTTTAACTGGTAAGTTAGGGCCCACATGCTTATATTTGATTTAATAAATAAATTAAACAATATTTACTAAATCTATAACTTTACACGATCCTTAAAAATATTGATTTAACTTTTAACCCTTCATTAAATAACTTTACAATAGACAAAACTGTTAATTTATTATTTTTACATATTCTATTTATTACATTTATTATTCTTTTAACGGAATTGTGATAGTTTGAAATTCAATTGATGTTCGGGTTACAAAGCAAGTATAATAATTAGGACTCTCTCTAATAATTCTATTGACGCAACTATTACAGAAGATGTGTATAATAAGGACCCTGGCTAATAAACATTGGATAAAATAATAATTATAGTTAAATATCTCAAAATCTTAACTATTTAAATTAAAGTTATTTTTTGAAAAAGACAATTAAATATAAATCAGATTTTGTATCTGAATAGAAGCATCACTGCAATGCAACTTTGAGTTCCATTCATAGTGCGATTCTCTCCAGAACTCCTTACTCCATTTAAGACTTTGAAACCAAACATTATTGACTTTTCACCTACCGGATTCTTCCTACTGGCAACTTCATATCATTTTATCCCAATTGCTCTTTATATTTTCTTTATAGAAAATTATGGTTTCTCAACAAGAGGAATACTCAAAGAGAGAAGCAAGCGTAATCAAATAGTACTCAACTAAGAGATTTACAAGTTTAAGTTGAGAGCCTTTTACATATATTCTTCTTCTAAGATCCGACGAGGTTCTACTTCATAATTTTTTGTGTGTGTATTTGAAAGTTCTGTTTTGTTAATGCTATGTTTTTGATTAGTTGCTCCTTAGAAAGTTCTCTTCTAGGAATATTGTTTTGTCATTTTGTATCAAAACAACTCATTAATTTATTAATATATATCTGTTGTGGCTTCTCTATTCTCATCTTATCATGCTTATCTGCTATTTCAATGCAATTAATTGGTATCTGTCTAATCTTGCGCCTTCTTCTTCTCATCCAGTTTTGAGTTGTAGGATACTAATAAGTTATAGAAACTATTGTTTTGGAAGCCATATGTTTCAAAGCTTTGGTAAGTTATTTGTGTATTGGATGAAAATTGGCTCGTGCTAAGTGGCACCTCAGATGTACGATCCGAGGTCTACCGAACGGATATTCATGAGCCAAGGCTTGAGGCAGACAGTAAGATCACTGAAATCTGTAACTAAGGATATGATTGGGTCACGCCTCGGTGGATCTTAACCTCGATTAATCAGAGAGCTAGCAACCTCGAGATGGAAGACTTTAGCCTCGGTGAACCGCTCCATTTTCAGCGTGAAAGCAGCCCCACGATCCATATCATTAAACCCACTTCAAGGATGCAGAACGTGGGCAAAGAAGTGAGAAACATGGGGAAATGGGCTGTAACTATTCGTCTATAAATAGAAATTCGTTTGATATGTTAGGCATCCAGAAATATATACAGAAACTCTGCCAAAATTTGTACTCAAAGCATATATTGAAATCTTATTCTACTTTTGTTCAATAGCTTGTTCAATTTCATCGCTTTATTTCGACCCTGATACTTAGCATTGCTTGTAAACCCATCCCACATTTGATTTGTTGTCCTAAATCGGTTTAGGCTAATACTGAAATGACCTTAGGTAGTCGTTTCGGAAGATAGGACTCCGATTGGCGTGCTGATAATTTTAAAATCTTCGTGAAGTTTATTAGGACTTGTCTGTAAAATTTAAACTAAACCAAAATTCGTTTGGTAGGTATCGAAAGAAGGTATCAGTTTCCGTTGTCGACAAATATTAAAAAGAGGTTTTCAAGCTCGATTTTGGCGAATGAGCTCCGATTCAAAATCTGAAAGCATCATTAGGTTCGTATGATTATTTGTGACTTATGTAAACTTTCGAAAGTAAATTTTGAGGTCGTTCGGATAGTTTCCGCTAAAGTCCCGAAAGTTAAAAAATATGATCTTTTCCGTTTAATTCATATCTTGAGTTTCGGGAATCCGATTCGAGATCCGTCTTAGCGAATATGTTAAATATATTTTGTTTACTTACTTGAGAAATTTGGGATTGTTCTGAATTTTGTAGGATTGCGTTTTAATTTTATTACGAAAACAAAATAAAAGATAAAAGAAAGGAAAAGAGATTAAAGAAAATAAAAGAAAGAAAACAAAAAGGAAAACATAAAATAAAAGGAGGCGGTGGCTAAGATATTACTTAGCCTAAAAAGCAAAACGAAGCAGAAGGGAGAAAAAAAGACGAGAAACATAGAACGCAGTGGAGAAAAGAAAAAAAAAGCCAGAAAATAAAGAAACGAAAGGAAAAGGAGCATGAAAAATAGAATTTTTGCCCCAAAACATCCAGTGGGATCGTTTGTCAATGAATCTAAAAGGACAAATCGGTTGTTAGGCAGCAGTGCTAACTTTGGAACGAGGTAAGTGATTATATCCATTTCTTTGGAGGCATTTGGCCTTGTGGATATTCTACCACGTGTTCCTTACGTGTGTAGCTGCCGATAGGCGTACTCATTATGCCTTAGCTTTGGATTTACATTGTATATTATGTGTTATGTCTTGTTGTTGGTATTGCATTGAGAATAGAAGCATTGTGCTCTGGTTGTGAACTTGCATACACTTCCCGGTAATCGATGAGAATCCCGAGCCTGTGAAGGGTCATTATTGCATATACTTCCCAGTAATCGATGAGAGTCCTGAGCCGGTGAAGGGTCATCACTGCATATACATCTCGGTAATCGATGAGAGTCCCGAGCCGATGAGGGGTCATCAGCGCATATACTTCCCGGTAATCGATGAGAGTCCCGAGCCGGTAAGGGATCATCATTGCATATACTTCCCGGTGGTCGATGAGAGTCCCGCGCCGATGAAGGGTCATTACTGCATATACTTCTCGGTAATCGATGAGAGTCTCGAGCCGGTGAAGGGTCATCATTGCATATACTTCCTGGTAATCGATAAGAGTTCCGAGCCAGTGAGGGGTCATCATTGCATATACTTCTCGGTGGTCGATGAGAGTCCCACGCCGGTGAAGGGTCATCATTGCATATATTTCCCGGTGGCTGATGAGATTCCCGTGCCGGTGGAGGGTTATTATTGTATATATCTCTTGGTAGACGATGAGAGTCCCGCGTCGGAGATAGTTATCAGGCATATGTGACTGCATTGCATCATACCGCATTCATCCTATTTCATTGCACCGCATGCTGACTATTGTGTGTATCGTGCTGTGTTTTATGTATGTGGTATGTATACCATAGTGTGGACATATTTCAGTTTGCCTTATAGTTTCTGGCTCGTATCCCGGGTTGCACGCCGCAACAATATAAATATATAGATCGGATTGCACACCGCAACAGTATAAATATATGGATTGGGTTGCACGCCGCAACAGTATAAATATATGGATCAGGTTGCACGCCGCAACAGTATAAATATATAGATTTGGTTTCACGTCGCAATAGTATAAATGTATGGATTCCATACGTGTTTCCAGTTATTATTTGACTCTGCCTTTTTATAGTTTAAATAAGATGAATTTGGTTTATCTGCTTTTCTTCTCCATAGCTAGCTATCCTATTCTTTGAGGTGGCTAGTCTGTCCCCACTTATTGAGTCCTTTTTACTCATCCTTGTTTGTTGTTTTTTCTTGTCTATTTATTTCATTTCGGCAGGTTCGCTCCAGGATTGAGTTCGCCACGTTGTTAAGGAGCGAAGACGACTTCAGCTGTCAGGGTGAGCCAGCTTTTATTAAGGATGGCCACCAGTTTTATGTTTATTATTTCAGTTGTATTTTCTCTCTTAGATGTCTAGTCTGGATAACCCTAAACCTAGTATGTTGGGTAGTCAGTTGTAACTTCTCTTGTACAGCTTATGTATAGCTATGTTTGTGTCTTTTTAGGTCTTATTTCTTATATGAAAGTTGATTTTATGTTTAATTTATAGGATGCACTTCAGAAGGGTTCACCCGATGGGTCTAGGGGAGGATGTCGGGTGCACCGCACGACCTAGTCAAAATTCGGGTCGTGTCAGTTGGTATCAGAGCCCGGTTTATGTTTTTTTTCAGATTAAGACAATGTCTAGTAGAGCCTCGCTGATGGGCACGTAGACGTCCGTACTTATCTACGAGAGGCTATAACTGGAAATACGTAAGGAATTATAAACTGATAGACAACCAGAGACATAAGATAGATAGAAACACATGAACATACACAAAACATCGCACTATAATCACACAATACGCAGCAACCAGTGCAATAAAATGGAATGAATGCAGTATGATGCAATGGGGTCACATATGCTAAATGAATGGAGCGGAATCCTCCTACTCCGGGGCGGAATCCTCCTACCTTCAACATGATACAAGGAGCGGAATCCTCCTGCTCCTAGGGCGGAATCCTCCTACCCTCAATATGATGGAAGGAGCGAAATCCTCCTGCTCCTAGGGCGGAATCCTCCTGCTCCAAGGGCGGAATCCTCCTTCCCTCAATATGATGCAAGGACCGGAATACTCCTGCTCCTGGGGCGGAATACTCCTGCACCCGAGATAATATAAAGCTGAAGCGAAATACTCCTGCACTCAATATATGACATAGCAGCCTATAACCAGAAAACATAATACATATGAATGTGTTTTAAGGCTATAACATAATAAGTACGCCCTGTCGGTTGTTATTCATGTAAAGAACACGTGAATAGAATATTCATAAGGCCAAAGGCCGTCAAAGAAATGGATATAACCACCTACCTTGTTCCAAAGTTAGCACTGCTACTGAACAACCTCTTTGTCCTTTTGATTCACTGCCAAACGATCCCACTCTATTCAATAAGTAGAAAAATATATCAAATATGACTAAAGGCTTCATTCTTTACGTATTAGAACAATCCAGTTAGGAACCCGACGCCCGATTTGCATACTCAATACACAGTCAAGGCCTATAAACATGGTTCAAAATTACTTTACAAAACCCTAAATGAATTACATTTATGAGTTGGCAATAACTTCTTGAGTTCGAATATATAATCAATTCCATTATCGCGGTCCAATTAACCCTTTAAACTATCAATTTAACTTATAAGAACGATGTTTAATATCCCAATTTCTACCTATAAAATATGTTCAATATACGTAATAAACTAAAATTATAAATTAACATTATTACTGGGATGTTTTGGGGTGAAAATTCTATTTCTCCTTCAGCTTTTCCTTTCTTATCTCTCTTTTCTGACTTTTTTTTTTTCGCTCACAACGTACTCTGTTTATCGATTTCTTGTTTCTGATACTGTTTCGTTTTTAGCTTTTACCGCCTCCATTCTAATATCTTTGTCTTTCTTTCCTTTCTTTTCTTTTTTTTATTTTTTTTAATCTTTCTTTTCTTTTCTTTGTTTTTTTAAAAAAAATTTGCTACCATAACAAAAATTAAAACGGAACCCTATAAAGCTCGGAATGGCTTCAAATTTTGCATATAAGTTAATCAAAACATGTATGATATGCTCGCAAAGATGGAACTTGAATTTAGTTCCCGAAACTCGAGATACAAACTAAACAGAAAAGATCGATTCTTAACTTTCGGGACTTTAGCGGAAACTATTCGAACGACCTCAGAATTCACTTCCAACAGTTCAAACAAGTCACAAATGACGTACGAACCTAACAACGCTTTCAGATTTTGATTCGGAGCTCATTCACCCAAATCGAGCTCAAAAACCTCTTTTAAAATTTACTGACAACAGAAAGTGAAACCTTCTTTCGATACCTACCAAACGAAGTCCGATCTAGCTCAAATTTTATAAACGGGTCATAATGGACCTTACAAAATTTTTAAGACTATCGGCACGCCAATCGGAGTCCAAACTCTTGAAACGACCGCCTAAAGTCGTTTCACCGTGATATCAGGGTTTGGCCAAAACACCCCAAAACTCTCTTTATTCTTTCCAGCATTTTGCCCTCACGTCGTGAAAAAATTGGCTATTCCATCAACTATCTTTTCCCGAAGATTCTTTTATCATCCTCGAACAAAGAGGGGCAGCTGTTGACACCCAATTTTGTCTCTACTTTCTTAGATAATTGGTTATATTTAACTTAAAGGTGCACTTTAAACCGTTTGAACAAAATATCCATTAGAAAGCCTGTATTTGTTTTGTGTTATCCCCCTATTTGTATAATATTTATCTAATTATGGTCATATTATGTAATTTCATTATTTAGGCTATTTGTCAAATATGTATCGAATTGCGATCATTCGTGAAATATAGTACATTTATAATATTTAAAAACTATTCGTGACTATTTATACATAATCATTTTAATTATTTTATGTTTATTGTTTCTTTAATTTTATATAAAATATATATTTATTTATTTTGTATATTTAGTTAAATATCGTTCCTCTTAATATATCCAGTCTAATATTTTTGCACATTCTTTCGGAATTCAAATTCTTTTGAATCTATACGACAACTTTTTTTCTTTGAATCTAGACAAAATTCTAAATTAGATTCATCATTTTTTATTTGTAATTTTGAAAAGACTACTTCCAAGTCGTTAAAAATTTAACCATTTTTTATACTCCTCCCCAACGTATACATGATCCCAATTTTCATCTCCATAAACCTTCTCAATCCCATACTCACCGGCACCCATCCTTCTTAATTCGTTCATTCTTGTTTACTATTTTTCTTATCTTTTTCTGAATCTTAGTCCTTAAAACAAGTTTCCCAGGGCTCCCTCCCGTAGTATGTTTATCTCTATCAATTATGTGTATCCCTATAATTAGCTCCTTTCCATGTTTTCCACTCCCTCTGTAACGTCCTTTTATATTACTCCATATTATTGCTATTGCCTTAACATTCTTCACAAAATATTTACTCTCTCCTTTTATATATATATATATTCCCTTTTTATCACTTTTCATTTTCTTATTTTATGAGGTTTTTACCGTACAAAGATTCACTCAATTATGGGCTTTATACAAGATGAGTAAAAATCCTGCACCAAATATATTCTTACCAATTTTAACATTTCATTCCCCACTATAACTTCAAACGAAAATTCATACAAGACCATTGCTCAGCTCTAAAAAATCTCACGCTAAATACCTCAAATCAATGCTTCTACACCCTATCTATCATTTCTCTCACACACTGCTCTATCTCTTGTCTACCCAATTTGACATGGATTAACAACTCGTCTCCTATCTCACACAACTCAATCTCTAAAATTACTATTCTCTCATACACACACATATAATCAGTACAATACACCATGACTAGATCAGGAAGAACACACCTACACACCATACGATACAAACACAGCCCCATCTCCATAGTGACATACACCAAAAATGAAACCGGTGGAAAATACACACTCACCATCTATATACAAAAACCACACAGTGAGCATCACACACACACACATCGATCGAACAGAAACAGAGGAAGGGAGGCAGATTGAAACTGGGGGGTATCAGAATCAAGGCACCGGTTGTGACGGTGACGCCATGGTTCTTGTCCGAAAAAGCCGCTGGCAGTCGCCCCTTTTCTTTCCCGTCTTGGTGATGTTTTTCATCCACTGGAAATCCAGTCGGGTTACGACCGGCGACGCTCCATTGCTTCATTTTAGTCGAAGTTTCGGTTACTTTTATATATTCCATTTGCTGCACTAATCGTTTCTGTTACAGGGCTAATGATTGAAAACAATTTCTGGTGTTATTGTTCTTTGTCCTTCAGGCTTAATTTGTTCAATGTTCCTTTTGCCTTGTGAAACTGATTATAGCATTGCTGGTCCTGGGTTCTGATTGTTCCATTATTGCTATCTCGCCTGTTTACCCTTTATATAAAATTAGAAAATATTTCTGATGTTCCTGTCGGTATTACTGATTAATTTTAAATTTTGCAGCTTCAATTTGATGCAATCTTTGTTGGCTCTGGTGTTGACTCGCTAAAAGTTTGGTTTTAATTGTCTGCTGATGCTACTGTTTGTACTGATTTGAACAAATATTGCACCAAAGTACTGGCCAATGAAAATGAATTATATGGAGGCCTACAGACTGATTTGACCATGATACTACACGGCCAATGACATTTTGGAGGCCAATATAAGTCCCGTCCCGTCCCATTACGTATGCAATTTCCCTTTATGTGTCCCGAAAATAAAATAAGTGATGACGGTACGTGGTACTATGTAAAGTAATCAATAGTGGAGTAGTGAGATTGGTGGTACTTGGCATGGCAACTGGCCAGACACCGTGTTTGCAGCCGTACCGACATCCCTAACCTCTAATTGATGCACTACAAAAATTTGAGCCTAAACTTTTACAAAATTCATTTTTCCACTATTATTATGATTATTATTATTATTATTATTATTATTATTATTATTATTATTATTATTATTACTATTATTATTATTATTATTATTACTACTTTATTTTACTTTTATTTTTGCTTCATTTCATTAATTATAATACTAACTCATTTTTATATTTTTTTAGGTGCATTTGGATGAATATCTTCAAAGACGACCCTCCCGAAAATGCTTCTAATACAATTTGCTATTGCGTTCTTTCAATTTTTATTTATTGTTATTAATTTATTTATTTTTTTGGCATACTAACTAATTGATTTTATTTTATGAGGTCTACTTTGTTGAAGTTCGCTAAGGAAGAAATCAATTAGAGAAGACGAACCTTTTATTTAATCTTAAGTGCCGTTTTCTGTATCTAACTTGTATATCATTGCGAGAATTCGTTCTACTTTTTTAGTTTAATTTATTTTGAATAACAATTATATAGTCCGACTGGGAACCACACTTGGTGGAATCTGGGAGGTGCCTAACACCTTCCTATTGGGTTAATTTGAACTCTTACTTAGAATTTTCGATTCGTAGATCAAGTTTCGGAGTTAACATTAAAATTGCCTGGAAACAAAGCAGGTGCCCTAATACGCCTAGGTAAAAAATATGTTAGGTGACGACTCCAAGTCTTACCCGTAAGTTCCAGTAAGTCAAATTCTGCTTTGAACTCTAACCGGTTCAGAAAAAAATGGGTGTCGACAGCTTGCACACGGGGAGGCTTTCTTGTTTGGTGATGTTAGTATCAAGAGGCATTGTATTGCAAATACTGGTCCACACCATTGTCCTTTCATATCCTACGAATTAGTGGCAACTTTTTGGTGTTTTTTGTGGTAGTTACTTTTCCTGACTTGACGTTCCTTCTGTTGCACGGATGGCTCTGTACAATAACTGGTTGCCAATTTTGATAGGTGCATTAAAATCATATGTGTTGGATTAAATAAATGGGTAATGATACACACCATTCCAAATTGCCGCCCATTTTACTGCACCCTACGTGGCCACCGTGTGAAAAGTCCAATTTGCACTTGTGCTTCCATCGCTATCCTCCACTCGCTGAGAATGGGCTATGTTTTGCTGCTTTGCTTAGTTGGCTTCTGGCCCAGGCGAATTAATTAGGTCTTTTTGTTATTATTTTTTTGGAAAATAATTGTATACCACATTTCTCTATTTATTTTTAAAAGTACCACTTCCATTATCACATCCCAACCAATTTTTTTTCAAAGTAAATATTTCTCCTAAAATAACGTAGGCTGCGTTTAATTATTTCTTTCTAAATAATCAAACTCTTCTGAATTGTTATTCCCCTCCCCATTTACATAGTTGTCTTATTAATTGAATATAAGGACAAAACACGTTGATAGAAAATTCAATGTGAATAATATAGCCCATATACTATTTATATTACTGTGATATACTATACATAATATATGGCTATTAATATACCTTCTGTATGTGCATACTATATATTAATATACTATATATTAATAAACTATATATTGATATACTATGTATATTATCATTATTGTACCATATTGTTTATATATGATATTATAGTCATATACTATATATTTGATCACAAATTCTAAATTTGTTGGTTTGATATAAACCAAGGTGCAGAGGTAGTGGTAATAAATTTATTTAAATAATAACATTTTATTTATGAATGCACTAGATAAAAGTTTATGGGAATATTTGTTGAGATTGTAATTGACTAGGATTCCGTTAAAATATGCTTAAATTTAGGAATCCTCTTCTAGGATGGTTTCAGATGTAAAGAGAGGATTTACTGATAACTACCAATAGGGATAGTAACAATTGTGGTATATTTGCAATTTAATAAATAGTACCATAATTAAATGGCATCGAATGAAATAAAATTTTATAAATTAGGCAGTTGTGAAAAAATCCCTATTTTTTTCGGTTTCTCTCTCGTCTCTAACTCTCCCTCCTCTCCCTCTCTTTTTATTGAAGTTCATTTACTACTGTTTTTGGCCGTTGTAAATTTGTTTTTCACTCAAACTCAGCTCGAAGCATTGTTCACTCAGCTGTAGTGTTTATACTCCTCGTATAGTTTCTCTAAGATCTGGAACAATGCAGAAAGAAAGTAATAAAATTTTTAAAAAAACTTGATTAAAAATTTCGAATGAAGCCTGCGTACTCACTGAACTCGACCGGAAAATTGAATATTTGTTACTCACTTACATTGGCGACGTATTTTTATAGAAGCTACTTTGATACTCACCTCTTTCAATTGATCAAAAATTTAGAATCAAAGCGAATATGGGGTAGGTAGAAGAAGATCTTAATTTCATAAATATAGCTCAAGATGGTATGGCATCATTAACTTATAATAAGAGAGATACAAGAAATCTTTTTTTAAAAAAAAAATCTAAGGTGCACCTTTCTTAAGACTGGGACATAAACCAAATCCCAAATGATGATCACAATTGAGCTCTCAGATCAAAAAATAGGTTAGTCATTATGAACAATGTGTCACCTTATATATAAGTACAAATTGTAATGAATTTACTCGACTAACCTCTAACAAACTTGGATAAAATCAGCTAACAACTATTCTACTAATCACATTCTAGATTATTCTTCCCAGGATTCTTTACAAATTTACTTATGCTCTAAGAAATAATTCTGAAACTTATTTACAATAATTGTGTAAAATTTTTACAGCTATTTTGTTCCAAATAACGTGGGCCAACAGACTTCTCATAATGAAGACTTTAGATTTTTTCAGTTGGCCCAACAGAAAACACCACTTTGAGCCCAAATATCAGACAACCCGGCCCAATAGCTTAATGCAGCATAGAGAACATCAAACACTTTGCTTTGACTTTCGATTTCCTTTCTGCTTTGACCGACTCTTCTCTTTCATTTCGTCTTCCAACTTTCCTTCAACAATGGTGGAAATATTTTCACCATCAACACAATGCAGCATGTTTAGCCAAAGCATATGCCACAAAATTGGATTCTCTATAACGGTGCCTCGCTTACCATTTACTGTTGCTATGTTTTGTTGGATCATCTTAATATGTTCCTGTAGGTTCCATGGTGCTTTATATTTCTTTAAATGCATATCGACAACCAGTGCAGAGTCAAGCTCCAGAGTTAAGTTGTTTGTGCCTCTGCTAGGTCGTTTGTGCAGTTGTAGTGACTTAGAAAATGCTAGAATCATGGAAGCTGAATGATCTCTAAGTACTCCCCCTACTCCTACCATCCCTTCTGTGATCACTGAGTTTCCATCAGAGTTAATCTTGAAGAAGTTTTGATGAGGTTTCTCCCACCCGACAGTCAAATAAGACTATAAGAGAGGGGCATCTTGTATGAATCAACATATTCAAAGATTTCCTTCCAAGTCGACCTTTCAATTGGTCAAAGTTTTCAGCAACTAAAAATTGAACATGATTAAATAACCTGATGAACCACTCTTGATAAAAAATAAAGCTTTGTTGTTGACCATACTTGATAGTACATCTTCTTTGCTCTTAAACCATTTTCATAGTGACAGCCCCACCAACTCCACACAGCAATTCTACTATGTTGGACGTTCTGTGCAACTCCAAGCGAATTTGCAATGAAATGCCATATTTTCTTATCAAATATTCCATTGTAATGAAATAACGGTCACCTTAATGTTGAAATAGTGCGTGTACTTCTGCATTGAGGCTGCTGAATAGATAAACATGATCAGTTGAAGAATGCATAAAAAATGATCTCGAAAACCAGATACACTGAATTGATAAGATACAACTGTACAAATACAAGAATTCCAAAACATGCATAGCTACAATGATGGTAACCACAAACTAAATGAATCTACTGGGCCTTCGTGAGTGCTATAATGAAGCAGAGGTAGAAAGAGAATTGTTTCCACCCAAAGTAGCGTTAGATTGGACGGGAAACCACACCACGATGCAATCTATCAATCTGATATTCGACGCACATTTGGTCGTGGTGGTATTATCAAGCCAGAATCCAGTTGTGTTCCTTCACTGCGGTCTCCACAACCATAAATGGGAGTTACATTTGTAGTTGCAACATCTCCCTTGCAGACAGGGCATTCCCTTGTAGCATTCGTTGAAGTTGAATCAACGCAAGGTAACTGATAAAAGCATGACCAGCAGTACATGTGCTCACAACAAGTCAAGATTGGTTCTCTAGGAACTTCCAAGCAAATTTTGCATTCGAAAGGACCAGCTCGTACTGTCACGACCTAAAATTTACTAAGTAAATAAAAATAGGTGTAGTGACTTAGGTGTTTAAAGGTACATTAATTATTGTTTAGAGTTTTTCGGAGTCGCCACTTGACAAGTTAAAGGTGTGCCAAGTCACCAAAGTGGTGTACCTAGAACACCCTTGACTCGTTTTAGTGGTTTGCGTCAGAGTTCCGGGTAAGGATCTCGTTTGACTCGCGGGAAGGTGTTAGGCACCCTCGAGTCCTGTGCCAAGCACAGTTGCTTTATTGACGCGTTTTGACTCTTGAAAAATTGTTTGTTGTTTATTTGCCTTCTTAATGAATTTTGTTGCGCTTTGACTGTTTGAACCAAAAGAATTGTATCAAGTAACCCACGAGGTATACTTTAGAATTAATTGGCTATTTAAATTTAGTTTCTTTTTACCTAATAAGTAGATCACAAATCATACTTATAATTGCCTAATCGTGCTTGTCTTCCTTTATTGATGAATTCCGTGGGCCAGATTTACACAATATTTGGCGACATACCTACTGTTCAATTGGTCAAATTTAACAAGTTTGCATTCATGATTAACGTTTTATCAACTACTTGGCACGGCTAGTTACTGTCCAGTTACAAAATTTAACAAGTTTGCATTCAGGCCCTACTTTGCTTAATCATTTTTAGTTTTCATCCATTCTTAACACAAATCTCTCACATTTTTAAAAATTGGTTTACTTTTACAATATTTAAATGTATGGCTGAACTGTTACACACAAATTTTGCATAAAACAACAGTCAAATTTTAAACATCCAACAAGAGCAATATATAACACTAATAAAGAGGTAAATTTTTTTAGGGCTTCAGCATTTCATCTCATAATATACCCAAAAAAAAAACTGTTCTTATAAGCTTAAGGAAATACCTAGTATGGTGAGTTCCTCGAGCTTAGCAAACGACTAGAATCAAAGTTTTCGTAAAAGAAACAGCGGCAGCAACATACACCAGCAACAACAACGTGTACCAACAGCAACAATTAGAGCAACCCTTCAACTTGAAACACTTTGTACTCAAAAAAACTCTCTAACTCTCAGTATTTTTTACTCTCTCCAAATCTTGATCTGAAGGGTGTTGTTACAGATCTTCTCTCTTGGTTTTTCAGAGTTGTTCTTGGTTTTTTTAAGAGTAGCAGCTGGTGTCATTTTTAGAGAGAAGCTGTTGTTATCAGAGAGTAATAGATAGATCCCCCTTTATGATGAAGAAAAGAGCAGCTTATATGGATGAGAGGAGAGGGGAAAATAGGGTGAAAGTGATGTAAAGAAGGGGGAAAATGGGGTAAAAATTAGAGTGAAAGTGATGGAAAGAAGGGGGGAAATAGGCTGGCCTTTGGATTCTCTTTTCCTTACCTTTGACTACTTTTGTTAAAGTAGTCACATGCTTTGACAGAATTTAAAACAACAAGCATACTCCTCAGACGATGAAATGGACAAACTGAACATAATTAAGAACACTTTCAATAAGATTTAACACTAGCAAAACTTAGAAAATAGGTGAGTTACACAATAGGAGTGACCAGTTCCATACTCAAACTCAAACAGGTAGCAAAACATGATCAAATACAACATTATCATTGACATTAAACAACTATCTTTCATGCGAATTTAAGCTTGAACATAGAACTAGGACAAAAGACACATTCTATACTTACTAATGACATACCTCACGAATCGCTACAAGCTAAACTTCAATTTGAACATATATTTCTATAACTAAACAAACTAAACTAAAGGAAAAATAAAGAAAACAAGAAAGCAAAGTTTCTTCTCTAACCCATTTCTAAGCTAAGCACAAAACACCGTGGGCGCCGAGGACTGCCTCGCCAAGTTCCATTCACCATCACAGTTCGAAACTCAAAGCCATCCACACAATGTACGCATCAGCGCCCCCTGCTTGAGTCGCCATCGTCGCAGCGCCTCCGCTATCATACGACCTCAGCTTTAACAAACAAAATGGCCACGCCAAAACTGCCTTATTACCACTATAACGCCATCGCTGCGAAACAAACCACCACGGCACCCCTGCTTTGCCACGGTCAAAGTCACTGCACAAACACCCTCACTGTCGCAGCCTCGCTGCCTCCATGCCATCATCATCGTCACAGCCTAATCACTGCCAATAATGCTTCACCACTGAACCAAAATGCAGCAGCCTCATATTGTCATTGTTTCACCTTCATCGCAGCACTGCTCCGCTGCCAACGTCGCCTCAAAACGACATACTGTTTCGTCATCGCATCAACGCCCCCGCCATTCAATCATCATTATCGCTTCTACACAAGATCAATAACAAGCTGCCTCGTCGCCACTGGCATCGCAACGCCCTTGCCTCGACGTCGTCAACATACACACACACAGCAAACAACCCCAAATCACTGCCATAGTTAGTTCATCACCACGGAACCACCAATATCGCTATGCCTCACCACTGTCGAACAATACCATAAGAGCCCCCACGAATCAAAGTCACCAAACATCAGAGCAAAGGAAAATCAACAGTATCACCGTGCCATTTATATGTCTCAAAGCCAAAGGACCATTTTTTAAGGGGAATAAAAAGTCAAAAACGAGCAGAGCACAGAGAGATGAGTGTGTGCGTATAAGACTTACCGAAAAATCCTTCAAACGTACTATCGAACATCGATCTGCGAAAAGAAGAAAAAACCGCGTGCTTTTGGAAATCCAATAGCGAATCGAAGTGGAGAAGGTCAAGGATGTATTTTTGTGATGAAGAGAGGGCTGGAGGTTGGCGGTTCACGGTGGCGTGGTCGTTTTCCTGTGGCTTTAGAATTTGGCAGCGTTTCGTTAGTATCAAAGGAGATTTGGAAAAATGAATTGCAAGTGAAAGGAATTGAGGGCTTTTACAGCTGAAAGGGATGGGTGATTGTAGGCCGTTGGATTAAGTCGATCTAAGGGTTGTGATGGTTTCGGGTCAAATGAGGTGGGCTGAAACTTATTAAGTTGGGTTGTCTTCCTTCATTTTCTGAAATTACTAGCCTAATGGCTATTCTAATCCAAGACAAAACTCATTCATTAACAATTAACACAATTAATTAGACTAATTAAATAACACGAAAGCACACGAAGACATGTTTTAACAAATAACAAATTACAAATTTTCAACATACACGTTGCTCACAAAATAAAATATTTTTTGGTTAATTTTCTAGCACTTTTCTTCCTAATCAATTACTAAAATAGTCAAAAAAAATGGTAAAATCTCATGACAATTAACACAGATATTTTATGTATTTTTTTGTATTTTTGTGTCAAAATTAGGTGATTACAGCTGCCCCTCTTTGTTCGGAAACATGAAGAGTTTTTGGACAAAGAAGTAATCAACACATAATTTTGGCTTTTCGGTTCTAGCCAAGAGCATGCTTTTCAAAATGGTGACCGTACCTTGATCTTTCGGTTCTAACCAGGAACAAGGCTACCTACATATCCCCGGACTAAAGAATCAGGTCAGTGTAGTTCCTCACGTGCGGTAGCTGGGACTACCGCATTCAGATAGACACTAGACTCTCCAAGACTAACACTAAGCACTCTCTAGACATACACAGACTAAACTCTATATACTTGCAAAACTAGCTAGGACTGACTCGACGCTTCTAGACTCACCCGGACTGACACAAGACACTTTGGACATACAAGAGCTGTTGCTGCCGGTCACTTGTTGCTGGTTGCTGCTGGTGATCATTGCTTTACAAAGGAAAATGAAAATACAACATTGAAATGTAAAATTACAATTCCTAGACTAAGTCTTCATGCTTCCCAAGCTGATGAACTGGTCTGAAGCTCCCCTAACAAAGTGGGTCTTGAAAACTTGAAATTGCCGCTCGGGCGGGCTTGACTTGAAAGTTGAAATCGCCGCTTTGACGGCCTTTGACTGAAAAGCTGAAATTGCCGCTTTGACGGGCTTTGACTTGAAAGCTTAAATTGCCGCTTTGACGGGCTTTGACTTGAATAAAATTGCCGCTTTGACGGGCTTTGAATGAAAAGCTGAAATTGCCGCTTTGACGGGCTTTGACTTGAAAGCTTAAATTGCCGCTTTGACGGGTTTTGAATGAAAAGCTGAAATTGCCGCTTTGACGGACTTTGACTTGAATAAAATTGCCGCTTTGACGGACTTTGACTAGAAAATTGAAATTGCCGCTTTGACGGACTTTGACTTGAATGAAATTGCCGCTTTGACGGACTTGACTTGAAAAATTGAAATTGCCGCTTTGACGGACTTTGACTTGAATGCTAAAATTGCCGCTTTGACGGACTTTAACTTGAAGATTGAAATTACCGCTTTTACGGACTTGACTTGAAAAATTGAAATTGCCGCTTTGACGGACTTGACTTAAAAAATTGAAATTGCCGCTTTGACGGACTTTGACTGGAATGCTAAAATTTGGAACCACCACTCTGGTGGGTCTTGTTCTTGTTGAATTGAAAACCATCACTCTGATGGGTCTTGCTTTTGCTGAAAATTAAAACCATCTCTCTGATGGGTCTTGTTCTTGCTGAATTGGAAACCATCACTCTGATGAGTCTTGCTCTTGTTGAATTGAAAACCATCACTCTGATGGGTCTTGTTCTTGCTGAATTGAAAACCATCACTCTGATGGGTCTTGCTCTTGCTGAACTGAAAATCATCACTCTGATGGGTCTTGTTTTTGCTGAACTGAAAACCATCACTCTGATGGGTCTTGCTCTTGCTGAACTGTAAACCATCACTCTGATGGGTCTTGTTCTTGCTGAATTGAAAACCATCACTCTGATGGGTCTTGCTCTTGCTGAACTGAAAACCATCACTCTGATGGGTCTTATTCTTGCTGAATTGAAAACCATCACTCTGATGGGTCTTGCTCTTGCTGAATTGAAAACCATCACTCTGATGGGTCTTGATTTTTCTGAAAATTGAAAACCATCATTCTGATGGGTCTTGCTTCTTCTGAAAATTGAAAAATTGTAACCCCTTATCCCAATGGGTCTTGACACAAAGCTGAAATTGTAAACCATCACTCTGATGGGCCTTGTTCTGAAAATTGAATCCCATTATCCCATTGGGTCTTGCGTTGAAACTTGAATCCCATCATCCCAATGGGTCTTGTGTTTAAATTTGAAAATTCTATCCCATTATCCCAATGGTTCTTGTCTTGAAAGTTGAAAACCACTGCTCCCTGCTCAGATGGTCCCTGATTTCTTTCTTTATTTCTTTTTTGCTCTTTAAGTTCGTCCCTGACGAGCAACTGACTTGATGTAGTTGTGTTCTCACACTTCCCAACCCAAATTCTCATATCGGTCTTTGGTCACACCTTGTAGAAATAACAAACCATTTGCTGGTGATCTTCATGGTACAGTCTCGGTGTTGGGCTCCCATTCCCGACTTTGTTCTGGTACAACTGAAACTTGTAAACAAGCTTTGCAAACCTTTCTGAATGCCCGAAAATAATGAGAAAGAAATAAATAAAAAGGAAAGTGAAGAAACTCAAAAGGAGATATCGAACGAAAGATGTTCCTGGTAGATAGAAGAAACTTATTTGGAGGTGAAATGACAACCTTAGTAAACATGACATGCAATTAGAATCAACTCTTGATTAGTTCACACGGCCATAACCCTGACCTTACTCCCAGTTTGACAATCTTCTCAACCCGAACTTGATGACGAATTCCACGACCCTCAGTCGACTAGTAGTGCCCCTCAGGGTTTTCACTAACTAGCATCTCTCTTTGTTCTTTTAGCTCACTATTGCCTTGCAGCGCCTTTTCAGGTTTTCACCGACAAGACTTCATTTTTTTTTCTTTTTCTTTTTTTTTCTTTTTTTTTTTCATTTTTTTTGCTCTTTCCCAATCGTCCTCCGATCTTTCCTTGCTGCTCGACCCCATCTTTCCTTTCTTTCTTCAATTTTGGCCTTTATCTTGATTCCCCGGAGAATTTGTCCTTTAATGACCTTGGTGCTCCCAGCTCCTAAATGCGATTGTCGGCTTATAAGAATGCGACTTTACCGCGTGGGACTTATCCCTTGATACTCTACTCGGCTTGACATTCTCAATGATCGGTCAGAAGGGTCTTTATTTAGACTGTAATATTGGATTTGGTTAGGCTATGAAGAAAGGGGTTCAACATAAAAGCTCGGAAACATCTCATGAGGCGATTAGATGAATATTACAAACTATGAAATCACCGCTTTTTTTTAAAAAAAATAAAACAAACTTATTTCCCCCAGTTTAGGCAAATTGGGGATTGTTTCTCTCTATTTTTTTTTTTGAGTTTTTCTCTTTAGTTTGAAAAGCGGTATGAAAGCATCTCATGCAATGACTTGGTGAATGATACAACCCTTGGAATCATTTCTTTTAAAATAACCAACAAACTGTAGCCCCGGTTTAGTGAAACCGAGGAATTATCTTTTGAATTTTTTCTGATATGAAAACATAGGGGATATTGAGACTTTTCCCCAAGATGAACACAAAGAAAGCCAAAGGAATCGACTTTCTCCCTTTTCGTTTAAAAATAAAATAAGCTTCTGCCCCAGTTTATCCTAAATTGGGGCGCTTTGAGTTTTTTCCTCGACTTCAAGAATGGTATACCAAACATCTCATGAAACAGACGAATATATGGTATAATAAAATAGAAGTTTGTTTTTATTTTATTTTATAAAAAATAAAATAAAAATAAACTTCTTCCCCAGTTTAGCATAGAATGGGGAACAAAATTTCTTTTGACGTTGGCCGCAAACTTGGAGGCAAGTTTTGCGTCAATATGAGATAGGGGAAAAATGAAATTTTCCTTGTTATGACCGCATCCGAAGGGTTGCCTACGTATCCTTTTGAGAGGAATCAGGTCAGACGTAGCTCTACCGCTGAGGTAGATTTTGTTTTTGTATTTTGTTTTTTTTTCATTCTTTTCCTCTTCTTTTTGTCTTTTCTTTAGTCATATCAAATTGATTCCAAGGGAGGGTAGGCCAAAGAAAACACAGAACAAGGCTACAAAAGGACTGGCAAAAGGACATAGTGTTTGGGTAGAAAAAATGAAAGCCATTTGTCATCCCGACCCGAGAATGCCTCGCACAAATAATGATTCAATGAATTGACCTGGATTGATCCACACGTGTCCTCGACTTCTACTTCAACGATGGTTCTCAAAACTGGTATTTTAAATTCAGTCAAAGCGACCGTTGTTGATTTTGAACTTCTCACCGATCTCCCTTATCGGATGACTACTGATTAATTCCCAACTTATTTCGCTCCCTCTTTTATCCCTCTTTACTACTCAAATAGCTCACAATGCCAGAGCGCGTGTTTAGATCAAGACGTAAGTTCCTCACGCATGTCATGTTCTTAAGGTCGACAAAACATAAAACAGAAAACTAAGGAGGTAAGAACAGGAAACATAAGAGACCGAATATTAGGACGAGATGCATCTCTCTTTCATTGAATTGAAGATATAAGGGTTTGAACAAACAAAACAAGCAAAATAATGCACTTGGGTTACAACCCTTGAATAACCAAGTACATAGAAAGATCAGCAAAACAAGCTACAACATTTCACAGTCACTCAATTGCAAGTCAGGGCCAGTTTCCTTCTTTTTATGCATTGTTGAGCCCTTCACAAGGATGCACCATGCTGATACCAAAGAAATTCCCTGAATTTGGCAATTTCTTCTTCTTTTCCTTATTTTCTCCAAGTCCCATCGGGGCGGACTTCACTTCTTTGGGACTGAAGAATGACCGAGTAAGATTTAGAATTGGCTTCTCGAGAGACATGCTCGTCTTCATCATTTCCTCACCTCTTACTCTGTCTACTACCCCAAGCACAATCTCAGGAACACAGTTCATTGTCACTAGCATTTTGCTGGCCCCCATTGACACATCACCAACAGGCACTATCGGCATTGCAGATTCGGCTCCCAAATCTTCTACATCCACCATACCCACCATATGCACATCATCACAGACAGGCAATGAGTTCCGATTTATATCTGGTGCATCTGAACCCTCAACTTGAATCTGACCGTTATCAATCAAAGCTTGGATGTCCTTCTTGAGAAAATGGCAATCCTCAGTGTCATGCCCCGGTGCACCTGAATGGTAAGCACATTGACGAGAGTCGTCAACCCTATCCCTAGGATGCATTCCTCCATTGATCGGTTTCAGTATGTCCAAAGCTTGCAACTTCTGAAAAAGTTCGGCATAAGATTCTCCGATTGGCGTGAACTCATTCTTTTTCTCTTGATGCACCCTTTTGTAATCAGCTTTTGGGCGAAAACCTGGAGGACCTCTTGTCTGGTAGGGAAGATTCGGTGGAGGCTGGAATTGGTTATGTGGAGTTTGGTGAGTGGGATATATTGAAATTAATTAGCAGCCTTGTATATGATCTGTATGCTTACAATACGTTTTTTAGAATCAAACCAACAGACCTTTCAAATTTCTCACACAATACACAACTAATCTTAATGAGTATCTTAATTTATTCTAAAACAAGGTACATTTAGACATACCATACTAAGGGCTTCCGATTAAAAAACTAGTAAATTTTTCAAGTTATATTCAACCACCAAAATGTGGTCGCTTCTTTAATGTAGAATGTGGATAGCCGTGTAGTTATGGTTCATTTATTGAGTATGAATGTGGATAGCTATGGAAAGTAGAGTACTGACTTTGTTATGTGAGGACGCATGCAGAAATGACTGCGATTGTGGTTCTGCTCGAAATATGAAACACTTAAATGACAATATTTATACCAAGAACAATGTGAACATATTAACTTCTGAATTTTTTAAAATTTTGTCATTAATAAAGAGAAACCGAAAAAAAAATATTAGACCGGCTTCGAAAATTAACAGGAGTTTTTTTAGTAAAATGACTTATGATTAGGGGATTCCCACTTTAATAATAATAATAAAGAAAGAAATAAATATAATTTATTATAATAAATATATAATATGATGTCATAAAATATTCAAAAATATTTTGTTAAATGTAATTAAATGTAATTTGTATAGAGTAATTAATTTAATTACACTGTAATATTAGTCTAAACTTTGCAATTATAGGGGTCATAATTTTAAAAAACAAAGTCTTCTTAACGTTTATGTTTATAATTTCATGTCATGAATTGTGCAAAAATTAAAGTGATTTTTACATTGTATAGACATTTGGAAGTGTCTCTAACAGAAAATAGATACATTTTTTCTAATTTACTGCATATAAATATTTTGACTTATGTAGGTATCTTTTTTTAGCCATTTTCAAAAACAGATTAACTCTCCCTAAGCGTGCCTACTTTTGTGGGAAGTTGGGATTTTCTGTTTGACTGCATTTATTATTACTCCCTCCGTCCCAAAATGAGTGTCTACCTTTCCTTTTTTGTTTGTCCCAAAATGAGTGCCTCTTTCCTTTTATGACAACTCTTTAAATCTAAGATTTGTTTTGGACCACAGGATTTAAAGATACTGGCCCACATTACACATACCTTTCATTTTAAACCACAGGATTTAAAAGTCTTCCTTATTTTCTTAAATTCTGTTCCCAGTCAAACCTAGACATTCATTTTGGGATGGAGGGAGTATTAATTAATCTGAATTAACTACTTATTTACCTTGTGAGTTATCTCCTAATTTTTTGCTCATATCACTTTCGTTCTTTATTTACAGTAGGCACAAAGACATTCTAGGTGTCATTTACTCCATTCTCTTTCAATGAGTATATTCATTCATTATATATATATATATATATATATATATATATATATATATATATGTATATATATATATATATATGCATAAAGTATACTACGAGTATTATGAATATGTATGCACTAAGTATTGTTAATATTTACCAAATACACTGGTTATCATTAATTATGTATTTACATATTAGTATGCATAATATATACTACAACGAGTGTTATGAATATGTATGCACTCGGTATTCTTAATATTTACCAAATACACCGGTTATCATTCGTTATATATTTACAGATTAGTATGCATAAAGTACTACAAAGTGTTATGAATATATATGCACTCAGTATTCCTAATATTTACCAAATATACTGGTTATCATTCGTTGTATATTTATAGATTAGTATGCATAAAATCTACTACGAGTGTTATGAATATGAATCAAATATTTCAAGTTTATAAACTGTACATAAAAAATATACAATGCATAAGAGAATAAAAGTGTATTAAAAAAAATATTCTAATTATTATAGAGCTAGATAATAAAATAAAAAAGGGAAGAAGATTGTGTTTTAATATCTTTCAGCGCGATATATGATAAAGCATAAGATCCCAACTGCTGTTGGGATTCTACCACAATTTACGTTGTTGTTTCCTAGTAGTATTTTTTAGGATTAGAATTACCAACATCCTAATTGTTTGTATTTAATAATGTTTTAAGAATTTAGGATATGCATGAACCTATTTTTTAGCATCTTTTTTGGTTAGCGATGTATATTAAATATGTCTATTAAACAGTAGGGTCAACTTTAAACAAACACCCTTTGTGAACAGGTATGTTTGTCTATTTAAGCACCTTAATTAGTGCTTCTCAACCTCATTATCACTGCACTTAATCTTTCTTGCGACTGTTCATTTCTTGCGTCTGTTCGCATAACTCATTCATTTGGATTTCTTCTCCTATTTGCTTTCTACGTAACTATCTCTTTCCCCTTTCATTGCCCAATCAATCTCACTAATAGAAAACGTTGCCGATTTTTCTACACTCAATGCCAAACAACAGGTTTCGTTCGTTGTTTCATGTACCATCGATTGTGTTGTCTTTAATTATGTTCCGTAATTTGGCAAATTTTTTATTTTTATTTTTTTGATTTTTGATGCAGAAGGACCATGCTTTGTACCTGCAAAAATTAGGACGGTTTACTATAGCTATGTCAAAGGTGAATGCGTTGGAGCTCCGACTGAAGGACGCTATGGTGGAACTAAGGGCAGCGCATCATGACCTATGCGAAGTGGACGCTGGTCCAATTGCGCCACCGAAGAATGAAAAGGAAGCCATCCTAAAACCTTTGAATGATGATTGATTTTTCTAGTATTGTATTTTTAATTAAGTTGGATATATTACAAGCTATTTTTGTTGGTTTATGGTGTTTCTTCATATTGAAAACTTTTACTCCGTATCTACCAGCCGTTGCTATCGATGCGTATCATTAAATTACACTTCAATCAGTCCATATTTCAATATCGATACACTAACTAGATAAGTTATAGTCTGTAATGGGGAAGTGCAAAGGTTAAATGTCCATTCGTGTCTTCAAAATGCGAAAATGATGGACTAAATATCTTAAATTTAACAACTAAAAAATGAAAAATTTACAGAAAAAACAGCACATAGCCCAACTACTCAACCCCTGACGTCTAATCAATTTGAACCGGATCACCAAGGGTTCCATCACTATCATAAATAAAGAAATAAAAATAATTTGTAATAATAAATATATAATATGATGTCATAAATATTCAAAAATATTTTATTAAATGTACTTAATTGTAATTTGTATAGAGTAATTAATTTAATTACATTGTAATATCTGTATAAAATTTGCAATTAGCGGTCAGAATTTTAAACAACAAAGTCTTCTTAACGTTTATGTTTATAATTTCATGTCATGAAGTGTGCAGAAAACACCCTTTATGAACAGGTATGTTGCTGTAATGAACATGTATGTTGCTTGGTGCAATGCAAACCCGAAGGGGATGCTAAGCACAAACGCGGAAGAAGATCAAGAATGTAATAGATAGAAGCAAGACAAAACTTGCTTCTTTCGAAAGAACAGTGAGGAACCTGTCTCAAAGCTCAATCGAAAGGGATACAAGAATCACCCTAACTATGCAACAATCCTCAAGAGAACATTGCCCCTTGCAAACTGAATGATCAAAGAGGAATGTTCAATCGGATTAACCGAAAACCACAAGTCCATAAAAGCCCTCACCGGGGTTTGCTCACGACGGAGACAGGAAGAAATGTGCTCGGCACTTTCATTCAATTCATCAATGTTCAAAAAACTAGCTTCTTACAATGTAAGGGAATAAGGTTTATATAGGAAATACTAAGGGTAAACTAGTAAAAGGGTCACAAACGACCAATAGAAATAAGCCACGCAGGGCTGATCTTAAAATGTGTTCGGCAGCCTTTGACTTCGGTCAGCCTTGGCTTCGGTTCTCGATTGTCTGCTCGAACACACACCTCATTGGGCGCTGACTTCGCCACTTAGCTACGAACACATGTTGTATTCGGTGCTGCCCGGGGCCAAGAGCTGCTGTTCGGTAACCTTGTCCTCGGGCTCAATTCTGAAGATGTAGCCCTTGGTTTCAACACCTTGCAATCCCCTCTCCGAACACATGCTACTTCCCATCATGGTCAGCTGTACGTGCATGTCATGGAGCAGCTTAGCTTGGCTTCGAGTGATTGGCCTCCCCGGTAGATCAGTCATTGCCTTCGGTGAAGGTCTCCTCGGTTGATTGTCATCGGGTCCTTGATCAGCACTTTGAGCTGCATCATCCTCCCCTTCTTGAGAGGATTTCGTCCTCGAAATCGAGTCATCCTCTATCTCCGATACTGGACCTACAGCACAAGGAGCTAAATCAGCAACATTGAAAGTGTTGGACACATTGTACTCACCTGGGAGGTCGATAACATAAGCATTGTTGTTTATTTTGCTCAGTACTTGAAATGGACCATCCCCTCGAGGAGCCAACTTCCCTTTCCTTAGGTTCGGGAAACGTTCCTTTCGGAGGTGAACCCAAACCCAATCTCCCTTCTTTAATTCCAGCTTTTACGCCCCTTGTTTTTCTTCAAGGCAACCTTTGCATAAGCGTCCTCGAGGTTCTTCTTCACCTTTGCATGCAATTCGATCAAAGCAGCTGCTCGTTGAGTACCTTCAAAATCAAGAACAGAATCTCGAGGCAATGGGGTTAAATCAAGTGGAATCAAAGGATTAAAACCATACACACATTCGAACGGGGTCATGTTAATCATTCGATGCACCGTTCGATTGTATGCAAACTCCATCATGGGCAAACGATCAGCCCAGTTCCCAACTTTGCCTTTGGTCATTGCTCGAAGCAACGATCCCAAGGTTCGGTTTACTACCTCGGTCTGTCCATCAGTCTGAGGATGGTGAGACGTCGAGAATAGTAGCTTGGTGCCGAGCGCACCCCACAAACATTTCCAAAAATGACTCAAGAATTTCGTGTCTCGATCACTCACAATAGTACGAGGTACACCATGCAATTTCAAAACATTAGAAACAAACAATGTAGCTACATGCTGTGCATCATCACACCTTTTGCAAGGAATAAAGTGAGCCATTTTCGAAAATCGATCAACCACAACGAAGATGCTATCATGCCCTCCCCCTGACCTCGGTAACTCCAAGACAAAATCCATGGATATATCAACCCAAGGTCGATCAGGCACAGGCAACGGGGTATACAAACCATGAGGGTTGGACTTCGATTTGGCTTTCTTGCAAACGAGACAAGCGTTGCAAAGCTTTTCCACATCTCGTCGCATTTTGGGCCAATGGAACTGCTCGGTCAAGATACCAAGAGTTTTGTCGACACCGAAGTGCCCCATCAGTCCACCGGAGTGAGCTTCCCGAACAAGGAGCTCTCTCCACGATGACACTGGCACACAAACCCTCCCATTCTTGAAGAGGTAGCCATCGTGCCACTGATACTTCTCAACCCTTTGGCCACTCAAGATTGCGTCACGAACGCATTTCAGCTTGGGATCGTCATCGTACATTAGCTTGATGCTTTCGAATCCCATGAGCCTAGAAGCGAGAGTGGTCGCTAAGGCAAATTTCCTTGATAGCGCGTCGGCCACAACATTGTCTTTTCCCTTTTTGTAATGAATTACATAGGGAAAGCTTTCAATAAATTCAACCCACTTGGCATGTCTTCGATTCAATTTCTCCTGTCCTCGGAGATGCTTCAAGGACTCATGATCACTTCGTATCACAAACTCTCGAGGCCACAAATAATGCTGCCAATGGGTGAGTGCTCGAACGAGGGCATACAACTCTTTGTCATATGTCGAATAATTCAAAGTTGCACCCTTAAGCTTTTCGCTAAAGTAAGCGATCGGCTTCGATTCTTGCATCAGCACTCCTCCGATCCCAACTCCAGACGCATCACACTCGACCTCGAATGCTTTGCCGAAGTCAGGGAGTTGCAACAACGGGGCAGAACAAAGCCTCCGTTTCAACTCTTGGAAAGCCCTTCCTTGGGACTCTCCCCACACAAATGGATTGTCTTTCTTAACCAGCTCGGTTAGAGGAGCTGCCACGGTGCTAAAGTCGCGAACAAACCTTCGGTAAAAGCTAGCTAACCCATGGAAGCTACGAACTTGTGATACCGAGGTCGGAGTTGGCCAATCTTTGATGGCTTCGACCTTTGATTTGTCGACTTCGACACCATTAGCACTAACAACAAATCCAAGAAAGACCACACGATCGACACCAAAGGCACACTTTTTGAAGTTAGCATACAGCTTTTCTTCTCGAAGCTTTTCAAGCACAAGCCTTAGGTGTTCGACATGTTCATCCATGGTTCGACTATAAACAAGTATGTCATCGAAATAAACGACAACGAACTTGTTTATGAACGGTTTGAGCACATGGTTCATCAATCGCACGAATGTGCTCGGGGCGTTGGATAAGCCAAATGGCATGACCAACCATTCATAGAGACCGAATTTGGTCTTGAATGCGGTTTTCCACTCGTCACCGGGTTTCATTCGGATCTGGTGGTAACCGGACCTGAGGTCAATCTTTGTAAAGCATGAAGAACCACTTAATTCATCTAGCATGTCATCTAATCGAGGAATAGGATGACGATACTTTACCGTTATTTTGTTGACTGCTCGACAGTCAACGCACATTCGCCATGTTCCATCCTTCTTCGGGACAAGGATAACTGGAACGGCGCAAGGACTCAAGCTCTCTCGAACGAGGCCCTTGTTCAGCAACTCATCAATCTGCCTTTGGAGCTCTTTGGTGTCTTCGGGATTACACCGGTATGCAGGTTTGTTGGGGATTTGAGATCCCGGTACGAAGTCAATTTGGTGCTCGATTCCTCTCAACGGAGGCAATCCACCTGGCATTTCCTCGGGAAACATGTCCTCGAAGTCCTGCAAAACACTTTGTACAGCACTAGGCAAAGGGTTATCGTTAGAAAAATCATCATTAGAGTTTAGAAGAATACCCTTGTGCACGAGGCAAATCATCATCTGACCGTGGTCGTTGCCTCGTAAGATCTCACCGGGTTGCATGATTGCACAAATCCCTTTCTCTTCGGTTGGTGAGTTTGGCTCTTCGGCCCCCAATTTTGCTCCCATCGGAAGCTTGGCTTTGGCCGCTTCTTTCAGCTCTTTCATCCGTTTATAGTCCTCGGAGACTTGCCTTGGAGACAAGGGTTTGAGCACGAAGCTCTTCCCATCGAGCTTTACAGTGTAAGTGTTGGATCTGCCATTGTGAACAGCTGTTCGGTTATATTGCCACGGTCGACCCAATAGCAAATGACACGCTTGCATCGGAACCACATCGAATATCATTTCATCTTGATACTCTCCGATTCTGAACTTGATCCACACTTGTTTGACAACTCTCAATTTTCCACACTCATTCAGCCATTGCAATTTGTAAGGGTGAGGGTGCTTCATCGTAGGTAATCCCATTTGTGAGACCAAATTTTGGCTCACTACATTGGCACAACTACCGGAATCAATGATCATCGAACACACCTTTCCCCTCACTCGACATCGGGCATGAAAGAGGTTTTCTCTTTGGTTGTCCTCTTCTTCAAGAGTCATGCAGCTCAAATTCCTTCGAACCACAAGAAACATTTCCGGATGATCAGCTTCGGCAGCCTCAAGATCATCATCACCTTCAGCTCGGTCAGTCTCCTCGATAAATTCCTCCTCGGTGTCACTCGCTTGCTCATGGACGATTCCATCTTCGAGCAAAAGCATAACTTTGCGAGTTGGATACTCTTTTGCCATGTGACCATAACCTCTACATTTATGACACTGAATGTTTGAAGCACTTGGAGAGTTTAGTTGCACTTTACCTCCCACTTCTCTTGGTTGGTTACCGGTCACACCCCTCTCGAAGGGTTTCTTCGATTCTCGAACAGTGTTGGTACTTGTTGGGTTAGGACTCTTCCATTCTTTACCTCGGTTCAAGGGAGTAGAAGTAGTGACTCCTCGTTACCGGTTTGCCTTTTCTTCCTTAACCACTTTTTCAGCTTCGGTAGCAGCATCAAACAAATCTCCAAGCGTGTGGTACACGTGGAGTCTCAACTGAGATGACACATCCTTGGCCAAGCCACTTTTAAATCGGATAATGGCTTGTTCCTCGTCTTCGGTCAGATCAAGATTCAATCGAACCTTTTCAAACTCAACATGGTACTCTTGAACTGACTTGGACCCTTGTTTTAGCTCATATAACTTTTGCATTTGAGTTTGCCTGTACTTGGCACTCAAATACTTGGCATCCATTGCTCTCATCAACTGTGGCCAGGTAGTGACTTCGGGATAGTCATTCCTTCGTCTATGCCTCTTGTCAGATTCCCACCAAGTAGATGCATAAGCTTTGAACGAAGCAATGGCATGGGCAGCTTTTCTCTCCTCGGTCATCTCATTGGTTTCAAAGATGCGTTCCATTTTCAGCTTCCATTCAAGATACTCATCGGGATCACTAGTTCCTTTGAAGGGTGGAATAGTGATCTTGACACTGTTCAAATTTGAGTCTCGAGTACCACGAACCTGTTCGGGATACTCATCATCACGATTATCAGCCTCACGCTCAACATTTCTTACAACATTTGCGCCTCGGCCTCGACCTCGGAAATTTCCACGTCCTCGGTGAGCTTGCCTTCGTTGAGCGAATGGCGGCTCACGTTCATACTCGTCCTCGGGAAATTCCTCTTCAACATCCTCTTCGGTTACAGCTCCAAGGTCTCTTCGGGCCCTTGGGAGTGGTAACCTCTCTCCTCGGGGAATGCCCAAGTTTTGATTTCCAGCTTGGGGATTGCCCAAGTTTTGTTGTGCTTGGGGATTGCCCAAGTTAAGTTCTCTTCGAATTGCTTCACTTGTCAACTGATGTTGTCGAACAAGCTCAGCATACAGCTCAGGTTTCATCGGAGTGGATTGGCTCGTCCCAGCGCCGGACCCATGCATGGCCACGGACGCACTTCCTTGTTCGAGTTGAGCTACTCGAACACTCACTCCTCTCACTTCGGCGCTGATGCCTTGTATCGCAGCCATGAGATCGGCTAACGACACTTCGGGCCTTTCAATGCCTTTGCCATCACCCCCATTTCCAGCCATGGTACCTGCACAAATCAAAGACCAAGCAAATGTTAGGGTTAGAAATCACCTCACACTCTCCCTCACCTTTAATGGGTGGCACTCGGGTCCACTCAATTTATGGGTTCGGTTTTTTGGTCACTCAAGGACTTGTTAACAGTGGCTCGTCCAATTGATCGGGCCTCTAAGATCCTTCAAGTTCGACAATAGTCACTGTCTCTTCGGGAAGAGTGAAGTGATGTTCGACTCGATGGAACGGACGCCTTTTAACTGAGCTCGGGGAGTCAAAAGAAATTTTCTACGAAAGTTAGGACTTCGGTCACTCCTTCGCACGAGTTCCTATCAGCTCAAATGAGTTAGTACGATCTCGAGTAGGACAATTACTCAAAAGATCCACCAACTAGAATTTTGTCACGAAAGAAAGTGAAAACCTAGGAGAATCTACCCTTTGATTCCCTTTTGGAATCTTTTTCGATCGCACCCACTCCTGTCCGTACAAGAGTGGTCCCTCCTTGGTACGGATAGGGTTTTTTTACTTATCCACTTTTCAGCCGACAATTTTCACCTGGGGTTTTGATGTTCAAAGTTTAACCCCTTTCTTCTTCAATGGAACAGTGACCTTTGCTCCGGCGTACGGACACAACAACTTCGGTTCACTGAACACGAATTTCAACAGATCTGGGTTGCTCTTTCAACTCCAGTTCCAAACAACTACGGAGGAATTCAAAGAAGTTCTTCGAGCTAAGAACCAGCTCGTTCGTGTCGTACATTGTTACGATTTGTAACAATTTTCCGGCGTACGGACAACGATTCAAACTGAGAACTTCGGTTTTCAAGCAACAAACAAACCCAAATCACTCAAGAACCACCAATCTTCATCGGTTTCTTCTAAACACGATGGTTCGAATTTTCAGTCACCAATGAAGCTCAAAAACAGTCCAAAATTCACCAAGAAACCCTAGTCACAAAATCAGTACGTCGGGTACTTGTTGGATTCAGGAAACAATGGTGATCAAGAATCAATGGTTGTTTTTCCAAACAACCAACAATCAAACACAATTTTTGAATTTTTCTTTTAACACTTTTTTTTTTTTTGTAAAGCAATAACACCAACAGTAACAAAACCAAATCAAGAACACGAAACGGAAAACAAAGACACAAACGCACGAAAATAAAGATAACTCGAACAGGATTTGGGGTTGTAGAAACAAGCCCAAACCGTGCACTGATACCAAGATGGTGCAATGCAAACCCGAAGGGGATGCTAAGCACAAACGCGGAAGAAGATCAAGAATGTAATAGATAGAAGCAAGACAAAACTTGCTTCTTTCGAAAGAACAGTGAGGAACCTGTCTCAAAGCTCAATCGAAAGGGATACAAGAATCACCCTAACTATGCAACAATCCTCAAGAGAACATTGCCCCTTGCAAACTGAATGATCAAAGAGGAATGTTCAATCGGATTAACCGAAAGCCACAAGTCCATAAAAGCCCTCACCGGGGTTTGCTCACGACGGAGACAGGAAGAAATGTGCTCGGCACTTTCATTCAATTCATCAATGTTCAAAAAACTAGCTTCTTACAATGTAAGGGAATAAGGTTTATATAGGAAATACTAAGGGTAAACTAGTAAAAGGGTCACAAACGACCAATAGAAATAAGCCACGCAGGGCTGATCTTAAAATGTGTTCGGCAGCCTTTGACTTCGGTCAGCCTTGGCTTCGGTTCTCGATTGTCTGCTCGAACACACACCTCATTGGGCGCTGACTTCGCCACTTAGCTACGAACACATGTTGTATTCGGTACTGCCCGGGGCCAAGAGCTGCTGTTCGGTAACCTTGTCCTCGGGCTCAATTCTGAAGATGTAGCCCTTGGTTTCAACACCTTGCAATCCCCTCTCCGAACACATGCTACTTCCCATCATGGTCAGCTGTACGTGCAATCATGGAGCAGCTTAGCTTGGCTTCGAGTGATTGGCCTCCCCGGTAGATCAGTCATTGCCTTCGGTGAAGGTCTCCTCGGTTGATTGTCATCGGGTCCTTGATCAGCACTTTGAGCTGCATCATTGCTGTAGTGTCGTTTCAAGTGTGCAACAGTAGTGAAAGCTTTATTGAAAACTTTTCTCTCTCTTCGGTTTCCCCCATTATTCGTTCTCTCCTCTACGATAACTTTTCTCTTTCTTCTACGCACCATCTTTTGTTACTTTTCTTTCTCTTTTCTTTCTCTCTTTTATAGGCTTTGGTATCTGGCAATCACTTATCTCCTAATATTAAGTTAATATGTCAATTATAGCGGTAAACCAAAAGTTAAAAAATTTCAAAACACTAAATAATCACAAATACATCAGCCTTTCCATCTACTTCAATTTCTCTAACTTTCCATTGAGATTTTAAACCCAAAAACGCAACAGTTAAACTCAACACTTAATGTATATATCATATGCACTTTTAACAGTACTTATATATTGTATATTATAGGTTTTAATTTTCTAAACATGGAGATGGCAATATATATGAGATATATATTATGCATATATTTATTATACCAGATATGTACACTTGATGTTTCTTTGGTATATCTGTAATATATTTTTACTGGTATCAATTTTATGAGGTAAATTATGCATACAACGATCCTTTTTCTAATGTACGAATAAAACGTGAATATTGTATGAATAAAAAATAATTATTGTTTGAATAAACTATAAATACTATAGAATAAAAAATTGAATACCTTATGAATACAAATTAAATATCACGTGAATAATAAAATTAATAAAAAATTTATGTGGAAAAGAATAGTTGAATAATGTATGAATATTATAAAATAAAATACATATTTGCATTCAATTAAATTCCAAGTAAGAAGAGATTTGATTCGGCTCAAATTCTCCAAAATCTGATGTTAATTTCTTAAATGCATGTGTTTTTCTAATTTTTAGAAAGGAAATCACTTTGCTAATTTTAAGGAACGATATTAGTAGTTTGCTATCTTTAGGAACGGATCAGTTTTCTATTTTTAGGGAATGAAATCAGTTTTACTTCCAATATTTAAGAAATTTTTTTGTGTAAACTTATTTACATAGGGTAATTTTTGGCTAGCCATTATATAAGATGTTCTACGGCTATTTGAATGTAGGGCCATGGTATATATTTGGTTAGATATGAAATTTTTCCAAATAAAAAGTCGCATAATGAAAGCTTACCTTCACTAACAAATTTCTCATTTGAAGCAAGTGAGGTCTCCATAATCCTATAATAAAAAATACATGCACTTCTCCTCTTCAAAATTTGAATAATCAACATGCCATAACTATTGATCTCTATGACCAGTTAATGCTACAACTAGCTCGTGGCTATATTGATAATTTTGCGACTCAAAGTCAAGTAGGGCACATTTCTTACAGAAAAACATATCATATATTAAATATAGATGCACTGTACGGGGAGAATACATAAGAAGTGAAGATATGAGCCAGTGGACATATCGCCTTACCTTTTCGAGTGCATTGATTAAGCTACTAATACTAATAAATACTAAGATATAATGCATATATCTTTAATCCTCCGCATTAGGAGAATTTGGTGGGGTCACGAACTGGTCGGGATTCACCTCGTTGACGACAAGCAGCGCACGAAGCATTCTTTCCATACGCCTCGTGGTCCTGCTGCTTTCCTTAGCGTCTCTAATAAAACTACCCCTAAGACGCCAGATATAATTCCTCATCAGTTCAAGCGCGCGGGAGACGTCCTTGACCTGAGACTCCAGAACAGCGATATCCCACTTATTCAATACGTTGTTGTTGCGGTTGTTGTGCGGGCTATGGTGCCCGTTTGGAGTGAACCTTGTTATGTTGTTCGACATACTTCTTTCAGATCGGAGGTGAAAATTTTTTTAGGGTTTAGAAATGACACACAGAAAGGGTGGGAGCTTTCTAGTATTAAGACAAATGTGAGGTTTGCAATAGTAAGCACGAATTATTTATAGAATATATGATGGCCGTGTTGTGGTGGTGCATTTAATAAAGGTCGTTTGGTATGATGTATTGACTAATTTAGTCCATGAATTAAGTTTTATCCCTTTTTGGTAGCAAAATTCAATCAAGTACTAGTAATCCATATACAATTTAATGCCTCAATGCAATTGTAGTATAAATTAACACCAAGGCCAACATGGTATTAGTAATACCATGCTTATTAATACATGGATAAATAATAAAATGATAAAAATACTCACTCTCAAACCCTCATTTTTAATACATGTATAAGAATTCATTACGAATCCCTGCACTACTAATTCTTGTATTATTAATCTATGTATAACTCGTTTCTCTACTTACTATAAGTATGGACGTAGATAGTTGTGGAAAGTAGAGTGGCATGCCGAGATGACTGCCACTGAGATTGCCCGAAAGCATGCAGTACATCGAAAACAAAACGGCAAGACTAAATGACAATACATTACATCTTAAACAAATTGAATGTGGTTGCAAACTTAGCCATTACATGTCTAACTTATTGAGTACGAGATATGGAGCAGTCAATAAACTCACCTGACAGCTCCCTCCTCTTCCAATGCCAAACTCTGCAGGAAAAGATTCATTCTTATCCTGCAAAACAGGGAACGAAAGATTTTTTTCAGCTTGGATTTTGGTGAATTTATTTCATGATATAGAATGAGTTATCAATTGACCATATACTATCAGCGCTCCACTGTCCTTGCCCAACTTGTGATAGATATGTAATACTAACTACTACATCACGATTGCTACCCATTCCAATGAAACCTTTTCAAATTGTTCTGCCAGCATATGTCACCCCTTCATGTTATCAACATATGTCACCGATGTTTGTTGAGAGTAGTAAATGCTGCAATGATATATGATACGATTAGCTCCCATATCTTGCACCTCCAACCCATCAAGGTCACTATTGACTGTGCAGTAGCTCGTTGAAACTCTCGTGAAAGGACAGGTCATTCGTACCAAACAACCACTAAGACGTGAGTTGAAAGGATTATTTATTAGAACGTGCTTTGATAGTTTTTTTTTTAAAAAAAGAATTAACTAGTTCTACTTCATCTTGTGATCAGGTACTAACTGATGAGTCCCCGAACATCAGATCGTGTAATATGACCAGGATAGCTAGCTAGGCTGTGGGAGATTTAATATTCTTCTTCAAAAAATTAACTTACGCATTCGACGTGTACTGATGATACATTAACCTAATTAATGTTACAAAAAAGAGGTACCTAGAAAACCAAACCTTCACGAAAGGGCAATGCAAATTGGCCTATATGGTTGGGAGGTCATCAAATTACAACTCTTCATTTTTGGCAAGCACTAACCAAACCATGAAAACGTAGGATCCCAACGACCCCCTAACATCTTCCGCATGAGAGCAGTTGAGACGAGAAAATACTCACTGGCCTATCGCAATACCGACTTTTTATTCTTTTGACTTCCTGATTCATTAAAATATTTTAATTTAATTTTACTGAGCGTATGAAAAAAATATTATGCCAGGACATTACAATTAGATTCGCTGCTAGGCTTAGAGGAAAAAATTATATTAATCAACACCACTTTCATCAATATCAAAGGTACGTCTGATATACAATGTAAAAACAAGTTCCTTACAGGGGGGATTCGGCACCCCCACAAAAGTAGCACTTTACGGATGATGCAATCTCCTAAACACGCCAATCAAATCTAAATATTCGAAGCTAAAGCAACCTCCAAACTGCAAACAAAGGATACACCCTGCTGATTTGCCCTTTGAAGGAGAGAATACTGTAGAAAACATTAGATCATCAGATAACACATGAGCTCTACATCATCATAGGGTTTACATTTCATTCTACGCAAATGCATATTGGACTAGTAGTTCATCAGAAGCGCGCAAGGAAGTAGAAGACATCAACAACATACTAAATTGATGGAATGACTCAAATAAAATATATAAAAAGCGAGGCTGAAGTTTGATTACTTTTGTAGGGTTTATTACTTGGTCTATGGTTTTTGGTAGCATGTACTTTCGTTGAACTGTTGCTAACTATGTTTATATTTAATGTATGTTTAATCTTTGTCTTATTAAGTTTGCCCAGATTTGTAGTTGTTAAATTTATACTCATTTTTAGTCTATAATTTTTTTGTCACATTTGAATGCCTTAAATAATGTCAACTGGTATTAATTGAGAATAAATAACTTGTCAAATAAATATTTGACAATCACATAGAACAAATCTTTCACGTATCATCATTCCTATAGTAAATCTTTGACAATCATCGTCTTATAGTAAATCTTTGACAATCACATAAAAGAAATCTTCCATGTAGCATCATTCCTATTCTAACAAATCTGGTTGTCCCATATTCTAGCAAAGAATATATTCTCCTTCCATGTCAGTTGCTACATCATACAATGCGTAGAATATTCTTCTTCCACATCATCTCTTCTTGTCTTTTATGAATCCATGTATAGTCATTATTATAAGTTGCAACTTAATTGTTACATTAGACAAAATAAGTTCTTGCACAAGTACGGGATATTATTATTTACAATAGTCAAACTTATAGATGAAACAATATATACAACTGCCTAAATTAAACATACATTCAACATAAATTAAAAATTCAATACTTAAAATAGATGAAACAACATATTTAACATAGATTAAAGTCTTAAAATAACTAAGTACAAATTACAAACAACCAGACATTAATGTCTTGAAAATACATAACATATCAACAAAAACCTTAGACGAACATAGTCCTAACCCTTACATCTAATCAATTTGGACCGGATCATCAGAGGTTCCTTCGCCAGCATAATCAGAACCATCACTTGATGAACATAATACCTCATCAACAGAATCACCACCATCAGGATTTGGAGGGTTTCCCAGAATGCGAACTATGAAAACTAAACGACCATCACATAGCTTGTCCTTGATATGGAAAAATAAATACTTACAAACCTTAATTTTGTTGGCCATTACAAAATCTAACCAACCATTGCCCAGCCTTTTACACCCTTTTTCAACAAACAGGCGCATGTCGTATTCATCTGTCCCACAAATAACACGAACCGGGAGTGGTTCATCAGGCAATAGACGAAGCACATGTTTTGGAAAGATCTATCACAGAAACAACTATCAATAACGACACTAATTAGAGGCTATTTTAAATAAAAAATAAAAAATATTATTAATCAATAAAACTTAAAAGTCATCAGTTGTAACATTTTCCCAACTTAATTCAACCGTCACAGGATCATTAGTAAAAACGAGTGTACTGGGTAAATAGTACTTTGAATTAGTAGAATCGATTGACATTTTTTTTCCTTATTCTTGGTTAAGGAATGAATGGAGTAGAACAGATGGATAAATTTTTTTTTTTTTGAAAGAGGGATGAATGAATATTATCTCTTGATACAAATGAAATAATGAGTGGTTGGGGCGTCTTTCAATAGGGAAAGTTGGAAATCGCACAGTTTAGTTTTACGAGGTGCAATTTAGGGTTTTCAATGACCAACTAATTCATTCAAAAATAGTGTGTGTGGTGTTAGGGCTTTGCCCTGAATTTGTTACATACTCCCTCCGATCCACTTTATATGATTTTTTGGTATTTTTTCTTAGGTCCAAATATTTGATTTTTTTCAAAAATCAAGATGATATTTGTTTTTACTTTCCAAAGTTACCCTTATTAATAAATTAAACACATAAAGCTCTCACAATTTTCTATAAGTAAATTTTAAAAGAGATGAAGGTTAATTTAGTAAATGACATCTTACTGCTAAAAGGTAGATTCTTGGTCTGTATGAAAACAGTTAAAAATTAAATAATATGGACCGGAGGGAGTAGCAGGATTCGTTTTACTTGAAGAAAGGGTAAAGGATATCTCCTTCTATGTCTATCTTTTCTTGGAGAAGAAGTCTTGACAACTATAAATTCATGATTTTCTTTTCACGACAAGAACGACCAAACTCCAGAACAATCTGAAAGTATTTGCACATGTTAACTTTGAACTCGTTGAATGTAATGCTGAAGTTGAACAAAGATGATGCTGTATTTAAGGTGTAACAGCCCAAGCCCGCTAGTGATATTGTCTGCTTTAGGCCTAGTCTCGCACGCCTCTAAAACGCATCACTAGGGTCTAAGGCCAGGTGACTTATATACCCAGGATCACTCCTGTGTTATGCCGATGTGGGACACTTAACTCTTAGCTGGGGTGTTACATAAGGGTTCTGATCCGGATGAAGATGACCCCACCCTAGGTGGTGAAGTAACTCCGGCCTATCCTATTATGGCTGATTAGTATAGGAGTATTCTATATTTTTAGCAGTATTTAAATGCACTTCATGATCTGTTTTTGGGATAAACATTTTTCTGGGAAGCTATATGTCATAGTAAATGTTGTGTAGCAGTACTTAAATGCATTTTCATGATGTTGTTTATTATAGTGACTGTTGTTGATCCAAATTACAGAATTTTAATCTTTATAAATTATCTGGTCAACAAACAGATTTGCGTATAATCCAGTCGTAGAAACGTTTAATGTACTTACGGGGTGTTTTTCAATCAAGATCCAATTACGCTTTCACAATTAAGCACATTATATTGAGTTTTTTTGTTAAGGATTACTATATTCATAGTTCAAAATGCCCAATCATTTTGGATTGTGCACCCAATTGACGCCCCAACCGTTATATTTTAATTCTTCCATGTGCACTAATCATTGTAGGTAACACAATAAGCAAACTTATATTATGTAAAAATTAGCAGTTAAACTTTTGTAATATCAATATCACTAAATAATTAAACTGGCCACAGTGCAGATTGTTGTAGTAGCAAAATATGCATTGTAACGGTAAGCACCACTGTAAAATTTTACAACGCGGGAGGTATAACCAAACCTCAACATAACAAAACCAGCAAATAAAAATGTGCATCAAGACGGTTACTACTAGTAGATTTTGATTTCACAGACATACATTCAGTTAATAAGCCACATGCTGTTGTCAATAATCGAGATCATCATGGGGTAATCCTTGTCGTCTATCACATCTTTTTCTGCCGCCTTTACCAAATCCTCTGCATGTTTTTGTTCTGCTTCCTTGCCTTTCAGACTCTCTTTAAGTGATGCAAGTCTACCCTCCAAAGATGCAATCTTTCCTGTCAGTCTAATAACTTCGCGATCTAAATTATTTGTCGCTTTACTCACACTCTCAAATCGAGCAACTTCCTCATTACCCTCCATGTTTATTTCCTGAAAAAATTGAATCATATTTCGTTAAACTAATCTAGTGGAGTCATTGTATAGAGAAATGACAAAAAATCAGGTAAGAGAAATAAGTACCTTGGACGGGTTTGATGAGGTTCCTTCATCACGTTGAGGCTTATACAAAACATCATAGTAAATCACTCGGTGGATGATGCGAACTTCCCTCCTCACAATTGCATCCCCACGTTCAGAGAATTGAAACAGTACACTATCTCCCTCCTCTAAATCATTGTCCGTAATGAATTTTCGCCACCCAGAAGTAAATTTAGTAATGATACTGACAACGCTCAACACACACCTCGACTTGAGGTATGAACGGTCATTGCAATACAATTTACCCAACTAGGAGTCGGGGTCGAATCCATAAGGAACAAAGTGATGCGATCAAAGTAGTGGAGGAACTAAACCTATTTGACAAAGCCAAACTAGGATAACGAGGTGATGGAATGATTTTAACAACTACAAACTACACTAGGAAAGCAAGTAAATGTGATCTATGGCCTTATCACAACCAAGGGAAACAAGTTTTGAGCCTAGGATGCAATTATAGCATGGGGTTTATATATTATGGCCGAGTCGTTCTAATGTAATCCCTAGAATCCTTCCGGCCTAGAAGGGATTTACCTCAACGGCGCTAGTCAAGCCATGGTTGAGCTTATAAAGCACTACTCATTACCCGAGGAAAGAAGACCTCTTCCGAGCGTAACTTCTTTTAGATGAGTTAGTCTATGAAATAGCCTGTCAACCCAAATCCTCGCTAGCTTCACTATTCTATGCTAACTAATCTCTCCCGAGTCTTTAATTAGCAAAGTAGACGAGCAACTTAAGTGTCGCGAGCACAAAAGCCAAGCAATCAAAATAATGGAAGCTACATAATCAAAACCCAACAATATAAATTCCTAGTCATGATTCATTCATATATTCATGTCCAAAATCATACCAATTAACAATACAAATAGTCATGAAATATTTTCACAAAATCAATTCTTCAATAACATCAACAACACCAAATATATTCAATACAAAACATGAAAGTCAAGAAATGAGTACTAAGGGTTGAGAATTTCTCAATGGGTTGCTCCAAATCTTCACCCTCTTGGTGTTCTTGTTGATGGATCCTTGCTCCAAGATTGGAAAAATGGCCAAAAGATGTGTAAATTATGGTAAAACTATGGCAAAACACATCGACAGCCCCTTAAAATTATTCGGACTTTTCACTTAGACACTTCAACTTAAGTCCGTTCCACTTAGACACTCAAACCATATCTCAAATGTATCATTTAGACACAACTTGATGATGTGGCACTGTGCGTGTACTACACCATTTTTAGAATGTGAGATAATAATTTTTCTTTTTTTCTTTAAATATTTTTCTCTTTCTTTTTCCTCCTATTTTCTTGCACACCTTCCCCTCTCTCCCTCCACCAATCCAACCACCAGCACAATACCCCAAAGCCACTATCCCTCTTCCTATATATATCAACATCACCTCCTAGCCAACCCTCTTCTACATCCCAAGCAGAAAGATCACGAAACTCCATTAAAATAGAGAATTCATATGAAGCAGAGAATATTTGATTTTTGGGTCAACAAATAGATATTTCTCGGACAAGACTTTTGAAGAGGAACAAAAATGGTCACGGTTACAAGTTTAAATTTGAGCTGATAGCTCCAATCAAAGTAAAATGGAGGTGCGGGCACTGTAGAAATAATGGAATCTCGAAGTATAAGTTTTTAGGTCTGTGTCCCCTGATTCTTTTCAAATAGGTATTTGCAAGAGATTGAAAATTATAGTTTTAGATTTGAGATTGTAAAGGATTGAAAAATATTTTGGTGATGATGGCAATGGAAATTTTGGTGACTGAAGATTGGATGATAGACCATTTCTTTTAGAATTGGAAATATGATGGGGTTAATTGTTAATGGAGAAAGCTGACTAATTTAGTGGTGGTTGAGAAATTATGAGACGGTGAAAGTTGGTAAACTGGTATGTTGGTTAACGGGTGAAGGAGATAGAAAATTTTGGTGGCTTTTTAATATTTTTGTTAAAAGTATTTTCTTTTTTAAATTATTTGGAATAATCTAGGTACATGGCATTATTCAATTGGCACTTTATGCCACGTCACCGCAAGTGAACCACACGCCTTTTACTTTGTTGATTGTTGAAGAGAGAGGTGTCTAAATGACACATTCGAAATATGGTTTGAGTGTTCAAGTGGAACGGACTTAAGTTGAAGTGTCTAAGTGAAAAGTTCGGACAACTTTAAGGGGCTGCCGATGTGTTTTGCCTAAAACTATCTATTTGTAGTCCCAAAGTAATTACCATATTTTTTCCCAAAATTATCCCTAAGTTAAAACAATGAAATAGGTGAATTTTCATCCCGTAGCCACCCTGGTACCGAAAGTTCACCAGATAGCCACTTTTTCGCAGCTGAGATTAGTCGCTGTTTCACGCATAGCCATCTTTTCTGCTGCATTTTTGACAGACTAGTCAGTTTTCTTCTTTTTCTTTAGCTTGACTTCTTTTGGACTTGTTTCTTCCATAACTCTTCTCCAACATATTCAACCTACAAAATGCAACAAAACCATGATAAGTGCACTTATTTCATCAATTTAACACAACAATAGCTCAAGTACAGGTATGTAATGTGTGGTATTTTAGCCACACATCAGATACCTTCACTTCGACCAACTGCAACTGGCCAAGATCCCCTATCACCGTGAAGAACGCAAACTTCTACTGATAGGTATCAAATACGCGGAACAAAAAGATAGAAGAGCGAGACACTTCTCGAACTCCCTTCGAAGTAACCACGGGGAACTCGTCCCGAGATACCCTCGAATCGGCGTCAAGGAGGACCTACACTATGCAACGACCCTCGAGACAACACGGGACTCGCAAGTCGAATGGTCGGGTTAGCGGTTCAAGACTCAACTAGGTTACACTAGTGAATTCAAGCAACCAAAGACAAAGGATTCTTCCAAAGAGTTCAACTCAATTCTCATTCAATAATAATCAAAGTGTAAGGTAAAATACTTGAAAGATGTTTGTGAAGTATTTATAGACTTCACTTACATGTTATGAAAGCTCAAAAATACCCTAAAGTGGGTTTAAACAATAAAGGCCTCGTAGGGCTAAACTTGTCCAAAACGTAGCATAAAAATAGCAAATCCCGCAACCCTTCCATCAAGTAGGCGCCCAGCCTACTCAAGTAGGCGCCCCGCCTGGTTTCCCCTTGCTGAAGGACTAGGCGGTCCGCCCCTGAACAACAGGCGGTCCGCCCAGTTGTGCAGTGCAAACTTCAGAGAGTTTGAGGGGCGGTCCGCCTAGTAGAGTGGGCGGTCCGCCTCCTCCTGTGGCGTCTTGGTTTGCCTCCAAACGTGCTCCGGAAGCCTCTCCAAGTGGGCTAAGTGATCCCCCATCCATGGCACACCAAAGCACAGTCTTCAAGCCGCTCTTAGAGCCTTCTTCCATACCCTTCCACACCAAATGAAGATGGGTGTCTTGGATCAACTTGGCTTGGCTCCGAGTGAGGGGTCTTGTGGTTTGGGTCTTATCATCCTCCCCTTCTTGAGAGGATTTCGTCCTCAAAATCGAAGCATCATCCACGACCTCTTCATCATCATTCACGACCTCTCCATCATCATTCACGACCTCTTCATTACCTACATTCAAAGGAACCAAGTCACTAACATTGAAAGTATTAGAAACTTGATACTCACTTGGCAAGTCGACCACATAGGCATTATTGTTAATCTTCGAGAGCACTTGGAAAGGGCCATCCCCCCGGGGTGCCAACTTCCCTTTTCTAAGGTTTGAAAACCTCTCTTTCCGGAAGTGCACCCACACATAGTCACCCTTCTTGAGTTCCACCTTCTTTCGTCCCTTGTTCTTCTTAGAGGCAACCTTGGCATAAGATTCCTCCAAGTTCTTCTTCGCCTTAGCATGTAGCTCCATCAAAGCCTTGGCTCGAGCTTTACCTTCAAAATTAACAACCATTTCCCTTGGCAAAGGGGTTAGATCAAGGGGAATCAAGGGGTTAAAACCATAAACACATTCAAAAGGAGTCATGCCAATAGCACTATGCAATGTACGATTGTAGGCAAACTCCATCATAGGCAACCTATCAATCCACGTCCCGGCCTTACCTCGGGTCATGGCCCTAAGAAGAGCACCCAAGGTTCGGTTTACCACTTCGGTTTGACCATCGGTTTGTGGGTGGTGGGACGTAGAAAACAAGAGCTTGGTGCCCAAAACACCCCATAAACTTCGCCAAAAATGGCTTAGGAACTTAGTGTCCCTATCACTCACTATAGTTTGAGGCACACCATGTAGTTTCAAAACATTTTCAACAAACAAGGAAGCTACATGTTGAGCATCATCACATTTTTTGCATGGAATGAAATGAGCCATCTTAGAGAACCTATCCACAACAACAAAGATGCTATCATGGCCCCCCCTAGTCCTTGGTAATCCCATGACAAAGTCCATTGATATATCCAACCACGGACTAGTAGGTACAGGGAGTGGGGTGTATAACCCATGAGGGTGGGATTTAGATTTGGCACGCTTGCACTCAAGGCAATTAGTGCAAAATTTCTCCACATGCACCCTCATCTTCGGCCAATAGAATTGTTCTTGAAGAACGGCCAAAGTCTTTCTTACCCCAAAGTGACCCATGAGTCCCCCACAATGGGCCTCTTGCACAAGCAATTCCCTCCATGAGGACTCGGGTATGCACACTCTACCATTTTTAAAGATGAATCCATTAGACCATTGGTACTTTGCAACTCTCTCCCCTTTCTCTAGAGCATCATGGACACTCTTCAGCTTTGGATCATGAGCATACATCAACTTGATGCTCTCGAATCCCATGAGCTTAGAGGTGAGAGTGGTGGCAAGAGCGAACTTTCTTGAAAGCGCGTCCGCCACAACATTGTCCTTCCCTTTCTTGTATTGGATCACATAGGGAAAGGACTCAATAAATTCAACCCACTTGGCATGCCGTTTATTAAGCTTCTCTTGGCCTCTCAAATGCTTGAGTGACTCATGGTCACTCTTGATTACAAACTCACGAGGCCAAAGGTAATGTTGCCAATGGGCAAGGGCTCTCACAAGGGCATACAACTCCTTGTCATATGTAGAATAATTCAAGGAGGCCCCTTTCAACTTTTCACTAAAGTAGGCGATGGGTTTGCTATCTTGCATTAACACACCCCCGATTCCCACCCCCGAGGCATCACACTCAATCTCAAATGCTTTCCCAAAGTCGGGCAATTGTAATAAGGGGGCGGTACTCAACCTACCTTTCAATTCTTGGAAAGCCTTCTCTTGAGGCTCTCCCCAAACAAAGGGTTGGTCCTTTTTGACCAATTCGGTGAGTGGAGCGGCTATCGAGCTAAAGTCTTTCACAAATCGCCTATAAAAGCTAGCAAGACCATGAAAGCTCCTCACTTGAGTCACGGTAGTAGGGGTAGGCCAATCACGTATGGCCTCTACCTTAGACTCATCCACCTCCACTCCTTGGGCACTCACAACAAACCCAAGAAAGACAACCTTCTCTACACCAAAGGCACACTTTTTGAAGTTAGCATAGAGCTTTTCGGCTCTCAAAGTTTCAAGCACTTGCCTAAGGTGGTCAACATGTTCATCAATTGTCCTACTATAGATCAAGATATCATCAAAATAGACAACGACAAACTTGTTGATAAAAGGCTTCAAAACATGATTCATGAGTCGCATGAAAGTGCTAGGTGCGTTGGAAAGCCCGAAGGGCATTACCAACCATTCATAGAGACCGAATTTGGTCTTGAATGCGGTTTTCCATTCATCCCCGGGTTTCATCCGGATTTGATGGTAGCCGGACCTAAGGTCGATTTTAGAAAAGACACGCGACCCACTCAATTCATCCAACATATCATCAAGCCGTGGAATAGGGTGACGATACTTGATCGTTATCTTATTCACGGCTCGGCAATCTACGGACATTCTCCAAGTGCCGTCTTTCTTTGGGACAAGAATGACCGGTATGGTACAAGGACTCAAACTTTCCCTCACCAAGCCTTTTGAAAGCAAGTCATCAACTTGTTTTTGCAACTCCCTCGTATCCTCGGGATTGCTTCTATAGGCCGGCTTATTTGGGATTTGAGAGCCCGGAATAAAATCAATTTGATGTTCAATACCCCTCAAGGGAGGTAAGCCATCGGGCATCTCATCCGGGAACATGTCCCCAAAGTTCTCCAAAACATTTTTCAAAGCACTAGGTAAAGGACTAGAAGGCAAATCACAATTAGAGTTAAGGATCATACCTTTGTGCACTAAGCATAGGAGAAACTTGTTGCCATCATTACCTCTTAAGAGCTCGCCCGGTTGCATCATAGCACATATGCCACCGGTAGATGAAGAAGGTGGGATTGCCACCATGCTTTTGGACAAAGGGCTAGTCTCAATGATTGACTTGGCCTTCGCCGCTTCCCTCAACTCCTTCATTCGGTTGTAGTCATCACTCACTTGTTTAGGAGTTAAGGGCTTCAACACAAACTTTCTTCCTTCATGTTGGAGCGTGTAAGTGTTAACACGTCCATTGTGAACCACTTGCCGGTCAAATTGCCAAGGCCTTCCAAAGAGGAGGTGGCAAGCTTGCATGGGCACAACGTCGAACAAGTGTTCATCAACATAACTTCCCATTTTAAACTTGATCATTGCTTGTTTCACTACCTTGAGCTCCCCACATTCACTAAGCCATTGTAACCGGTATGGCTTGGGATGCTTCATGGTAGGCAACTTCAATTGAGTTATGAGAGATTGACTTACCACATTAGTACAACTCCCTGAGTCAATGATCATAGAGCACACAACACCCTTAACACGACACCTAGCATGGAAGAGGTTTTCCCTTTGCAAGGTCTCACCCTCCTCCGCAATCATAGCTCCTAAGCTCCTCCTCACTACTAGAAAAGTACGAGGTTCCTCACCCTCCACCGTGTCATCTTCACCATCCTCCACTACTCCCTCATCTCCCTCTACTCCCTCTACTCCCTCATCTTCCGACTCACTCTCCTTTTCATATGCATCATTACCAACAACAACCATGGTTCTTTTCGTAGGACACTCTTTGGCAAAGTGCCCATACCCCTTGCATTTGTGACATTGAATGGAAGAAGAAGTAGGAGTATTTAATTGGGTTTTAGAATTACCTCCCACATTAGGTGTGTACTTCTCAAATGGCTTCTTCACATCCTTGCTTGCATTGGCACCACTCGTTCCACTTGCACTCGGGAACCTTGCATTCGTGGTAGGAGTCTTCCAACCCTTTGTATTGCTTGTTGGAGTAGTAGTGCTACTTTTGTAGTGAAAGGATTTCTCCTCTTTGATCCACTTCTCGGCTTCAACCGCATCCTCACATAGCTTGTAGAGATCATCATATTTGTGGAACTTCAATTGTGAGGCTATGCCTCGGTTCAAGCCCCCTTTGAAACGGATCATGGCCAACTCATGGTCTTCATCATCTATGTCAAGGTTCATTCGGATTTGCTCGAATTCATTGAAGTACTCCCCAACCGAATTGGAACCTTGCTTCAACTCATAGAGACGCTTTTGTTGCTCAACCCGGTATTGATTAGTCAAGTATTTCTCATCCATCACCCGAATCAACTCTTCCCAAGTAAGATTAATAGCCATTCCCGTCCTCCTCCTATTCCTCTTCACCGACTCCCACCAAGTAGAAGCAAAAGATTCGAAGGAAGATATTGCATACTTGGTTTTCTTCACCTCGGGCATGTCATTAGTTTCAAATATCCGTTCCATGGCCAATTTCCAATTTTTGTACTCCACCGGGTCACTACTTCCCTTGAAAGAAGGAATAGTGAGCTTCACACTATTGAGGTTGTTGTTGTTATCACGACCCCCTTGGAAAGGCTCCGGTTGGCCCCCATAGTGATCCCCAAAACCACCATAACCTCCATAATCTCTCCTAACATCCCCTCCAACATACCCCATAGGGTGCCCTCGACCTCGGCCCCTACCTCTATCTATATTCCGACCCCAATTCATACCTCGCCTCGGTTGAAAGTGATCATCAAACCCATACATGTCATCTCCATCATTAGTTTCCTCCCCTTCTTGAGCTTCGTCAACTTGCCCAAGAGGTTGCACATTTCGGATGGGTTGTGGTAGTGGAATGTTTCTTGGAGGGTTGTCTAAGATACGGGGAATGCCCGTTCGTTGGGGATTGCCCAACATTGGATCAACTCTCTCTCGTTCCTCCTTTACCCGCTGTTGACTGAACATATCAATGACAAGGCTCATTTGCTCCGGGGTAAAATTTGGATTACTCGAGACTTCAACTTGGACACTCGGGGTCCCCTTCTCAACTTGGACACTCGGGGTCCCTTTCTCCGACTGGGCATTGGAAGTCTCTTGCTCAACTAGGGCACTTGAGGCACCCCTTTCAAGAGACTCAACTCTTTGGCTAATGAGGTCTACCTTGGCAAGAAGGTTAGCCAAGGCCTCCTTTATGAAATCTTGTCCTTCGGTAGACATTGTACCTGCACAAGTATCAAACGTTAGTAAAAAACAACCTCACACACTCCCTCACAAGTTTTCACTCGGATCACTCGTATAGTGGGTGGTGGATTTTTCACTCTTGCTTGAACCCAAAAGCTTCACTAAGTTGAATAGTGAACCTCAACTTGATCACTCAACTCAAAAGCCCAATGAGCTCCGGGGTGAGTGGAGTTGATAGGACTCTATCGGAACGATAGCTCTTTAAGTGCGGACTTGAGCCAAAAGAGACTACGAGTCTTCTTTGAGTTCTAATCTCCGGTCTAGGCTTGAGTTTCCTAATAGCTTAGAAGGGTTAGCACGATTCAAGTAGGCAAGATTACTCAAAGAAGTGCTAACTAGATGCGATGCAATCAACAAAACACGAAAACTTAGAAGAAACTACCCGAAACCACACTCAACAGAAGTGGGCGGTCCGCCTGTTTAGTAGGCGCCCCGCCTCTGAACTTCAGAGAGTTGGGTAGGCGCCCGGCCTCCTTTTCGGGCGGTCCGCCTACTGCAAACTTCAGCAATTTTCAACAACGTTTTCCTTGGCCTTTGCACCCAAAAATCCAACGATTCCAATGTTGTTTTAGCAATTCAAAGGTACCCCAATGTTGTTTCAATCACAAGGTACGAACCCCAATCAATTTAATCAAACCCCATTCAAAATTCAACAATCTACCATGTTCATTGCTAGGGTTTCAATCTTTTCAAACTTTCAAGGGATTCAAAATTTCAATTCTTGTGTTTCAACTCCAAATCGAGTGTTTAGGGTACCAAAAGAACGGGTTTCCAATAAGGAACAAACCCCAATAACAATCAAACAACGAATGCAACAATCCAAGAATCTATGATCAAAATTTTTTGATGTTTTTTTTCTTCTTTTCAATTTTTTTTGTAGTTTTTCTTCTTTTCAAAAGCAATAAACAAGAACCTAAAAACGAAACTAACCTAGGCACGAAGAATCAAGGGTCGGGGGTTCGTAGAAACGATACCCGAGCCTTGCTCTGATACCAAGATGATAGGAATCAAATACGCGGAACAAAAAGATAGAAGAGCGAGACACTTCTCGAACTCCCTTCGAAGTAACCACGGGGAACTCGTCCCGAGATACCCTCGAATCGGCGTCAAGGAGGACCTACACTATGCAACGACCCTCGAGACAACACGGGACTCGCAAGTCGAATGGTCGGGTTAGCGGTTCAAGACTCAACTAGGTTACACTAGTGAATTCAAGCAACCAAAGACAAAGGATTCTTCCAAAGAGTTCAACTCAATTCTCATTCAATAATAATCAAAGTGTAAGGTAAAAGACTTGAAAGATGTTTGTGAAGTATTTATAGACTTCACTTACATGTTATGAAAGCTCAAAAATACCCCTAAAGTGGGTTTAAACAATAAAGGCCTCGTAGGGCTAAACTTGTCCAAAACGTAGCATAAAAATAGCAAATCCCGCAACCCTTCCATCAAGTAGGCGCCCAGCCTACTCAAGTAGGCGCCCCGCCTGGTTTCCCCTTGCTGAAGGACTAGGCGGTCCGCCCCTGAACAACAGGCGGTCCGCCCAGTTGTGCAGTGCAAACTTCAGAGAGTTTGAGGGGCGGTCCGCCTAGTAGAGTGGGCGGTCCGCCTCCTCCTGTGGCGTCTTGGTTTGCCTCCAAACGTGCTCCGGAAGCCTCTCCAAGTGGGCTAAGTGATCCCCCATCCATGGCACACCAAAGCACAGTCTTCAAGCCGCTCTTAGAGCCTTCTTCCATACCCTTCCACACCAAATGAAGATGGGTGTCTTGGATCAACTTGGCTTGGCTCCGAGTGAGGGGTCTTGTGGTTTGGGTCTTATCATCTACCTTATCCGGCATAAATTTAATGATTCTCTCAGGCAGATGCTATAGTTAGACAAAACAGTAAAAATAGTAGTAACATCTTAAAATGCTATGTTACAACAAATCGTGCAATATGTTTAAAGAGAAGTACCATAACATCCATGTTGGTGTACGATTTGGACATTAGCACCTCAAATAGTAGAGGTTCTTCCATTGTTGCTTCGCTGACGCCTCTAGGTTCCTTCCTTGGGAGCTGTAGTTGAAATGCAAAACGTCACTGTCTTTAATAACCTGAACTTCCCTACACAAAAATGTTATTTCCCGCCAAGATCATATTATGTGCCATTAAATAACCTATAGTAATAGACGTGTCCATTCACCAAATTGTGCAATTTGCACTTTGCACCCTTGACGATTGGGGGTATTTGGGAATTGCACCTTATCCTATTTACTTTAATGATTTTAACCCTAATTTCCTTAATTTGTTGAAAAATAATAAGTAATCAATTGATTTGTTTTGAGCTTTCACAATATTTTTACTCCCTTATTTGAAATTCTTTGATTATAAGTCCTACAGCGGAATTGGTATATAAAATTACTTAACTACATCTCCTCTTTGATCATCAGAAGGAAAAAATTGCCTTCAGTTTTTAGATCAACTAGCCTTTGATTGGACATGCAATTAGCAACTATGGTGATGTTTCCATTCCATTAAGTTCTACTAATGGGCTAAAATGCAGTGTTGTTACTTTTAAGTTGTAGTAGCGGAGTATAATGTTGGGAAGAAATTCTTGGCCAACAAAAAACATTCAACCATTTCATTAACGGTTTATTAATAAAAAGTTTAGTTCGCATATGAGATTATATAGATCGCGAAGTGATGTGAGGTTTGCGCGTCTGGTTTTTGCCTTCTGAATAGGGTAATATTTAAAAACTTCCTGAGAATATAAATAAGATGGCCTTTTTCTTTGCAATGGTAAGCACGAATTATTTATAGAATGTGGATGGCCGTGTTGTTGTGGTGCATTTACTGTAAGTATGGACGTAGATAGTTGTGGAAAGTAGAGTGGCAATGCCGAGATGACTGCCATTGAGATTGCCCGAAAGCATGCAGTATATCGAAAACAAAACTGCAAGACTAAATGACAATACATTGCATTTTACACAAATTGAATGTGGCTGCAAACTTAGCCATTACACTTCTAACTTATTGGAGTACGAGATATGGAGCAGTCAATAAACTCACCTGACAGCTCCTTCCTTTTCCAATGCCAAACTCTGCAAGAAAAGATTCACTCTTATCCTGCAAAATAGGGAATGAAAGTTTTTTTCAGGAGGCCGATGGCGTGTCTTGGTTTTTGTCTTCTCGACTGGGTAGTAATGGTTGGGTTCTCGTGAATATAAATAAGATGACCTTTTTATTTGGGATGATGAGCATGTACATACTATAATCTAACATGAAATTGTATAGTTTTTGAGAAGGTTTAGGGCAAAGTGGAGTCTACAACCGAGATTCACCTGGCCTATCACGTGTGCTAACCAACCGTTTCCTTTCAAAAACTACTACTCCCTTATTTAGATTTAACTGTCAGCAGAATATTTCACCCACCAATGTCAATCGACACCTTATATTAATGGTGAAGTTCATTTTTTACTACATCCAAAGGGAGAATTAATGATTTTTTCTGCTAAATCACGCTTGCTGTACAACATTCAGTGCAGTGTATGAGCAAGCTTTTCATCGTAAGAAACTATTGACATCGTTTTAGCTGGTCCCAGTTAAGGTGTGTGATCATGTAGTTGTTGTGTAAAGCACGTGCTCCCGACTCCGTCTGTACGTTTCAATTTGTTAGAACCTACATATTCTTTTTGATTTGTTTAAAAAGAATGACTACATCCTAAATTTGAAAAATAAACTTTTTGTTTTATCTTCAATGAATAGATATGTATCCACGCAAACATCTTCAATTACTTTAGACCATAGCTAATCAACTGCCGTAATTTCTTTATTAAACTTCGTGCACAAGAAAATGTTTTTAAATAAATTGCAACCGATGGGTAGCTAGTGCCCTATTTATTGAGTATGATGGTGGATAGTTGGGGAATACTATTGATTATGTCAGAACGCTGCCAGTAATTTTTTGCCCTTTCCTCAAAGGGATGGGAGTAATACATAAAAGAAATAAACAGTAACCCTAACTGGCGCTGGATCCTAAAGTGAATTTCTTTCATGATATAGAATGAGTTATCAATTGACCATATACTATCAGCGCTCCACTGTCCTTGCCCAACTTGTGATTAAAGGTATATGTAATACTAACTACTACATCACGATTACTACCCATTCCAATGAAACCTTTTCAAATTGTTCTGCCAGCATATGTCACCCCTTCATGTTATCAACATATGTCACCGATGTTTGTTGAGAGTAGTAAATGCTGCAATGATATACGATACGACCAGCTCTCATATCTTGCACCTCCAACCCATCAAGGTCATAATTGACTGTGCAATAGCTGGTTAAAACTCTCGTGAAAGGACAGGTCATTCGTACCAAATAACTACTAAGACGTGGGTTGAAAGGATTATTTATTAGAACGTGCTTTGATAGTTTTTTAATTAACGAGTTCTACTTCATCTTGTGATCAGGTACTAACTGATGAGTCTCCAAACATCAGATCGTGTAATATGACCAGGATAGCTAGCTGGGCTGTGGGAGATTTAATATTCTTCTTCAAAAAATTAACTTACGCATTCGACGTGTACTGATGATACATTAACCTAATTAATGTTACAAAAAAGAGGTACCTAGAAAACCAAACCTTCACGAAAGGGCAATGCAAATTGGCCTATATGGTTGGGAGGTCATCAAATTACAACTCTTCGTTTTTTGCAAGCACTAACCAAACCATAAAAACGTAGGATCCCAACGACCCCAACCTAACATCTTCCGCATGAGAGCAGTCGAGGCGAGAAAATACTCACTGGCCTATCAAAATACCGACTTTTTATTCTTTTGACTTCCAGATTCATTATAACATTTTAATTTAATTTTACTGAGCGTGTAAAAAAAAATTATGTCAGGACATTACAATTAGATTCGCTGCTAGGCTCAGGGGAAAAACTTATATTAATCACCACCACTTTCATTAATATCAAAGGCACGTACGATATACAATGTAAAAACAAGTTCCTTATTTGGGGAATTCGGCACCCCAACAAAAGTAGCACTTCACGGGTGCTGCAATCTCCTAAACACGCCAATCAAATCTAAATATTCAAAGCTAAAGCAACCTCCAAACTGCAAACAAAGGATACACCCTGCTGATTTGCCATGTGAAGGAGAGAATACCGTAGAAAATATTAGATCATCAGATAACACATGAGCTCTACATCATCATAGGGTTTACATTTCATCCTACGCAAATGCATCAGTTTTGGAGATGCCTTGCTGATTTGCAGTTTGAAGGAGATAATACCACAGCTAAAATCTGCGCATGATAAGAGGAATATCACGACATTCTCTGTTGTATGTGCTGAGCGCACCGTATTCAATACACACACTAAATTGAAGTCATTCAGAAGAACGCAATTAGGGTCCCGATCAGACTTCATGACTTTGGGGACTCCGTTCAACCAATCTTTTATGGAATAACACAGGAAGAAACTGTGCATATTATTTGATATACAAATTTCTCATACAATATCCATTCTGAATGAAGGAGTATGTCTGAATGAAGGAGTACTTATGAAATTCTCAAATATTTGGAAGGAATGAAGTGTTTCCCAGAAGAAGATTTTGGAATCTACAACTACCACAACCCCCTATATATAGGCGACGCAATATGGAGATCGTGCCATATAAACAGTCCTGCTATATTATGGCTAGTAATACGAAACCAATCGGGCCATCGGTATTTGAACAATTCCAATATTAACCATTAGGTGAGATTTAAAATTTGAGGCGTCGTAAAATTAATGTCTGAAGAATTATAAATATACTCCCTCCGTCCCAAATTATTTGACACGTTCAGCTATTGCACGCCCAATAAGAAAATCAATAAATAGAATATGTATTTTACTGTGTTACCCTTATTTAATAACCCTTATTTAATATGTCTATTAAATATTTTTACAGAATACCATAAATAAATAAGGGTATAGTTGGAAAATAATTGGCCAAATAGTCTCGACATCTTAAAGCGTCAAGCCGTCAACTAAGTCGGGACAAGTGAATCTTGCGAAGTCCGCTAATTTGGGACGGAGGAAGTACATATTTAGCATAAGGGGTCCGGCTAGCGTTTGGACATACATTCCCAATTAATTTTTGGGAAACACTTTTTGGGTGAAGTTTGATATGACAATGAAAAAGTGTTTGGACATACTTTTTGGGAACAAATTTTTTGGCTCAAAAGAGCCTTTCAGCTCTTATGAAAATGAAATTTGATGTGTAAATATTAGTTTTTGGCTCAAAAACAGCTCAAGGCCACTTTTTGAGTTTTTGGGACAAGTTTTGCTCAAAAAGCATAAACAAACACTTTTTGTCCCAAAACAACTCCCAAAAAATCCCTCCAAAAACTATCTCCAAACGGGAGCTTAGATTTGGGGTTATAGAAACTACTCCTTCAGTGACAGATGAGTTATGAAAATGAAAAGAACTACTGTACAATTCTCTTTTACATTAGCATTCCATTTTGTAATTGACTATTACTCTCTTATGTATTTAAATGGAGTACGTACCACTATCTCTCATTCTCTTGTACCACTAAGGAGCTTTTACTTTAATAAGCAAGCATACATATTAAAGAAGATATTCAGAAATATAGAGTACATGTTAATGTTAAACACAAGAAAAATAAATTATTCTTAACTCGTCTTACTGGCTACTTAGCAAGACTAATTAACTCGGCTGGTTCAGTTAATCTTTCAAGTCTATAATGTTCAGCGGTTGTCGATATCATTATGTATACTGTTGAATGATCTTTCTTTCTATTTTTTGCTGGAGATGCAGGAATCAAACTTCTCATCGCTTGCATCACCAACATATCAATGGAAAGAAGAAAGGAACGTCAGAAGAGATTCCTTTTCTGAATACTCCACATCTGTGAATTGGTCAGGTGCAGTGGACACTGTATTTCCTTTTCAGGTTTTCAACTTACAGATGGGCGTGACCTTTAGCTGTCTTGGATGCATGTTTTGAGATTTGGCTGCAACGATAAAACTCAAGAAAAGCTATCCTCATAGGGAAAGGGAAGGACGCAATATATCCCCACATTCAGTTCAAAATCTAAAAAGTTCGGGTTGAGGTTGAGTATGACAAAATTTGTCCATATTGTTGGGGTACATTTTGTAAGTAGATGTACGTGCCAAATGGTTGCAATTGGAAGTGGCAGAGGAGCGCATTGAGTGGCATATTCAGTGGTATAGTCTGGGATTAATGTATTTATTAGTGCTTTGACTTAGTGCGTTAGGGTTTCTAGTTTCGAGGGTTTGCAGCCAGTGATCCACGTTAAATGATTGGACTTGCCAGCCGGATCATGTGGCTAGCTGCGCATGAGCTGAGCTCTTTATATTCGGTTGGTTGAAATTCAATACAAGACATGGAAAATGTAAATAATTAATGAATGCCTTGAATATGAGTACACCCATTAATGGCAGATCTTATTAAAGAAGATATTCAGAAATACAGAGTACATGTTAATGTTAATAACAAGATAAATAATTTATTATAAATCCGGCTAATTGGCTAAATAGCAATACCAATTAACTAGGCTGGTTCCGATAATCTTTCAAGAATCGATCTGTCAAATCTTGAAGCTTCAGTGGTGATCGATGTCATTAGTATACTTGAAACGACCTCCGTCAGTCGTTTCAGAAGTTAGGACTCCGATTGGCATGTCGATAATTTTAAAATATTCATAATGTCCATTAGGACCTGTCTGTAAAATTTGAGCTAAATCGAACTTCGTTTGGTAGGCATCGGAAGAAGGTTTCAGTTTTTATTGTCGATAAATATTAAAAAGAGATTTTCGAGCTCGATTTTGGCGAATGAACTCCGATTCGAAATCCGAAAGCGCCGTTAGGTTCGTATGATTATTTGTGACTTTTGTGAACTTTCGAAAGTGAATTTCGATGTGGTTCGGCTAGTTTCCGCTAAAATGCCGAAGGTTAAATAATTTGACCTTTTTCCATTTAAATTCGCATCTTGAGTTTCGGGAACCCAATTTGAGATCCGCCTTCGCGAGTATGTTACATATATTTTGTATAACTCGTATGCAAAAGTTGGAATTATTTCGAATATTGTAGGGTACCGTTTTAATTTTCGTTAAGAAAAAAAAATAAGATTAAAAAAACAAAAAAAAAAAGAGAAAAAGACAAAAGAAATGAAGTTAGGCGGTGGTATATGCTAAGGAAAAATGAAACACTAAAACAGAGGGATATCAAAACAGAAACATGAAACAGAGAAAATGAGATGACGCAGTGACAAAAAAATGCCAGAAAATGAGAAAAGGGTCGGAGAAAAGTAGAATTTTCACCCCGAAACATTCAGGTAATGATTTTAATGCATTATTTTACATTATTACATGTGTTTACATATATTTTAACGGTAAAAATTGGGATATTGGACATCATTTTAATAAGTTCAATTAATAGTTTAAAGGGTCAAATGGACCCCGATAATGGAATTGAATATATATTCGTACTCAGTGAGTTATGGGCAACTTATAAATGTAATTTATTTAGGGTTTGGTTATGTGACCTTAAACCCTGTATATAGGTCTGGCCTGCGTACTGCGTATGCAAATAGGGTATCAGGTTCCTAACTGGATTGTCCTAAGATGTGAGGAATGAAGCCTTTTAGCCTAATTTGATATATTTTGCTGCTTATTGAATAGAGTGGGATCGCTGTTGACACCCAATTTTGTCCCGGAATTTTCAAATTAATGTAAAATTATTATTATTATTATTATTTTTTTTTAAGGGTTAACTTTAAAAAATCAAAAGCGAATTGAGTAATTTCAAAGAAAGGAGGCCAAAATCGCATAACATAGCCCAAATCAGCCTACCCGTGTAAATTCCCCTTTAACTTAAAATACCCTAAAATCAAAATCCCTAATCAGCTTACCCAATTCCCCTTTACCCGTTTTTCCAATTTTCCTGACCCGATTCTCCCCTAATACGCCCAAAATTTCAAACCCCGGTCCCTCTCTCTCTCCAGATCATCAATCGTACGAAAACCTTATCTAAATAGGACCGTTGGAGGGATCGTTTGGGGATTTTCTCACAGCCATACAACCCTAAAATCGACCCTATATAAGCGGAGATAGAAGAGTAAAAAGGGGTCTTGGTTCGGAGCAGCGGAGAGAGTTTTAGAGGGGTTTATATATATAAAAGTTACAGATAGAAACGGAACCATACAAAAATTCATATAAATTTTCCTTTTCTCGTTTTTTTTTCCTTGGAGCTTAAGTTCATATATTACCACTGTTGTCTTTGGTTTTGGTTTATCGCTTTTTCGTTAGTCGAGTCGCCTCATCGTTTCTTCGAAGCGTCAACCTTGCTCGAGTCGTCGCTTCATCATTCAAGTCGTCGACCTTGTCCGAGTCGTTTCGAGTTACTTTCTTCGGATTCACGCCTCGGCTCGCTGCGTCGAAACAGGTAATAACTTTGCCTCGATATCATTTTATTTTGAATGTAATCTGGTATAATGTTATACATGTGTTTGTGAAGCGATATGTGAGTGATTAATATTGGAATTCCGTGTAAATGAGTTCGTGAATAACTGAGAGTGTTCCTTTCCTTTTTCTGTTTCGTATGGAAATTAGTTGGAATCTGGATTGCCCTGTCCCGCTGAAGTTTGCCTTCATCTAGATTGAGGTTTATATTTACTCATGCCTAAATAGAAGCATATAAAGAATGACAAATCCAGTCTTTGTTCATTTACTATTTTAGTAGAATTTTGAAGTTAAATTTGTTCTTTTCTTAAGACTTCAACTATTTTAGGTATGTTGTACCTATAAAGTTTTGAAATTGAAACTAGATACTTGAAATCTGTTTGATACCTAAAGAGATTAATCTTTGAAGACATTTTCTTTAAAAGATACATTTCTTTTAAGAAAATAAATGACAACTCGAAGATGAGATTAGTAGTTATAAACTTTGAATAGTTAGAATAAGTAGAATTTATGAGTTTTCCATGACTTCAAGCTTCTTGGCATGTTTTTCTTCTTCCTGCTTCATTAAAAGATCTATAAATAGTGTTAAAGTGCAAAGTTTTGTTCCTTCATCAGTTCTAGAGTTCTTGTCCTCTTGTGCTTGGTCTCTACTCTTAAATCAAAGTTGGAATATGGATGCCTGCGATTAGTTCTAAATTTTGAGTTGTTTTCTTCTTGTTTGTTAGTTTAAAGATTCCAGTTTCTTTGTTGTATTGTCTGAATGAGTTTCTGGTGGGAATTAGTTGGATTCTGGGAGTTTGAAATCTGTTCTCTGGAGTGTTCTGTGAGTGTAGAAGGGTGCAGGGGTGTCTATGGAGTATTCTGCTAATGGTTCAATGTGTGTGTGGGTGGTCTGTTTGGCTTGTAGGTGATGCAGTTGTTTTGGTAAGCTGCAAGCAGTATAAGGAGATTTCAGGAGTGTGAGATGAGGGCTGCAGGTAGCTTGTTTGGTTTAGTAGAAGTTGATTGAGAGTTGTTTTAGTGCAGGTTAGTCCAGGGGGATTAGGAAGGGTCCATTAGTTTCAGGGAAGTAGAAAAGAAGTTTTCAAGGGCTATTCTTGAATGTGTAAGGCTTCGTGAGTGTTCTGCTGAAGGAGTTCATGTTTAAAGTTTCTTTGCAGGGTAGTTGAGTTGTTGCTTTGGAAGTGTTCCCTGGTTCTGTTTTGGCTAAGGGGGGTAGCAGGAGTAGGGTGTTTTTGAGTAGTAGGATAATCCTAGGCTTGTCTGGTTTGATGAAGGGGTATGCAGATGTGCTGCAGGCAGTGGGTGTCATGTTGGTAGTTCCAGGTTCATAATGAGCTGAGTTTATAGTTTGATTGCATGTAGGGAGGAAATTTGAAGTGTCTGCTGTAGGATTTGAGGGTCTGGTTCCTCTAAATTTTCCAAGGTTCAGTTGTTCTATGATAGGGTAAGCTGTTACGTTTCTGGAGGATTTTCTTGAGCCAGAGATTTGGTCTTTCCTAGTTTTCTGTTCTTAGTTTCGCTTCAGCCTGAAGTTGTTGCTTATGACTTGTCTATTGTCCCATCTTCCCTTGAAGGATTTATGTTTCAATCCTGAGAAGTTGATTATGAGTTAAGAGTTTCTCTCTAAATATGCTTGCTGCTGTTAGGTGCTAATTGGCTTTAGGTTGAGAAAATCATCTCCACATGATTTGCGTAAATAAAATTGAATCTTTGCTGCCCTGATTTTCTTTCCTTCTAAGTTTCCTCATGTGAAGTCCTTGTTTATAACTCATGGCTTGAGATTCCTTTTATATCTACTAGTTGTTGCTCCTAGCTTAGAACAAGTTCTTAAGTCATTTTTTTTTCGTTATTCTATTAAGGTTGCAATTGTGTAGCTACATGCCTGTTATTTTGATTCGTCAACTGACTTGATTATGAAATGTGTCAAAAGCTTGAAAAAGTTTTAGCAGGGTCATTCTGCTAGTCATTGTTTGTGTCGGATTGTCTTCTCTTATGCTACTAAAATGCGCATTTTTATGTTGCTTCTGTGACTCTGTTTGGTGAAATTCTTAATTGCTTTTATGAAAGGTTAGAATAATTTGGTCTTGTTTGTTAATATTTTTCTTAAAGTGCGATTCTAATCTTTATCCCTTTCTACCTTTTGCATGATGTACCCTTGGGATCGAGTTGGTTAAACTCCAATTGGGATTGGCTCACTGCCTTGGAGTCGCATTGGGGTCGAGTCCGGGCTCAAGATTCAAGAAGTGAAGATCTTAGAAAATTTAAAAAAATGCTTTGTTGAGCCATCTGATGTTTTAGGCTCATGGGCATAAATGTATAAAATTAAATAAATACAAGGCTCCCGTGAGTTTGCCAATTTCCGGGTTCTTCTTCTAAACCTCTTCTCTTTCCCAATCCTTTAGAATTTGCATATCATTAGGAATTCCCCGTATATAATTATTGTAGAATAATTTATTTGATTGATTATGAATGAATGTTTAGTTATTTATTGAGTTATGTTGTGAATATTTATTTCTTTAGAATCTCCATCTTATTTTAGGAATTTTGGAATCTTTTAGTTAAATAATGCGTGCAATTAAAATTCGAAATTAATAAAAAGTAACTCATTTTCTATCTATGAAAGTGCAACTTCTTTCCAATTAATTGGTTTTCCTATTTTAGCAAAAAGTTTATTTATTTATTTATTTTCCTTTCTTTCTTTCTTTTTCAAGTCTAAGTTTATTTAAATTCATATTTCTTTAAAGTATAATTTATTATAATCTTAGATTTTTAATATTAATTTGAAACCATTTTATTGACACATTGAAAGTTAACATTTTGAGCTATTTTGTGAAAATCGAAGGATTAACCGTAATTTTACGGATTTTCGAAAGTGCTTTCAAATCGAAACCTTCTTTCGAAAATAACTGAACCTCTTACCGCAGAATCTCTGAAATAGACCACTTCCTTAAAAACGGAGTGCTTGCACGCACTATTTAATTAATTGGTTCCTAATTCTCCTAAATTAGGTGGCGACTCCAAAGAAAGCCCTTTGGAATCCCATATCGTTGAACATTATACCCGGAACCTATCTTTTCGTAAAGAAAGGGTAATTTTTTTGGGGTTCAACAGCGTGGCGACTCCGCTGGGGATACCTTAAGGTTCTAACCGCAAGGTTTTCACAAGATAATTCTTTATTTGTTTATTATTTGCAAAAAATAGCATGATTAGTTAATATTATTATTTGCAATTGTTTGTCACTGAAAGCATGTCACTACACTTTTATTTGCGCACATATTAAACTGGCATTCCGTTCATATTTCCCCCATTCCTGGGAGCTTCTTCATGGTTACTTATACCCGCGAGGTGTATGCATATACATCCGCAACTCACAAAAAACCTTTTAAGAAAGAGTGCGCGTACCTGCGGGGTGAGCGGATAGTTTTACTACCGCGTGACCGCTTGCCACTCAAAACAGCCTTGTGTTTAGTAAACCCACTCTAGAGTTTCCTTTAGGAACATGCATGCATAAACCTTAGAATGGACCCGGTCCTTGGTACCGCCTCCATAGTTAAGAAAACCGCCCTTTTTCGTTGACGGGTTTAAACCCAACAACAGTGCATATTATGTGTTTATGTGATAACGGAACTTCTAGTCCAAGCCAAGTTTTGCAATTAATTAAATTTAGAATACTTTTATTAATTTTGTAGACTAGAAGATGCTCCAAATAGTCATCAAGTTGAAATTGTTGAAGATAACAAGCTGGGGCAAGAGACGTCGAAAGGACGATAAGACGTTCGATCCATTTGATCGATGTTTGATTTAAGCAAGTTTTTGGATGTAAACGATATTTGGGACCAGATATCAGAAATTACATCGATTGTGCAAGCAAGCAAGGATTGATCGAAACAGGCCCGCACTTCAGTTCCATTGCCTCCTCGAGCCTGATCCAGCGTAGTTATAGCAGTTATTTATATTGTACTCAAAATGATGTATTTAAATTATGTCTGACAGTTTCTATTTTTGATGTAATAATGATGTACTCAAAATCAAGTTATAATGAAAGAGAAATTATTATTACTGTTATTGTCACTTACTCTAAATCCGATTATTGCAAAACCGGCTTGGACTACTTTTCATTATCACCTATTTGGCGTCTTAGGCCCACCTCTGGCACAAAGAGGCACCTTACAGGGTAGGACGCGCCCGCATTTTCATTTACGCTCAACTAATTGTGATTGCCACATGTCAAAATTGTTTAAAATGCAAAGCGCTACGTGACGCGCGCTACGTGATTGTATGCAATGTTGTTAATGACACGCAAACTAACATAGTTTACCTTTTGAATTTTTCTTTTGTTTTGATTATTCCCCAAAGCAGAGAGAGTTTGATTCGTGTTGACTCCCGAGTTAGTTAAGTGTCTGCTCTAAAGTGGAGCTAGTAATGACTGATTTGACTGATGATCAGACTGGTATCCCTGAATCATCTAATGAGCAGGCAGCTGTTGTTCCTGATGAACGAATCTTCAGAATGGCTAAGCAGATTGAATGTATGCAAGCTGAACTAGAAAGAATAAAAAGGTCGAGCTACAGAAACGTGCCAGCTGTGCTATCAACTCTGAACCCCAATGTTGAAACTGCCAATCCAAACACGCCTTTAAATTCCAGTGTCATTCATATGCTTGCACTAGTTAACAATATCCCAAATGCATTCATTAACCAGAACAACTTGCCTCACTATCAATATTTACCTGCTAAAGATACTCATCGTCCTCCACAATCTAAAGCACCCATTTCTGTGGCTGTTGCTCCTCAAAATGTCAATGACCCAAGACAAGGATATCCCCAAGCCCAGTATTATGAGCATGACCCTAATGGCAAGAATGTGGACTTCACAGGCTATCCGCCACAGAATGAAGTGCACATAACTATGGAAAAACAGGGAAAGACAAGTGAACAAGAGGAGATAATCCAAGCAATGAAAATCATGCAGCAATCTATTAAAGATCTGCAGGTGGCTAAGAAACATCAAAGCACCTCCTACCGCAGTCTTTATCTATTCCCGGACATTACTCTTCCTCCCGGGTTTAAAGTGCCGAAATTTGACATGTATGATGGTCATGGTGACCCATTTGCTCATTTAACCAAGTACCTCAACAGAATGAGGGTTGCGGGAGGCAAAGAAGAACTTCTGATGGCTTACTTTAGCCATAGTCTGGAAGGTATTGCTGCTGAATGGTTTGCCAGACAAGACATAAGCAAGTGGCATGAGTTCGATGATATAGCTGGTGATTTCACAAAGCAGTTTGAGTACAATGTCGAGGTGGCTCCTGACCTTATAACCTTGTCCAATCTGAAGAAGAAACCAACAGAAACCTTTAGGGAATACGCACTGAGATGGCGAGAACAGGCTGGAAGGGTGCAACCACCAATGACCGAGAAGGATATGGTGAAGTACTTCATCCGAGCCCAAGATGATTCTTATTACATGCACTTGCTCCCTATGATGGGTAAACCCTATTCTGAACTTCTTATGATGGGAGAAATGGTTGAAGAAGGGATTAAGACGGGGAGAATTGTAAGTTTTGCTACAGTGAAAGCAACTGCGCAAGCCATCCAGACTGGTTTGGGAAATTTAGAGGAAAAAGAAAAGGAAGTTGGCATTATTACTACCAAGAACTCATTATCCCAGCCTACTCACCAAAGCAATCCACATCCAGGCTACAATGCTCAACCCGTTTACTACCAGCAATCATTTGGCCACCAATCAGAAATTACCAATCCCCAAGTCCGCACTTTTCAAAATCACCTAGCCGTACCAAAGCCACGCACTAATCCTGTCAAGAAGACATATAAAACCTACACACCTTTAGCGGAACCTTACAGTCAGCTTTATGAAAGGCTAAGGGCAGCTGGAGTGATTCACCCTATTGCTGATGCAACTCCTAATCCTCTTCCAAAATGGTTCGATGGAACTAAACATTGTGCCTATCATTCAGGGGCTCCAGGGCATGACACTGAAAATTGCCACGGTCTAAAAAATGCAGTTGAAACTCTAATCCAAGAAGGTTCGATTCAACTCATTGGGAATACACCTGTTGATAATAACCCTTTGTTAGATGATGAGTATGGCATACACTTGATATCAGTTGATGAGGCTGAAAAAGGGACCATTGTGATCCCAAAGAGCCAAACAACAAAGAAGAGCTCTCGAACTTACAAAGTCGGGAAGACCAAATGCTTTCAACGCAGAGGACAAATCAAGACAAACCCAAACTGGGGCAGATTTTATTGAAGAATCTTTTTTGTTGCCAAAGAAGGTAAAGGCAAATGCCTAGCCAATATCAAATCAAGAACAATCAAGAGATACTACATTTGACAAGCGGCAAAATCAGTCTTTTCATTTCAATGTAATTTTCTATGTAATACGAACTACGCGTAACCTGATTCCCAAGGTTGGGATACGTAAGCAACTCACATAGAGCTCGGTTACACTAGCCTAGGAATCCCCTATTTCCTCTTTTTTGTAATTTTGAACTACTTTTGGTCTGATTCCTGGAATGGCAACAGGATAAGTAAGCAATCCACATCGGACTCGATCAGATTTTTGTAATGCTTAGGGCTTGTTTATCTTTGATGATGTAATTCCGAACTACGCATCTGGGCAGATGTGTAGGCATTCCAATTCGGATTCGGCTTCGTACTTAGATTGCCATATTCCCTAAAGCTTTATGTAAGCAGAACTACGCGCAGTCTGATTCCCAAGGAGGGATACGTAGGCGCTCTTAACGGGCTCGACTCTATAATATTAAAATTTTCAGTCTACCCTAAGGTAAGCAACTGGGGCAAATTTTGCAAGGCAAGTTGAAGATTTGAAAGATCATAACTGGGGCAGGTTTTGCAAAAATCCGTATTGCTTGACAAAGATAAGTTGGCCAAGTCTCAAAAGACGGATCGCAAATCTAGACAAAGGGAGAAGAAGGAAACGGTTGAAGGATGAAGGCTCGAGTCAGCATGAATCAAACGCTCCCCCCTCCCTCTCAAAACTAACAATTTTTCTTTGAGTGCAGGAATTCTCAAAGCAGCAAAATGAGGAAAACTAAGCAACCATCAATTCCTCGGAGATTATTTGTCATACACAGTGGACAATGTTGCCAAGATAACCGACCGAGATTAGAAGCGTTATTTGACTCATTGCATACGCAAAAACGATCTTATTTCTCTCTCTAATTCTGCCCTTGCTTAATCAAAGCTTTATTGCTTTATTGACAACTTTACTTTACACTTTGCAGGAATTAAGCATTAACTCCAGTTTTGCTCAAAGACAACACTCAGCTCTTTATGGCTTCACCAAATATAAGCCGGACGGCTTAAACTCTCACTTTATATCTCCTTTATCTTTGACATTTCTCCTGTCTATATGGATCTAATGAAAACTTTATTTTGCAGGCTATTCTACCATTTATTTTACAAGTACCAACATCAAGTCTATTGGTGACAACCAAAGATGTCACTTTATTGTCATTATTTACCGTTGACAACCGGTAATATTACTTTGGCAAAATTGTTGCCAAACTTTATCATAGACTATTGATCGAAGTAGTATTGGTACCGCAAACCATCAAGGATGCTATTATCGGCGACCATGACTTTAAATATTGGATCCATCGTACACAATCGGTGGTATTATTCTAATGGCTTTTATGTTGGATCCATTGTACACAATCGATGGTATTATTTCATTGGCCTTCTATTTTGGATCTACCGTACACAATCGGTGGTATTATTCTAATGGCCTTCTTATATTGGAATCATCGTACACAAATCGATGGTATTATTCCAATGGCTTTCTTATATTGGATCAATCATATACAATTGGTGGTTTTGTTCCAATGACTTTTACATTGGATCCATCGTACACAAACGATGGTATTATTTCAAGGGCTTTCTACTTTAGATCTATCGTGTTCAATCGATAGAATTATTCCAATGGCCTTCTTATATTGAAATCATCGTACACAATCGGTGGTATTATTTCAATGGCTTTCAATATTGGAATCATCGCACACAATCGGTGGTATTATTCCAATGACCTTCTTATATTATTATTCCAATGGCTTTCTTATATTGGATCAATCATATACAATTGGTGGTTTTATTCCAATGACCTTTTATATCGGATTTATCGTATACAATCGGTTGCATTATCTCAACGGTTTTATTATGATGGTTTTATTATCCAGTCTATCGTATACAATCGGAGACATCATATTTACCAAGTCTACCGTAGACAATCGGAGGCGTGGTTCTTTAACAAGTCTATCGTATACAATCGAAGACATTATTATTGAAGCCTATCGTAGACAATCGAAGGCCTTATCATTTGAAGCCTACCGTAGACAATCGGAGGCCCTATTATGAAGTCTACCGTAAACAATCGGAGACATCACATTTACCAGGTCTACCGTAGACAATCGGAGGCGTGGTTAGTTATCAAGTCTATCGTATACAATCGAAGACATTATTATTGAAGCCTATCGTAGACAATCGAAGGCCTTATCATTGAAGCCTACCGTAAACAATCGGGGGCCTCATTATGAAGTCCATCATAAACAATCGAAGACGCCATTATCATTTAAAGCCTTCAATAAACAATTGGAGGCCTTTTTATGAATCGTAGACAATCGAAGACGTCATTATCATTTAAAGCCTTCCATAAACAATTGGAGGCCTTTATATGAAGCCTATCGTAGACAATCGAAGGCGCTATTGTTATGGAGCCTACCGTAAACAATCGGGGGCCTCATTATGAAGTCTATCATAAACAATCGAAGACGCCATTATCATTTAAAGCCTTCAATAAACAATTGGAGGCCTTTTTATGAAGCCTATCGTAGACAATCGAAGGCTCTATTGTTATGAATCCTACCATAGACAACTGGAGATTCGATCATGAGTCATTGCCGAAAGGCGGCATTTTTATCCTTATATTTTATTTAAGTCTACTTTATATTTCTATGGATTGAAGTCCTTTATTGTTTTATTTTCAGTCTACCAACGGCCCTGAAGTCATCTTGCCTCACAAAGCCGGATTTCTTCTAGTTGATTGGAGACGAGCTTATCATTGATATTGCAACCAGCGTATACAAGTTTTATTGTCGTTATTCCTTTATTACTTCATTTATTAAGCTTTATTTGCAGTTACTCGCTTACCGTTTGTCAAGTTTATTACAGGATATTAGCAGCACCGCAGCAGCATTTGGAGCATAACGTGGAACTCTTTCTTAGCAGTGAACTGGGGCAATTGTTGATATGAGCTAGACTCGTCAACGAGAATCTGAAGAATCGCACTCGAACAAGCAAGCCTTACCTAATCTTTAATTCCAGATTAGGGGTCAGTCAGATTCTTTCCTGTTTATGTGTCTGTTTCTGTTAATCGTGCGAGTCTTCGTGTCTAAGTGTCGTCGAACTACATATGGCCTGATTCTCTTTCAGCCCGAGATATGTAGGCAACTCGGAAACCGGAGTTCGGCCATGTCCATAAGCCTCGCCTTTTGATCCTTGGAATTAAAAGTCTTTGGCTTTATCATGACAAAATTGGTTTCCCGTCAACTTCTTTACCCTGAAAACTCTTTCATCCTTTTCGGGTAAAGAGGGGCAGCTGTTGACACCCAATTTTGTCCCGGAATTTTCAAATTAATGTAAAATTATTATTATTATTATTATTTTTTTTTAAGGGTTAACTTTAAAAAATCAAAAGCGAATTGAGTAATTTCAAAGAAAGGAGGCCAAAATCGCATAACATAGCCCAAATCAGCCTACCCGTGTAAATTCCCCTTTAACTTAAAATACCCTAAAATCAAAATCCCTAATCAGCTTACCCAATTCCCCTTTACCCGTTTTTCCAATTTTCCTGACCCGATTCTCCCCTAATACGCCCAAAATTTCAAACCCCGGTCCCTCTCTCTCTCCAGATCATCAATCGTACGAAAACCTTATCTAAATAGGACCGTTGGAGGGATCGTTTGGGGATTTTCTCACAGCCATACAACCCTAAAATCGACCCTATATAAGCGGAGATAGAAGAGTAAAAAGGGGTCTTGGTTCGGAGCAGCGGAGAGAGTTTTAGAGGGGTTTATATATATAAAAGTTACAGACAGAAACGGAACCATACAAAAATTCATATAAATTTTCCTTTTCTCGTTTTTTTTTCCTTGGAGCTTAAGTTCATATATTACCACTGTTGTCTTTGGTTTTGGTTTATCGCTTTTTCGTTAGTCGAGTCGCCTCATCGTTTCTTCGAAGCGTCAACCTTGCTCGAGTCGTCGCTTCATCATTCAAGTCGTCGACCTTGTCCGAGTCGTTTCGAGTTACTTTCTTCGGATTCACGCCTCGGCTCGCTGCGTCGAAACAGGTAATAACTTTGCCTCGATATCATTTTATTTTGAATGTAATCTGGTATAATGTTATACATGTGTTTGTGAAGCGATATGTGAGTGATTAATATTGGAATTCCGTGTAAATGAGTTCGTGAATAACTGAGAGTGTTCCTTTCCTTTTTCTGTTTCGTATGGAAATTAGTTGGAATCTGGATTGCCCTGTCCCGCTGAAGTTTGCCTTCATCTAGATTGAGGTTTATATTTACTCATGCCTAAATAGAAGCATATAAAGAATGACAAATCCAGTCTTTGTTCATTTACTATTTTAGTAGAATTTTGAAGTTAAATTTGTTCTTTTCTTAAGACTTCAACTATTTTAGGTATGTTGTACCTATAAAGTTTTGAAATTGAAACTAGATACTTGAAATCTGTTTGATACCTAAAGAGATTAATCTTTGAAGACATTTTCTTTAAAAGATACATTTCTTTTAAGAAAATAAATGACAACTCGAAGATGAGATTAGTAGTTATAAACTTTGAATAGTTAGAATAAGTAGAATTTATGAGTTTTCCATGACTTCAAGCTTCTTGGCATGTTTTTCTTCTTCCTGCTTCATTAAAAGATCTATAAATAGTGTTAAAGTGCAAAGTTTTGTTCCTTCATCAGTTCTAGAGTTCTTGTCCTCTTGTGCTTGGTCTCTACTCTTAAATCAAAGTTGGAATATGGATGCCTGCGATTAGTTCTAAATTTTGAGTTGTTTTCTTCTTGTTTGTTAGTTTAAAGATTCCAGTTTCTTTGTTGTATTGTCTGAATGAGTTTCTGGTGGGAATTAGTTGGATTCTGGGAGTTTGAAATCTGTTCTCTGGAGTGTTCTGTGAGTGTAGAAGGGTGCAGGGGTGTCTATGGAGTATTCTGCTAATGGTTCAATGTGTGTGTGGGTGGTCTGTTTGGCTTGTAGGTGATGCAGTTGTTTTGGTAAGCTGCAAGCAGTATAAGGAGATTTCAGGAGTGTGAGATGAGGGCTGCAGGTAGCTTGTTTGGTTTAGTAGAAGTTGATTGAGAGTTGTTTTAGTGCAGGTTAGTCCAGGGGGATTAGGAAGGGTCCATTAGTTTCAGGGAAGTAGAAAAGAAGTTTTCAAGGGCTATTCTTGAATGTGTAAGGCTTCGTGAGTGTTCTGCTGAAGGAGTTCATGTTTAAAGTTTCTTTGCAGGGTAGTTGAGTTGTTGCTTTGGAAGTGTTCCCTGGTTCTGTTTTGGCTAAGGGGGGTAGCAGGAGTAGGGTGTTTTTGAGTAGTAGGATAATCCTAGGCTTGTCTGGTTTGATGAAGGGGTATGCAGATGTGCTGCAGGCAGTGGGTGTCATGTTGGTAGTTCCAGGTTCATAATGAGCTGAGTTTATAGTTTGATTGCATGTAGGGAGGAAATTTGAAGTGTCTGCTGTAGGATTTGAGGGTCTGGTTCCTCTAAATTTTCCAAGGTTCAGTTGTTCTATGATAGGGTAAGCTGTTATGTTTCTGGAGGATTTTCTTGAGCCAGAGATTTGGTCTTTCCTAGTTTTCTGTTCTTAGTTTCGCTTCAGCCTGAAGTTGTTGCTTATGACTTGTCTATTGTCCCATCTTCCCTTGAAGGATTTATGTTTCAATCCTGAGAAGTTGATTATGAGTTAAGAGTTTCTCTCTAAATATGCTTGCTGCTGTTAGGTGCTAATTGGCTTTAGGTTGAGAAAATCATCTCCACATGGTTTGCGTAAATAAAATTGAATCTTTGCTGCCCTGATTTTCTTTCCTTCTAAGTTTCCTCATGTGAAGTCCTTGTTTATAACTCATGGCTTGAGATTCCTTTTATATCTACTAGTTGTTGCTCCTAGCTTAGAACAAGTTCTTAAGTCATTTTTTTTTCGTTATTCTATTAAGGTTGCAATTGTGTAGCTACATGCCTGTTATTTTGATTCGTCAACTGACTTGATTATGAAATGTGTCAAAAGCTTGAAAAAGTTTTAGCAGGGTCATTCTGCTAGTCATTGTTTGTGTCGGATTGTCTTCTCTTATGCTACTAAAATGCGCATTTTTATGTTGCTTCTGTGACTCTGTTTGGTGAAATTCTTAATTGCTTTTATGAAAGGTTAGAATAATTTGGTCTTGTTTGTTAATATTTTTCTTAAAGTGCGATTCTAATCTTTATCCCTTTCTACCTTTTGCATGATGTACCCTTGGGATCGAGTTGGTTAAACTCCAATTGGGATTGGCTCACTGCCTTGGAGTCGCATTGGGGTCGAGTCCGGGCTCAAGATTCAAGAAGTGAAGATCTTAGAAAATTTAAAAAAATGCTTTGTTGAGCCATCTGATGTTTTAGGCTCATGGGCATAAATGTATAAAATTAAATAAATACAAGGCTCCCGTGAGTTTGCCAATTTCCGGGTTCTTCTTCTAAACCTCTTCTCTTTCCCAATCCTTTAGAATTTGCATATCATTAGGAATTCCCCGTATATAATTATTGTAGAATAATTTATTTGATTGATTATGAATGAATGTTTAGTTATTTATTGAGTTATGTTGTGAATATTTATTTCTTTAGAATCTCCATCTTATTTTAGGAATTTTGGAATCTTTTAGTTAAATAATGCGTGCAATTAAAATTCGAAATTAATAAAAAGTAACTCATTTTCTATCTATGAAAGTGCAACTTCTTTCCAATTAATTGGTTTTCCTATTTTAGCAAAAAGTTTATTTATTTATTTATTTTCCTTTCTTTCTTTCTTTTTCAAGTCTAAGTTTATTTAAATTCATATTTCTTTAAAGTATAATTTATTATAATCTTAGATTTTTAATATTAATTTGAAACCATTTTATTGACACATTGAAAGTTAACATTTTGAGCTATTTTGTGAAAATCGAAGGATTAACCGTAATTTTACGGATTTTCGAAAGTGCTTTCAAATCGAAACCTTCTTTCGAAAATAACTGAACCTCTTACCGCAGAATCTCTGAAATAGACCACTTCCTTAAAAACGGAGTGCTTGCACGCACTATTTAATTAATTGGTTCCTAATTCTCCTAAATTAGGTGGCGACTCCAAAGAAAGCCCTTTGGAATCCCATATCGTTGAACATTATACCCGGAACCTATCTTTTCGTAAAGAAAGGGTAATTTTTTTGGGGTTCAACAGCGTGGCGACTCCGCTGGGGATACCTTAAGGTTCTAACCGCAAGGTTTTCACAAGATAATTCTTTATTTGTTTATTATTTGCAAAAAATAGCATGATTAGTTAATATTATTATTTGCAATTGTTTGTCACTGAAAGCATGTCACTACACTTTTATTTGCGCACATATTAAACTGGCATTCCGTTCATATTTCCCCCATTCCTGGGAGCTTCTTCATGGTTACTTATACCCGCGAGGTGTATGCATATACATCCGCAACTCACAAAAACCTTTTAAGAAAGAGTGCGCGTACCTGCGGGGTGAGCGGATAGTTTTACTACCGCGTGACCGCTTGCCACTCAAAACAGCCTTGTGTTTAGTAAACCCACTCTAGAGTTTCCTTTAGGAACATGCATGCATAAACCTTAGAATGGACCCGGTCCTTGGTACCGCCTCCATAGTTAAGAAAACCGCCCTTTTTCGTTGACGGGTTTAAACCCAACAACAGTGCATATTATGTGTTTATGTGATAACGGAACTTCTAGTCCAAGCCAAGTTTTGCAATTAATTAAATTTAGAATACTTTTATTAATTTTGTAGACTAGAAGATGCTCCAAATAGTCATCAAGTTGAAATTGTTGAAGATAACAAGCTGGGGCAAGAGACGTCGAAAGGACGATAAGACGTTCGATCCATTTGATCGATGTTTGATTTAAGCAAGTTTTTGGATGTAAACGATATTTGGGACCAGATATCAGAAATTACATCGATTGTGCAAGCAAGCAAGGATTGATCGAAACAGGCCCGCACTTCAGTTCCATTGCCTCCTCGAGCCTGATCCAGCGTAGTTATAGCAGTTATTTATATTGTACTCAAAATGATGTATTTAAATTATGTCTGACAGTTTCTATTTTTGATGTAATAATGATGTACTCAAAATCAAGTTATAATGAAAGAGAAATTATTATTACTGTTATTGTCACTTACTCTAAATCCGATTATTGCAAAACCGGCTTGGACTACTTTTCATTATCACCTATTTGGCGTCTTAGGCCCACCTCTGGCACAAAGAGGCACCTTACAGGGTAGGACGCGCCCGCATTTTCATTTACGCTCAACTAATTGTGATTGCCACATGTCAAAATTGTTTAAAATGCAAAGCGCTACGTGACGCGCGCTACGTGATTGTATGCAATGTTGTTAATGACACGCAAACTAACATAGTTTACCTTTTGAATTTTTCTTTTGTTTTGATTATTCCCCAAAGCAGAGAGAGTTTGATTCGTGTTGACTCCCGAGTTAGTTAAGTGTCTGCTCTAAAGTGGAGCTAGTAATGACTGATTTGACTGATGATCAGACTGGTATCCCTGAATCATCTAATGAGCAGGCAGCTGTTGTTCCTGATGAACGAATCTTCAGAATGGCTAAGCAGATTGAATGTATGCAAGCTGAACTAGAAAGAATAAAAAGGTCGAGCTACAGAAACGTGCCAGCTGTGCTATCAACTCTGAACCCCAATGTTGAAACTGCCAATCCAAACACGCCTTTAAATTCCAGTGTCATTCATATGCTTGCACCAGTTAACAATATCCCAAATGCATTCATTAACCAGAACAACTTGCCTCACTATCAATATTTACCTGCTAAAGATACTCATCGTCCTCCACAATCTAAAGCACCCATTTCTGTGGCTGTTGCTCCTCAAAATGTCAATGACCCAAGACAAGGATATCCCCAAGCCCAGTATTATGAGCATGACCCTAATTGCAAGAATGTGGACTTCACAGGCTATCCGCCACAGAATGAAGTGCACATAACTATGGAAAAACAGGGAAAGACAAGTGAACAAGAGGAGATAATCCAAGCAATGAAAATCATGCAGCAATCTATTAAAGATCTGCAGGTGGCTAAGAAACATCAAAGCACCTCCTACCGCAGTCTTTATCTATTCCCGGACATTACTCTTCCTCCCGGGTTTAAAGTGCCGAAATTTGACATGTATGATGGTCATGGTGACCCATTTGCTCATTTAACCAAGTACCTCAACAGAATGAGGGTTGCGGGAGGCAAAGAAGAACTTCTGATGGCTTACTTTAGCCATAGTCTGGAAGGTATTGCTGCTGAATGGTTTGCCAGACAAGACATAAGCAAGTGGCATGAGTTCGATGATATAGCTGGTGATTTCACAAAGCAGTTTGAGTACAATGTCGAGGTGGCTCCTGACCTTATAACCTTGTCCAATCTGAAGAAGAAACCAACAGAAACCTTTAGGGAATACGCACTGAGATGGCGAGAACAGGCTGGAAGGGTGCAACCACCAATGACCGAGAAGGATATGGTGAAGTACTTCATCCGAGCCCAAGATGATTCTTATTACATGCACTTGCTCCCTATGATGGGTAAACCCTATTCTGAACTTCTTATGATGGGAGAAATGGTTGAAGAAGGGATTAAGACGGGGAGAATTGTAAGTTTTGCTACAGTGAAAGCAACTGCGCAAGCCATCCAGACTGGTTTGGGAAATTTAGAGGAAAAAGAAAAGGAAGTTGGCATTATTACTACCAAGAACTCATTATCCCAGCCTACTCACCAAAGCAATCCACATCCAGGCTACAATGCTCAACCCGTTTACTACCAGCAATCATTTGGCCACCAATCAGAAATTACCAATCCCCAAGTCCGCACTTTTCAAAATCACCTAGCCGTACCAAAGCCACGCACTAATCCTGTCAAGAAGACATATAAAACCTACACACCTTTAGCGGAACCTTACAGTCAGCTTTATGAAAGGCTAAGGGCAGCTGGAGTGATTCACCCTATTGCTGATGCAACTCCTAATCCTCTTCCAAAATGGTTCGATGGAACTAAACATTGTGCCTATCATTCAGGGGCTCCAGGGCATGACACTGAAAATTGCCACGGTCTAAAAAATGCAGTTGAAACTCTAATCCAAGAAGGTTCGATTCAACTCATTGGGAATACACCTGTTGATAATAACCCTTTGTTAGATGATGAGTATGGCATACACTTGATATCAGTTGATGAGGCTGAAAAAGGGACCATTGTGATCCCAAAGAGCCAAACAACAAAGAAGAGCTCTCGAACTTACAAAGTCGGGAAGACCAAATGCTTTCAACGCAGAGGACAAATCAAGACAAACCCAAACTGGGGCAGATTTTATTGAAGAATCTTTTTGTTGCCAAAGAAGGTAAAGGCAAATGCCTAGCCAATATCAAATCAAGAACAATCAAGAGATACTACATTTGACAAGCGGCAAAATCAGTCTTTTCATTTCAATGTAATTTTCTATGTAATACGAACTACGCGTAACCTGATTCCCAAGGTTGGGATACGTAAGCAACTCACATAGAGCTCGGTTACACTAGCCTAGGAATCCCCTATTTCCTCTTTTTTGTAATTTTGAACTACTTTTGGTCTGATTCCTGGAATGGCAACAGGATAAGTAAGCAATCCACATCGGACTCGATCAGATTTTTGTAATGCTTAGGGCTTGTTTATCTTTGATGATGTAATTCCGAACTACGCATCTGGGCAGATGTGTAGGCATTCCAATTCGGATTCGGCTTCGTACTTAGATTGCCATATTCCCTAAAGCTTTATGTAAGCAGAACTACGCGCAGTCTGATTCCCAAGGAGGGATACGTAGGCGCTCTTAACGGGCTCGACTCTATAATATTAAAATTTTCAGTCTACCCTAAGGTAAGCAACTGGGGCAAATTTTGCAAGGCAAGTTGAAGATTTGAAAGATCATAACTGGGGCAGGTTTTGCAAAAATCCGTATTGCTTGACAAAGATAAGTTGGCCAACTCTCAAAAGACGGATCGCAAATCTAGACAAAGGGAGAAGAAGGAAACGGTTGAAGGATGAAGGCTCGAGTCAGCATGAATCAAACGCTCCCCCCTCCCTCTCAAAACTAACAATTTTTCTTTGAGTGCAGGAATTCTCAAAGCAGCAAAATGAGGAAAACTAAGCAACCATCAATTCCTCGGAGATTATTTGTCATACACAGTGGACAATGTTGCCAAGATAACCGACCGAGATTAGAAGCGTTATTTGACTCATTGCATACGCAAAAACGATCTTATTTCTCTCTCTAATTCTGCCCTTGCTTAATCAAAGCTTTATTGCTTTATTGACAACTTTACTTTACACTTTGCAGGAATTAAGCATTAACTCCAGTTTTGCTCAAAGACAACACTCAGCTCTTTATGGCTTCACCAAATATAAGCCGGACGGCTTAAACTCTCACTTTATATCTCCTTTATCTTTGACATTTCTCCTGTCTATATGGATCTAATGAAAACTTTATTTTGCAGGCTATTCTACCATTTATTTTACAAGTACCAACATCAAGTCTATTGGTGACAACCAAAGATGTCACTTTATTGTCATTATTTACCGTTGACAACCGGTAATATTACTTTGGCAAAATTGTTGCCAAACTTTATCATAGACTATTGATCGAAGTAGTATTGGTACCGCAAACCATCAAGGATGCTATTATCGGCGACCATGACTTTAAATATTGGATCCATCGTACACAATCGGTGGTATTATTCTAATGGCTTTTATGTTGGATCCATTGTACACAATCGATGGTATTATTTCATTGGCCTTCTATTTTGGATCTACCGTACACAATCGGTGGTATTATTCTAATGGCCTTCTTATATTGGAATCATCGTACACAAATCGATGGTATTATTCCAATGGCTTTCTTATATTGGATCAATCATATACAATTGGTGGTTTTGTTCCAATGACTTTTACATTGGATCCATCGTACACAAACGATGGTATTATTTCAAGGGCTTTCTACTTTAGATCTATCGTGTTCAATCGATAGAATTATTCCAATGGCCTTCTTATATTGAAATCATCGTACACAATCGGTGGTATTATTTCAATGGCTTTCAATATTGGAATCATCGCACACAATCGGTGGTATTATTCCAATGACCTTCTTATATTATTATTCCAATGGCTTTCTTATATTGGATCAATCATATACAATTGGTGGTTTTATTCCAATGACCTTTTATATCGGATTTATCGTATACAATCGGTTGCATTATCTCAACGGTTTTATTATGATGGTTTTATTATCCAGTCTATCGTATACAATCGGAGACATCATATTTACCAAGTCTACCGTAGACAATCGGAGGCGTGGTTCTTTAACAAGTCTATCGTATACAATCGAAGACATTATTATTGAAGCCTATCGTAGACAATCGAAGGCCTTATCATTTGAAGCCTACCGTAGACAATCGGAGGCCCTATTATGAAGTCTACCGTAAACAATCGGAGACATCACATTTACCAGGTCTACCGTAGACAATCGGAGGCGTGGTTAGTTATCAAGTCTATCGTATACAATCGAAGACATTATTATTGAAGCCTATCGTAGACAATCGAAGGCCTTATCATTGAAGCCTACCGTAAACAATCGGGGGCCTCATTATGAAGTCCATCATAAACAATCGAAGACGCCATTATCATTTAAAGCCTTCAATAAACAATTGGAGGCCTTTTTATGAATCGTAGACAATCGAAGACGTCATTATCATTTAAAGCCTTCCATAAACAATTGGAGGCCTTTATATGAAGCCTATCGTAGACAATCGAAGGCGCTATTGTTATGGAGCCTACCGTAAATAATCGGGGGCCTCATTATGAAGTCTATCATAAACAATCGAAGACGCCATTATCATTTAAAGCCTTCAATAAACAATTGGAGGCCTTTTTATGAAGCCTATCGTAGACAATCGAAGGCTCTATTGTTATGAATCCTACCATAGACAACTGGAGATTCGATCATGAGTCATTGCCGAAAGGCGGCATTTTTATCCTTATATTTTATTTAAGTCTACTTTATGTTTCTATGGATTGAAGTCCTTTATTGTTTTATTTTCAGTCTACCAACGGCCCTGAAGTCATCTTGCCTCACAAAGCCGGATTTCTTCTAGTTGATTGGAGACGAGCTTATCATTGATATTGCAACCAGCGTATACAAGTTTTATTGTCGTTATTCCTTTATTACTTCATTTATTAAGCTTTATTTGCAGTTACTCGCTTACCGTTTGTCAAGTTTATTACAGGATATTAGCAGCACCGCAGCAGCATTTGGAGCATAACGTGGAACTCTTTCTTAGCAGTGAACTGGGGCAATTGTTGATATGAGCTAGACTCGTCAACGAGAATCTGAAGAATCGCACTCGAACAAGCAAGCCTTACCTAATCTTTAATTCCAGATTAGGGGTCAGTCAGATTCTTTCCTGTTTATGTGTCTGTTTCTGTTAATCGTGCGAGTCTTCGTGTCTAAGTGTCGTCGAACTACATATGGCCTGATTCTCTTTCAGCCCGAGATATGTAGGCAACTCGGAAACCGGAGTTCGGCCATGTCCATAAGCCTCGCCTTTTGATCCTTGGAATCAAAAGTCTTTGGCTTTATCATGACAAAATTGGTTTCCCGTCAACTTCTTTACCCTGAAAACTCTTTCATCCTTTTCGGGTAAAGAGGGGCAGCTGTTGACACCCAATTTTGTCCCGGAATTTTCAAATTAATGTAAAATTATTATTATTATTATTATTTTTTTTAAGGGTTAACTTTAAAAATCAAAAGCGAATTGAGTAATTTCAAAGAAAGGAGGCCAAAATCGCATAACATAGCCCAAATCAGCCTACCCGTGTAAATTCCCCTTTAACTTAAAATACCCTAAAATCAAAATCCCTAATCAGCTTACCCAATTCCCCTTTACCCGTTTTTCCAATTTTCCTGACCCGATTCTCCCCTAATACGCCCAAAATTTCAAACCCCGGTCCCTCTCTCTCTCCAGATCATCAATCGTACGAAAACCTTATCTAAATAGGACCGTTGGAGGGATCGTTTGGGGATTTTCTCACAGCCATACAACCCTAAAATCGACCCTATATAAGCGGAGATAGAAGAGTAAAAAGGGGTCTTGGTTCGGAGCAGCGGAGAGAGTTTTAGAGGGGTTTATATATATAAAAGTTACAGACAGAAACGGAACCATACAAAAATTCATATAAATTTTCCTTTTCTCGTTTTTTTTCCTTGGAGCTTAAGTTCATATATTACCACTGTTGTCTTTGGTTTTGGTTTATCGCTTTTTCGTTAGTCGAGTCGCCTCATCGTTTCTTCGAAGCGTCAACCTTGCTCGAGTCGTCGCTTCATCATTCAAGTCGTCGACCTTGTCCGAGTCGTTTCGAGTTACTTTCTTCGGATTCACGCCTCGGCTCGCTGCGTCGAAACAGGTAATAACTTTGCCTCGATATCATTTTATTTTGAATGTAATCTGGTATAATGTTATACATGTGTTTGTGAAGCGATATGTGAGTGATTAATATTGGAATTCCGTGTAAATGAGTTCGTGAATAACTGAGAGTGTTCCTTTCCTTTTCCTGTTTCGTATGGAAATTAGTTGGAATCTGGATTGCCCTGTCCCGCTGAAGTTTGCCTTCATCTAGATTGAGGTTTATATTTACTCATGCCTAAATAGAAGCATATAAAGAATGACAAATCCAGTCTTTGTTCATTTACTATTTTAGTAGAATTTTGAAGTTAAATTTGTTCTTTTCTTAAGACTTCAACTATTTTAGGTATGTTGTACCTATAAAGTTTTGAAATTGAAACTAGATACTTGAAATCTGTTTGATACCTAAAGAGATTAATCTTTGAAGACATTTTCTTTAAAAGATACATTTCTTTTAAGAAAATAAATGACAACTCGAAGATGAGATTAGTAGTTATAAACTTTGAATAGTTAGAATAAGTAGAATTTATGAGTTTTCCATGACTTCAAGCTTCTTGGCATGTTTTTCTTCTTCCTGCTTCATTAAAAGATCTATAAATAGTGTTAAAGTGCAAAGTTTTGTTCCTTCATCAGTTCTAGAGTTCTTGTCCTCTTGTGCTTGGTCTCTACTCTTAAATCAAAGTTGGAATATGGATGCCTGCGATTAGTTCTAAATTTTGAGTTGTTTTCTTCTTGTTTGTTAGTTTAAAGATTCCAGTTTCTTTGTTGTATTGTCTGAATGAGTTTCTGGTGGGAATTAGTTGGATTCTGGGAGTTTGAAATCTGTTCTCTGGAGTGTTCTGTGAGTGTAGAAGGGTGCAGGGGTGTCTATGGAGTATTCTGCTAATGGTTCAATGTGTGTGTGGGTGGTCTGTTTGGCTTGTAGGTGATGCAGTTGTTTTGGTAAGCTGCAAGCAGTATAAGGAGATTTCAGGAGTGTGAGATGAGGGCTGCAGGTAGCTTGTTTGGTTTAGTAGAAGTTGATTGAGAGTTGTTTTAGTGCAGGTTAGTCCAGGGGGATTAGGAAGGGTCCATTAGTTTCAGGGAAGTAGAAAAGAAGTTTTCAAGGGCTATTCTTGAATGTGTAAGGCTTCGTGAGTGTTCTGCTGAAGGAGTTCATGTTTAAAGTTTCTTTGCAGGGTAGTTGAGTTGTTGCTTTGGAAGTGTTCCCTGGTTCTGTTTGGCTAAGGGGGGTAGCAGGAGTAGGGTGTTTTTGAGTAGTAGGATAATCCTAGGCTTGTCTGGTTTGATGAAGGGGTATGCAGATGTGCTGCAGGCAGTGGGTGTCATGTTGGTAGTTCCAGGTTCATAATGAGCTGAGTTTATAGTTTGATTGCATGTAGGGAGGAAATTTGAAGTGTCTGCTGTAGGATTTGAGGGTCTGGTTCCTCTAAATTTCCAAGGTTCAGTTGTTCTATGATAGGGTAAGCTGTTATGTTTCTGGAGGATTTTCTTGAGCCAGAGATTTGGTCTTTCCTAGTTTTCTGTTCTTAGTTTCGCTTCAGCCTGAAGTTGTTGCTTATGACTTGTCTATTGTCCCATCTTCCCTTGAAGGATTTATGTTTCAATCCTGAGAAGTTGATTATGAGTTAAGAATTTCTCTCTAAATATGCTTGCTGCTGTTAGGTGCTAATTGGCTTTAGGTTGAGAAAATCATCTCCACATGGTTTGCGTAAATAAAATTGAATCTTTGCTGCCCTGATTTTCTTTCCTTCTAAGTTTCCTCATGTGAAGTCCTTGTTTATAACTCATGGCTTGAGATTCCTTTTATATCTACTAGTTGTTGCTCCTAGCTTAGAACAAGTTCTTAAGTCATTTTTTTTTCGTTATTCTATTAAGGTTGCAATTGTGTAGCTACATGCCTGTTATTTTGATTCGTCAACTGACTTGATTATGAAATGTGTCAAAAGCTTGAAAAAGTTTTAGCAGGGTCATTCTGCTAGTCATTGTTTGTGTCGGATTGTCTTCTCTTATGCTACTAAAATGCGCATTTTTATGTTGCTTCTGTGACTCTGTTTGGTGAAATTCTTAATTGCTTTTATGAAAGGTTAGAATAATTTGGTCTTGTTTGTTAATATTTTTCTTAAAGTGCGATTCTAATCTTTATCCCTTTCTACCTTTTGCATGATGTACCCTTGGGATCGAGTTGGTTAAACTCCAATTGGGATTGGCTCACTGCCTTGGAGTCGCATTGGGGTCGAGTCCGGGCTCAAGATTCAAGAAGTGAAGATCTTAGAAAATTTAAAAAAATGCTTTGTTGAGCCATCTGATGTTTTAGGCTCATGGGCATAAATGTATAAAATTAAATAAATACAAGGCTCCCGTGAGTTTGCCAATTTCCGGGTTCTTCTTCTAAACCTCTTCTCTTTCCCAATCCTTTAGAATTTGCATATCATTAGGAATTCCCCGTATATAATTATTGTAGAATAATTTATTTGATTGATTATGAATGAATGTTTAGTTATTTATTGAGTTATGTTGTGAATATTTATTTCTTTAGAATCTCCATCTTATTTTAGGAATTTTGGAATCTTTTAGTTAAATAATGCGTGCAATTAAAATTCGAAATTAATAAAAAGTAACTCATTTTCTATCTATGAAAGTGCAACTTCTTTCCAATTAATTGGTTTTCCTATTTTAGCAAAAAGTTTATTTATTTATTTATTTTCCTTTCTTTCTTTCTTTTTCAAGTCTAAGTTTATTTAAATTCATATTTCTTTAAAGTATAATTTATTATAATCTTAGATTTTTAATATTAATTTGAAACTATTTTATTGACACATTGAAAGTTAACATTTTGAGCTATTTTGTGAAAATCGAAGGATTAACCGTAATTTTACGGATTTTCGAAAGTGCTTTCAAATCGAAACCTTCTTTCGAAAATAACTGAACCTCTTACCGCAGAATCTCTGAAATAGACCACTTCCTTAAAAACGGAGTGCTTGCACGCACTATTTAATTAATTGGTTCCTAATTCTCCTAAATTAGGTGGCGACTCCAAAGAAAGCCCTTTGGAATCCCATATCGTTGAACATTATACCCGGAACCTATCTTTTCGTAAAGAAAGGGTAATTTTTTTGGGGTTCAACAATCATTTGGCAATGAAACCAAAGGATAAAGCGGTTGTTGATTAGCAGAGCTAACTTTTGGATGAGGTAAGTATTTATATCCATTTCTTTGGAGGCACCTGGCCTCGTGGATTTTCTACCACGTGTTCCTTACGTGTGTAGCTGCCAATAGGCGTACTCATTACGCCTTAGCTTTGGATTTACATTATATATTATATGTTATGTCCTATTGTAGGTATTGCATTGAGAATCTGAGCATGGTACTCTGGCTGTGAGTTGGCATGTACTTCCCGGCTGTCGATGAGAGTCCCGCGCCGATGAAGGGTTATTATTGCATCACATTGCATTTATATGCATTATATATCATTCGTATGCATTACATTGCATATCATAATGGGTGCAGGAGTATTCCGCCCCAGGAGCTGGAGTATTCCGCTCCATTGTATCATATTGAGGGTAGGAGGATTCCGCCCCAGGAGAGTGCAGGAGTATTCCGCCTAAGCTTAACATTATATCGGGTGCAGGAGTATTCCGCCCCAAGAGACTGCAGGAGTATTCCGCCTCTGGTTCATATTATATCGGGTGCAGGAGTATTCCGCCCCAGGAGCAGGAGTATTCCGCTCCAGTTGATTATCAGATTGGATTCCCCTCGAATGCAGGAGTATTCCGCTTCGAGATGGGATGGCGGGCACATGTGACCCTTTGCATCATATTTAATTTCATTTCATTTCATCTCAATTCATACCATTGTGTAGACTTGCGGTGCATGACTACTGTTCTGCTTATATGTGCATTGCTTATTTGTTGATATATTTCTGGCTCGCATCCGTAGTTGATTTTATGGTTTCATATGTGTTTCCGGTTGTTATCTGGCTCTGCTTTTTATAATTTAAATAAGAGCAATTTGGTTTATCTGTCTCTTCTCCCTGGCTAGCTGTCCTCTTCTTTGAGGTGGCTGGTTTACCCCACTTATTGAGTCCTTTTGACTCACCCTTGTTTTTTGTTTGTTTTTTGTCTATCTATTTCGTTTCGGCAGGTTCGCTCCAGGATTGAGTTCGCCACGTTGGGAAGGAGCGAAGACGACTTCAGCTGTCAGGGTGAGCCAGCTTTTATTTCGGATGGCCACCAGTTTGTTGGTTATTACTTCAGCTGTATTTTGCTCCCTTCAGGAGGTATTTGTCTTCTTTTGTACTCTTAGATGTCTAGTCTGGATAACCCTAAACCTAGTATATTGGGTAGTCAGCTGTAATTTCTTTTGTACAGCTTAGAGGTAACAGTATGTCTGTGTTTTTGTGTTAAGACTTGCTCTTATTTATGAATTGTTATATTTATTTTCCTAATTTAATTGGTAAGGGTTCGCCCGACGGGTCTAGGGGAGGATGTCGGGTGCCCGCACGGCCTAACCGGATTCTGGGTCGTGTCAGTTGGTATCAGAGCCCAGTTTAGAGTCTATCCAGACTAAGACAGTGTCTAGTAGAGTCTCGCTTATGGGTACGTAGACGTCCGTACTTATCTACGAGAGGCTATGATGGCATTTAGGAAGTTTCACTCCATTTTTTTCTGATCGTGCGTCGGTCTAGGATGCAAAAGTATTTTTGTTAATTCGTTAATTCCTTCGTGGTAATTGTGAACCCTCGCGCGATAAATCAGCAAACAGTATGAGTTCAAGACGAAGCAGTCTAGCCTGGGGCTAGCACTGACGAAGCTTCGAGAGTTTTTGATCGTGCTGACGATCTAGTTATGGAGGTCCCAGCCGTACGAGCTCGCGATGAGCAAGGGAGCAGGGCCTTGTGGTTCCCTTGGCTCTCTACGATGCTTTACGAGAATCTTGGCAACGTAGATACCGCTAGGCAGCTTATCAGTTTGCCGCATATGCAGATGTTCAGACTTAGAGAGTTCCTATTTCAGTTCTTAATATTACCGCAGTAGAGTATGTTTTGGAGGCAGCATGTGTTGTGCCTCCAGTTGTTCTGGCTGGTTAGGTAACTGAGGTAATTATTAGTTCCTAGTGCTCAAAGAGGTTGCATTATTTTACGCGGTTGAACATCTCGATATTCCCAAGCAATGCATTAGATAATCCCTGTGTAAGTTTGTTTTAAAAAATAAAATGATGTCAGCGTATCCTTCAGGCTCTTGATTATATCGAGCGGTATGGTGTTGATTATTCTGCTTTCTAGTTTCAGGGTCCAGCCTTGAATTGGTGGGCCGCTCTTTTATTAGCTAACTTGGTTCGATTTTTCTTCTAGATTCGTGAAAAAGTTCTTTTCGAGTAGCGAGCGAGTTTGAGTGGATTGGACAGGGTAGCCTGTCGGTTAGCCTGTTGGTGCTTCAGAATAAGAGATTGAATTCTATAGAATGGCTGAATATGCATTAGAACTAGTCATGAGCCTTTCGAGAGATTCAAAGATTTACTGATGACCTTTCTCCTTCCTTGAGATCCCAGATGGCTCGGGAGATTGAGGTCGAGATTTCAGTTGATGTTGTTGTTAATATTGCTCAGAGGTATGAGGCATACCATAAGTTAGAGTGGGGGAGCAAGAGATCTCACGGCCCTGGTGGGCACTATGGTACCTTATTTGGAGGTAAGAATTCTGATTATTTTGGGAGGTCACCTGCTAGGTTATCTCAGCTTGTAGAGCGTGATTCTTAGAGTGTGCGAGTAGTTCATCAAGATTAGACTCGATTTTCTCTTTGTAGCTATCAGCAATCTGTCCTGCTTCCATTTTCACCGAAAAGGTGTTATCATTGTTTGTGAGCCTGTCATCTTTGGAGGAGTTTTCCCTTACTCCAGCAAGTAGGCAGTCGTCCTTTCTCTCGTTATCAGGCATCTGTGCAGTTGCAGGGGACTTTATTTAGATCTCAATCAGCAAAAGAAATGCCACCATCCAGTAGAGGTCGAGAACGTGGTGACAGTGGTTCTTCAGAAGGTGATTATCAGGGTAACGGCTCAGCTCAGCTGCAGAGGCAGTTCTATGAACTGCCAGTCTGGCAGGATGCTGAGGTATCTGATGTAGTAGACCCATGTATTTCTTCTTCCATTAAATGTGAGTAAGATTTGATTCTTCCGGTCAATCTTGAAATGGTTTGTCATATTATGTTTCCATGGTTTCCTTGGATATTGTTTCTATGAAGAATCGGTTGCGGTAGAGGGGTGAGCTTCTGGTATGATTTATTCATGGCATTTGTGATGACCCTATTAGTTTATCTGGTCTAAAGGTGAGAGATTTTGAGTGAATATCGGTATGGTCTGCTTGGCATCTTGTCATGCTACCTTCTATTATTATATCAAATTAGTATACCTCTCTTCTCAGAATTTCGTGTTAATAGGATAATGAGATCCTAATTCGTCACCATCAGAAAGTATCATTGTTTCTTCCGGTGTAAAGTTGTTAGTAAGTAATACTCGATCTATGTGTCTCCTCTTAGTTTGAGACGCTAGTAAAGTCATGTTAACTTAAGAGCTTGTCTGGGTTATAAAAGGGTTTTCTGGTAAATTGTTAGAGTTTCCTTCTTATTGGGAGATTAAATTGGCATAGATGTTGTTCTATAAAGCTCATTTAATGTCTATTTCTTCAATTGCGATTCTTAGGCTAGCCTGACTCGGAAGTAGTCTATCTCTGGTAGCCAAGCAATAAGAAGATGAGCTTCCTGAAGTTCTAGTTATTTCTATCCTCGATCTATTACCATTTCTTCCTCGTCCAGATAAATAGTGAGTTTGGGCGGTTAGTAGCCGCTTGTGATATTCCCTGTGTTGAGCCAGAGTGCGTGTCAAGGTAGCCGGGGTAAGTACGTTGTTGTGTTTTAAAGCTACAAAGGGTAATGAGAGGTGTCATTTGACCCCCTAAATTGAGCTATCGAGCAGTGATGCTTATGGAAAAGGTATGGAGTTTTGAACTTGAGAGTTGCAGCTGTTTGGCAACTCGAAAGGGTAGTTGGTAGCTTAGGTCTGCCTACGTTCAGCTTTTAGCTAAATCTTCTTTAGTCCAACAGACTGTGTAGTGATGGGTATTCCTATTCAAATAGCTGCATGAGTTTGTGCTTTCAGTGGAGGAGTCTTCCTCCAAATACTGAATGGTAATACTAAATCTCTAAGGCGTTGATACCACTTTTTTCACGACCCAACTTAGGGCCACGACAGAAACCTACAATGAGTGTCGATCATTGCTAAACCCACTAATAATCTATTAATGCTAGAGATAAGCTGGCAACCTGATCATATATACATACGTATCTGCTGAAAGCATAAAGTCTTGAAAGATGACACAACTTTAACTTGCTGGCAATTAGAACACTGAGCCACAAATTCTGCTATGTCACACTTCATTCCGTCCCACCAATAAATCTGCTTAAGATCATGGTACATCCTAGTCGAACCTGGATGAACAGTGTATTTGAAATAATGTGTCTCTATCATAATCTGTCCACGTAAATCTGCAACATCAGGAACACAAAGTCTATCTTTATACATGAGAACACCGTCAGTAGTAACCCTGTATTGTGACTCCGATTTTCTTCTGGCTATCTGTCTGTATTCAACTAGAACTGGATCCTCATACTAACGCTGTTTTATTTCATGAAAATTTAGAGTTAAAGGTCTAGTGCAGCTTGTCGTCCATCCATCTGTCACAACCCAAAATCCTGGATAGTCGTGAGGGCACCCGAACTAACCCTATCAGGCGAACCCACTCTCTATATTAACGTTTAATCTCAAAACATTAAATAAAGAATATAATAAAATTCAAACTGTGATTTTTATTACTGAAATACGCGGAATATCCCCAACACAAATGAAAGGTCTAGTCCTCTACCATAAGTCATGAACATCTATAAGATAAGTACGAATAAAATATCCCGAATGTCTGAAACAGTAAATAACATGAATGAGAATAATGAAAAGGTGTGCCACCACGGAATGAGGCTGGTTGGCTCACCGCTGATCAATAGGAAAAATCTTCAACTCTGGCCACGGGGCTCGCTGGTACTCGGAACCGTATCTGCCCGAACAGATAATAAAAAAAAACAAAAAAGAAAATAACGTAAGTCAAGAGGACTTAGTAGGTGGGTAGACTAGTTCCTATGAAAGACAGGAAACTAGTCTAAGCAATAAATTAACAGAATAGAGGAGGGAGAAAAAGAAACATGTTATAATTCGCTATTTAAATAGTCTATCCAATCACACCATTCAACATCAATAAATCTCATTCCAGAACCAACAATTAAACTCAATTAATAAATCAGCAGAATATATGGGCTAACTCCGAAAAAAAGATGTGATAGTGGACCAACTCCGAGGCTATCAAATGGACAAACTCCGAAACATTATCAATTGGACCAACTCCGACATACCAAAGTAATCATAAATTTTCATGTCAAACATACACATAAATTGCAATAATTTAAACAACAACCAGGGAAAACAACACATATTCCAAGTAGATATTTAAACACAACGAAAAGGTGTAAAAGGTTACACCTAGGGCAGTGCACATACAAGGAACGTATGTACAATATCCCGCGTGGACTAGTTCCACCAAAGAAAGGGATAGAACCACCTACCTCTGTCCGAAGAAGCAAAACACTACTCAACAATCTTCTTTCCCTGCCGAGTCTCCTCCAAATGATCTCTCTCTAAATAAAAGAACGAAATATATAATTAATTTAGTCTACTGACATAGTACCCCATTTCTCAACTTCTAATGCTCAGGTCTAAAGCTAATATCTACTCTTATTAATATATAACTCCGGTCATATATGCGCTAATATCTAGTACCAATGATATATCTTTAAGAGATAATACCTTCAATCTCACTTCTAATAAAATAATCTGTCATTATAATTAACAGAGTATGTACTAGTCTTTAACAATTAAAATATTATGAAAATAATGGGAACAACAACTGCATCTACAAAGGCGCCGAACAGTGCATCCCCTCCAATGGTATGTCTACTGATAAGAAATAATTAATATTGTATACTTCTTACCACTAATTAACACTATAATCTAGTCATCGTCTACATGCCCAATCATTCCTTTCATCATAAATTTCAACCACAGAAAACTATCTTAATTTTCATAATTTACCAATTAAAATGGTAGACAAAGCCTCGGTAATATAAGTGATATGAGATCAATTGGATATACCTGCTGCTTTGAGCAGTTCCAAGATTTCAATTCTCTACTCTTGATGCCGCCTCTTAGTTTATATCCACGCCCTGCTCTCTCCGTTAAATAAATTTCTACCCTAAAAGTTGTGTTACGAAATCCGAATATGAGTAGCCAGTTAAAAGGCATCACTAACATCACTTATCCACTATTATTTTATTTTATTTTTCACTTAAATCCCACTAATAAGGGTAATGTCTAATTGGTCTAAAAATTACTCCTAATTATATCTTTAACCCTTCTTTCAACTCATACTATACATCAATAATTTCTTTTCTATAATTCCAATTAAAATAAATGTACCAAAACTACGGAATTAACTTAAATAACAATTATTCTAAAATATCGGGTCATCACATTCTCCCCCACTTAAACTCTCGTTCGTCCTCGAACGATACTTGAAGAATCTAGGCCCTATATAAGAGGCAATAGACAAAAACATAAACAAATCTCTCAGTCAAGTATCATGATACATACCTAAAGTCTCAAACAAGTACGGATATTTCTCTCGCATACTCGCATCAATCTCCCAAGTAGCCTCATCATATGGACGGTTTCGCCACTGCACCTTTACCAAGGGAATTTCTTTTGATCTCAACTTGCGAATATCCCTTTCAACTATAGCAATCGGGACCTCCTCATAAGCGAGGTTTTCAACTGAATTGTATTAACCTCAATAACGTGAGTAGGATCATGAACACATTTTCGAAGCATAGAAACATGAAAAACTGGATGAACCGGCATCGAATCGGGTAAGGCAAGCTTATAAGCAACATTACCAATACGCTGAATAATCTCAAACGGGCCAATGAAACGAGGACTTAATTTGCCTTTCTTCCCAAATCTCATCACACCTCGCATCGGTGACACCTTTAAGTAAACCAAATCACCCTCCATAAATACCAAGTCCCGGGTCCTCCAATTTGCATATGATATCTGCCTACTCTGAGCAGTCCGTAAGCGATCCTGAATAATCCGTACCCTATGCAAAGTCTGCTGCACATAATCTGGACCTAAAGCAATCACCTCACCAGACTCAAACCATCCCACTGGAGAGCGACACCTACGCCCGTACAAAGCCTCAAATGGTGCCATCTGAATAGAAGACTGGTAGCTATTATTATAAGCAAATTCTGCTATGGGTAAATGGTCATCCCAATGACCACCAAAGTCCAGCGCACAAGCTCTCAACATATCCTCTAGTATCTGTATAGTCCACTCTGACTGACCATCCGTCTGTGGGTGAAATGCAGTACTAAGCTGAACCTTAGTTCCCAACTCTCGCTGAAATGACTGCCAAAACTGTGCTGTGAACTGAGAGCCTCTATCAGAAATAATAGAAAGTGGAGTACCATGCAATCGGATAATATGCTTAATAAAAATCTGAGCCAACTTCTTTGCTGAATATGTAGTCTTCACTGCTATAAAGTGAGCAGACTTGGTAAGTCTATCAACCACCACCCAAACCGAGTCATGCTGTCTCAAAGTCCTAGGCAAACCAACAACAAAGTCCATAGTGATCATCTCCCACTTCCACTCGGGAATAGGTAATGCCTGGGATAAACCTGCGGGTCTTCTATGCTCATACTTGACCTGCTGACAGTTTGAGCATCGAGAAACGTGATCCACAACATCCTTCTTCATTCCCTTCCACCAGTATAACTCACGAAGGTCATGATACATCTTAGTGGTACCGGGATGAATGGAATATCGCGAGCTATGTGCCTCATCCAATACCATCTGCCTCAAGTCATCAACATTAGGAACACACAAACGACCGTTGAGACGAAGGACACCATCATCACCAACTGTAAACTCTGACGCTCCCCCACTTAGGGCCGTATCTCGCAACTCTAGCAAATAAGAATCCTCATACTGCCTCTCCTTGATCTGATTGGCAAGAGAAGACTGGGTCATCATACAAGCAAACCCCCTGTCAGGCGCTGGGCTGAATAATCTAACCCTCTGGTTAGTCAAAGACTGCAAATCAATCGCCAAGGGCCTCATATCATCATCTAAATATGCAAGACTACCCATAGACTTCCGGCTCAATGCATCAGCTACAACATTGGCCTTTCCCGGGTGATAACGAATGGTAAGATCATAATCCTTGATCAACTCGAGCCATCTACGTTGCCTACCATTTAAATCCTTCTGATTAAATAGGTGTTGTAAGCTCTTGTGATCAGTGAAAATCTCACAAGGCTCACCATAAAGATAGTGCCTCCAGAGTTTCAAAGCAAACACAACCGCTGCTAACTCTAAGTCGTGGGTAGGGTAGTTCTTCTCACTCACCTTCAGCTGCCTCGATGCATATGCAATAACCCTGCCATTTTGCATTAAGACACAGCCCAAACCGATGCGAGAGGCATCACAATATACTACAAACCCACCTGAACCAGTAGGAAGAGTCAATACTGGAGCAGTAGTCAATAAGGATTTGAGCTTCTGAAAGCTCGCCTCACACTCCTCTGACCATCGAAACTGCACAGCTTTCTGAGTCAAACGGGTCAGTGGAGCTGCAATAGAAGAAAACCCCTGAACAAATCGCCGGTAGTACCCTGCCAAGCCAAGGAAACTACGTATCTCTGTCGGAGAAGTAGGTCGTGGCCAATTCTGAACTGCCTCAATTTTCTTCGGATCAACTTTAATGCCTTCACTAGACACAATGTGACCCAAGAATGCCACAGAATCTAACCAGAATTCACATTTAGAGAACTTGGCGTACAGCTTCTGAGCTCGAAGTGTCTGCATAACAGCTCTCAAGTGCTCCTCATGCTCCGCTCGGCTACGGGAATAAATCAAGATATCGTCAATAAAGACAATGACAAATAAGTCCAAGTAAGGCCTGAACACTAGGTTCATTAAATCCATAAAAGCTGCCGGGGCATTCGTAAGCCCAAATGACATAACCAGAAACTCATAGTGACCATAACGGGTCCGGAAGGCCGTCTTTGGGATATCACTCTCACGAATCTTCAACTGATGATAACCAGATCTCAAGTCAATCTTAAAAAAGAATTTAGCTCCCTGCAGCTGATCAAACAAGTCATCAATACGAGGCAACGGATACTTGTTCTTTATCGTCACCTTGTTCAGCTGCCTATAGTCAATACACATCCGCATCGAGCCATCTTTCTTCTTAACAAATAATACTGGAGCTCCCCAAGGTGAAACACTGGGTCTGATAAATCCCTTACTAAGTAAATCCTGCAACTGCTCCTTTAATTCTCTCAGCTCAGCAGGAGCCATACGATAAGGAGGAATGGAGATAGGCTGCGTGCCCGGAACAACATCTATGCCAAATTCAATATCTCTATCAGGAGGAACACCCGGTAAATCCTCTGGAAACACATCAGCAAACTCACAAACAATAGGAATAGAATCAATAGCCGGGGACTCAATGTTGGTATCCCGGATCAATGCCAGATAGGCTAAACACCCTTTGCCTAACATCCGTCTAGCCTTTATGAAAGATATAACCTTGCCCGAAGGTGCAAGATAAGAACCGTGCCACTCAACCGAGGGTGCACCTGGAATAGAAAGCCGGACTGTCTTGGCATGACAATCAAGAGTCGCGTAACAAGATGCCAACCAATCCATGCCCATGATCACATCATAGTCCACCATGTCAAGGACTAATAAATCAACAACGGTTTGCTGACCCTGGATAGAGACTACACAACCTGGATATACTCGATCTACCATGATAGACTCTCCAACCGGTGTCGAAACACAAAAGGGGTCATTAATAAGCATATAATCAACATTGAAACCCGCAGCAAAATATGGTGATACATAGGAATAAGTGGAACCCGGATCAACAAGTGAATAAGCATCACGACCACATATAGAAATCATACCTGTGACCACAGCATTGGATGCCACCGCATCCTGCCTAGCTGGGAGAGCATAAATCTGATCCCTAGTCTGAGCCTGAGGGTGAGCACCACCTGAATATCCACCGCCTGATCGACCACCACCAGAATAACCGATACCGGGGTAACCACCGCTAGAATTACCACGACCTGAATGACCACCACCAGAAGAACCACGGCCTGAATAACCACGGCCTGAATAACTACCACCAGAATGACCACCACTAGGATAACTGCCACTTCCACGCCCATGACCTCTGCCTGGCTGTGGAGGACCCCTAGAGGCCAAAAGAGCTGCAGAAATACCAGGAGCATGGGTCAATGCCTGCGACTGAGGAGCTGGGTGACTAATAGCCTGATGAAGTCTAGGACAATCCCTCTTGAAATGTCCAATCTCCTTACAATGATGACAATTAATACCAGGACGATATGGCTAGGCCTGATAAGGCATCTGAAAATGACCTTGCTGTAAATGAGGAGCATACTGAATTTGCCCCTGATGAGTCATAGATGCGACCTGAGATCCCTGTAATGTAGAATAAACCTGCCTATCTGAGGATCTGCCATAGGAACCCTTGCCTCCAGATGAGGCTCCAGAATAATTACCTGAACCACGGGACTTCTTACTGTCCCGCTCTTCTCTATCCTGAATACGGTATCCCTCAATCCTCCTGGCTGTCTCGACTGCCTGCTCAAACGAAATCCCAGAACCCACGTCTCGTGCCATACGATCTTTCAAAGGAGGGGAAAGACCCTCAATGAATCTCTTCACCTGTTCTGCCGTGGTGGGAATCAATATAGCCCCAAATCGAGATAACTCTGTGAAACGAATATAGTACTGAGTAACTGTCATGTCTCCCTGGCGAAGCCTCTCGAACTGTCTGCGCTTCTTATCTTTCAAGGTCATAGGCAAGAATACCTCATCGAACTTATGCACGAACTCTCTCCAAGTGAGCTTTGGTAACCCAGCTTCCCTGCCTGCCTTAAAAGATTTCCACCAGGCCTTAGCATGCCCTCTGAGCTGAAATGCCGTATACTCCACTCCATGTTCCTGAAGAAAACCCAAGGTAGATAGAATCTCCTCACAACTCTCAATAAAGTCAAGTGGATCTGCAGAAGCATCTGTACCAGAAAAAGTAGGGGGTTTCAACCTCTTAAACTGGTGAAGTCTACCTGTGTCAATACCCTGATCTGTGGTCTGAGGCGTCCTACCAATTATAAAAACATCTGGATCATGAAGACCTGTAGCAGCCTGAGTCTCTGGAGTGTGCGTAATCGGAGTCTGGATACCAACCCTAGCCTGATCTCGGGAAGTAGCTGGATCAACTGGTACACCCTGAGGGTACTGAGCCTTAAGAAATCCCAATATCTGTACCAAAGTGTCCTGAAGAACTGGGGTGGCTATAAATCCCCCATCAATAGGAATCGGACCTCTCTGAGTGTCTGGTACAACTGGCGGATCAACTGGTGGATCCTCTGGTACTAGATCATCATCCTGAACATCCTCCTCTACAGCATGAGTGGCCCTAGCCCTAGGCTGAGTGGCTGTCTGAGTATGAGCTCCACGACCACCCCTACCACGTCCTTTACCTCGGCCTTTGCGGCCGCCTCTACCACCACCTCTCGGGGCAGCCTGCACCGGTGGTACTACCTCAGGTGCTTGTACTCCTGCTGATGCGTCTGACGCATTCACCCCTTGTTGTGATGAAGAAGCACGAGTAGTAACCATCTGCGAATCAGACAGTGGAATAAGTTAGTCTTTGACTTGAAATCTGTACGCCCGAAACCGAAGAATGAATGAAGGGAAATTTTTCACTAAATACCATATAGCCCCTCGTAGAGAAGTACAGACGTCTCCGTACTAATCAACAAGACTCTATTAGGCACTGTTCATGACTTATCAGGACACTAGACCTAGGCTCTGATACCAATTGTCACAACCCAAAATCCTGGATAGTCGTGAGGGCACCCGAACTAACCCTATCGGGCGAACCCACTCTCTATATTAACGTTTAATCTCAAAACATTAAATAAAGAATATAATAAAATTCAAACTGTGATTTTTATTACTGAAATACGCGGAATATCCCCAACACAAATGAAAGGTCTAGTCCTCTACCATAAGTCATGAACATCTATAAGATAAGTACGAATAAAATATCCCGAATGTCTGAAACAGTAAATAACATGAATGAGAATAATGAAAAGGTGCGCCACCACGGAATGAGGATGGTTGGCTCACCGCTGATCAATAGGAAAAATCTTCAACTCTGGCCACGGGGCTCGCTGGTACTCGGAACCGTATCTGCCCGAACAGATAATAAAAAAAAACAAAAAAAGAAAATAACGTAAGTCAAGAGGACTTAGTAGGTGGGTAGACTAGTTCCTATGAAAGACAGGAAACTAGTCTAAGCAATAAATTAACAGAATAGAGGAGGGAGAAAAAGAAACATGTTATAATTCGCTATTTAAATAGTCTATCCAATCACACCATTCAACATCAATAAATCTCATTCCAGAACCAACAATTAAACTCAATTAATAAATCAGCAGAATATATGGGCTAACTCCGAAAAAAAGATGTGATAGTGGACCAACTCCGAGGCTATCAAATGGACAAACTCCGAAACATTATCAATTGGACTAACTCCGACATACCAAAGTAATCATAAATTTTCATGTCAAACATACACATAAATTGCAATAATTTAAACAACAACTAGGGAAAACAACACATATTCCAAGTAGATATTTAAACACAACGAAAAGGTGTAAAAGGTTACACCTAGGGCAGTGCACATACAAGGAACGTATGTACAATATCCCGCGTGGACTAGTTCCACCAAAGAAAGGGATAGAACCACCTACCTCTGTCCGAAGAAGCAAAACACTACTCAACAATCTTCTTTCCCTGCCGAGTCTCCTCCAAATGATCTCTCTCTAAATAAAAGAACGAAATATATAATTAATTTAGTCTACTGACATAGTACCCCATTTCTCAACTTCTAATGCTCAGGTCTAAAGCTAATATCTACTCTTATTAATATATAACTCCGGTCATATATGCGCTAATATCTAGTACCAATGATATATCTTTAAGAGATAATACCTTCAATCTCACTTCTAATAAAATAATCTGTCATTATAATTAACAGAGTATGTACTAGTCTTTAACAATTAAAATATTATGAAAATAATGGGAACAACAACTGCATCTACAAAGGCGCCGAACAGTGCATCCCCTCCAATGGTATGTCTACTGATAAGAAATAATTAATATTGTATACTTCTTACCACTAATTAACACTATAATCTAGTCATCGTCTACATGCCCTATCATTCCTTTCATCATAAATTTCAACCACAGAAAACTATCTTAATTTTCATAATTTACCAATTAAAATGGTAGACAAAGCCTCGGTAATATAAGTGATATGAGATCAATTGGATATACCTGCTGCTTTGAGCAGTTCCAAGATTTCAATTCTCTACTCTTGATGCCGCCTCTTAGTTTATATCCACGCCCTGCTCTCTCCGTTAAATAAATTTCTACCCTAAAAGTTGTGTTACGAAATCCGAATATGAGCAGCCAGCTAAAAGGCATCACTAACATCACTTATCCACTATTATTTTATTTTATTTTCACTTAAATCCCACTAATAAGGGTAATGTCTAATTGGTCTAAAAATTACTCCTAATTATATCTTTAACCCTTCTTTCAACTCATACTATACATCAATAATTTTTTTTCTATAATTCCAATTAAAATAAATGTACCAAAACTACGGAATTAACTTAAATAACAATTATTCTAAAATATCGGGTCATCACACCATCATTGGCATATCTCCTTCACACCTCAACTCTTTGAGAAGTTACTTTAGCGTTATAAGTGCACATGTAATCAACTTTGTTGCTGGTATTCTGCCTCAGCTCATGGTCCAACTACATGTCCCTTTTATTTTCACTTTTTCAAGTCATAATATTTCCAATTCAAAGACAATTCCTTGAAGTAGATGTTCAGCCTGAAGATCATTCCTGGTCTGCATTATACTATCCAGTAATATTTGCATGATCCTTATCCTTATATTATAGACCCTGTTCAGATGAACCTTTGACATACATTAGGATATGAGTAACTACATTCCCACAAGGAGCTTGCGGAACAACCCTAACATTAATTGAGGTATTGCATAATGCGTTCGTAAAAATAATATAGCTTGCATCAAATCTTCTATAGTGTGTAATGACAAGGTACTTCAAAAGCTCCCCTATTGCATCAAGCGTGAGCTAATTCTTAGTTCCATCAACCTGTTCTATATCGAAATGTATATCGAAGAGGTGATTATTGGCTGAATCATGTTAATCCATCCAAAGTTCCGTATATCTTTGTTTCGAAAAAGTAAAACTCTCCTCTCGTGATCGAGAGCTGGGCAATGGTGTTATCATATTATCTAGATATATTTTATTCCAAAAGTACGATGTGCGTAATATAATTCTGATTCTGAAATCATGAGATAATGCTCGTGGCGTAGTTTATGAAAGTTGTGCAAGTTCTCTTGTTATCTGCGTGAATCTTGCTTTAGACTTAGGCTCGTTCGAGGACGAACGAGAGTTTAAGTAGAGGAGAATGAAACGACCTCCGTCAGTCGTTTCAGAAGTTAGGACTCCGATTGGCGTGCCAATAATTTTAAAATATTCATAATATCCATTAGGACCTGTCTGTAAAATTTGAGCTAAATCAGACCTCGTTTGGTAGGCATCGGAAGAAGGTATCAATTTTTATTGTCGATAAATATTAAAAAGAGATTTTCGAGCTCGGTTTTGGCGAATGAACTCCGATTCGAAATCCGAAAGTGCCGTTAGGTTCGTATGATTATTTTTGACTTTTTTGAACTTTCGAAAGTGAATTTTGATGTGGTTCGGCTAGTACCGAAGGTTAAATAATTTGACATTTTTCCATTTAAATTCGCATCTTGAGTTTTGGGAACCCGATTTGAGATCCACCTTCGCGAGTATGTTACATATATTTTGTATAACTCGTATGCAAAAGTTGGAATTATTTCGAATATCGTAGGGTACCGTTTTAATTTTCGTTAAGAAAAGAAAATAAGATTAAAAAAAACAAAAAAAAAAAAGAAATAGAAAAAGACAAAAGAAATGAAGTTAGGCGGTGGTCCTTAGCTTATGCTAAGGATGAATGAAACACTAAAACAGAGGGATATCAAAACAGAAACGTGAAACAGAGAAAATGATTATCAGGGTAACGGCTCAGCTCAGCTGCAGAGGCAGTTCTATGAACTGCCAGTCTGGCAGGATGCTGAGGTATCTGATGTAGTAGACCCATGTATTTCTTCTTTCATTAAATGTGAGTGAGATTTGATTCTTCCGGTCAATCTGGAAATGGTTTGTCATATTATGTTTCCATGGTTTCCTTGGATATTGTTTCTATTAAGAATCGGTTGCGGTAGAGGGGTGAGCTTCCGGTATGATTTATTCATGGCATTTGTGATGACCCTATTAGTTTATCTGGTCTAAAGGTGAGTGATTTTGAGTGAATATCGGTATGGTCTGCTTGGCATCTTGTCATGCCACCTTCTATTATTATATCAAATTATTATACCTCTCTTCTCGGAATTCCGTGTTGATAGGATAATGAGATCCTAATTCGTCACCATCAGAAAGTATCATTGTTTCTTCCGGTGTAAAGTGGTTAGTAAGTAATACTCGATCTATGTGTCTCCTCTTAGTTTGAGACGCTAGTAAAGTCATGTTATCTTAAGAGCTTGTCTGGGTTATAAAAGGGTTTTCTGGTAAATTATTAGAGTTTCCTTCTTATTGGGAGATTAAATTGGCATAGATGTTGTTCCATAAAGCTCATTTAATGTCTATTTCTTCAATTGCGATTTTTCGGCTAGCCTGACTCAGAAGTAGTCTAGCTCTAGTAGCGAAGCAATAAGAAGATGAGCTTCCTGAAGTTCTAGTTATTTCTATCCTCGATCTATTACCATTTCTTCCTCGTCCGGATAAATAGTGAGTTTGGGCGGTTAGTAGCCGCTTGTGATATTCCCTGTGTTGAGCCAGAGTGCGTGTCAAGGTAGCCGGGGTAAGTACGTTGTTGTGTTTTAAAGCTACAAAGGGTAATGAGAGGTGTCATTTCACCCCTGAATTGAGCTATCGAGCGGTGATGCTTATGGAAAAGGTATGGAGAATGAAACGACCTCCGTCAGTCGTTTCAGAAGTTAGGACTCCGATTGGCGTGCCGATAATTTTAAAATATTCATAATATCCATTAGGACCTGTCTGTAAAATTTGAGCTAAATCAGACCTCGTTTGGTAGGCATCGGAAGAAGGTATCAATTTTTATTGTCGATAAATATTAAAAAGAGATTTTCGAGCTCGGTTTTGGCGAATGAACTCCGATTCGAAATCCGAAAGTGCCGTTAGGTTCGTATGATTATTTTTGACTTTTTTGAACTTTCGAAAGTGAATTTTGATGTGGTTCGGCTAGTACCGAAGGTTAAATAATTTGACATTTTTCCATTTAAATTCGCATCTTGAGTTTTGGGAACCCGATTTGAGATCCACCTTCGCGAGTATGTTACATATATTTTGTATAACTCGTATGCAAAAGTTGGAATTATTTCGAATATCGTAGGGTACCGTTTTAATTTTCGTTAAGAAAAGAAAATAAGATTAAAAAAACAAAAAAAAAAAAGAAATAGAAAAAGACAAAAGAAATGAAGTTAGGCGGTGGTCCTTAGCTTATGCTAAGGATGAATGAAACACTAAAACAGAGGGATATCAAAACAGAAACGTGAAACAGAGAAAATGATTATCAGGGTAACGGCTCAGCTCAGCTGCAGAGGCAGTTCTATGAACTGCCAGTCTGGCAGGATGCTGAGGTATCTGATGTAGTAGACCCATGTATTTCTTCTTTCATTAAATGTGAGTGAGATTTGATTCTTCCGGTCAATCTGGAAATGGTTTGTCATATTATGTTTCCATGGTTTCCTTGGATATTGTTTCTATTAAGAATCGGTTGCGGTAGAGGGGTGAGCTTCCGGTATGATTTATTCATGGCATTTGTGATGACCCTATTAGTTTATCTGGTCTAAAGGTGAGTGATTTTGAGTGAATATCGGTATGGTCTGCTTGGCATCTTGTCATGCCACCTTCTATTATTATATCAAATTATTATACCTCTCTTCTCGGAATTCCGTGTTGATAGGATAATGAGATCCTAATTCGTCACCATCAGAAAGTATCATTGTTTCTTCCGGTGTAAAGTGGTTAGTAAGTAATACTCGATCTATGTGTCTCCTCTTAGTTTGAGACGCTAGTAAAGTCATGTTATCTTAAGAGCTTGTCTGGGTTATAAAAGGGTTTTCTGGTAAATTATTAGAGTTTCCTTCTTATTGGGAGATTAAATTGGCATAGATGTTGTTCCATAAAGCTCATTTAATGTCTATTTCTTCAATTGCGATTTTTTGGCTAGCCTGACTCAGAAGTAGTCTAGCTCTAGTAGCGAAGCAATAAGAAGATGAGCTTCCTGAAGTTCTAGTTATTTCTATCCTCGATCTATTACCATTTCTTCCTCGTCCGGATAAATAGTGAGTTTGGGCGGTTAGTAGCCGCTTGTGATATTCCCTGTGTTGAGCCAGAGTGCGTGTCAAGGTAGCCGGGTAAGTACGTTGTTGTGTTTTAAAGCTACAAAGGGTAATGAGAGGTGTCATTTCACCCCCTGAATTGAGCTATCGAGCGGTGATGCTTATGGAAAAGGTATGGAGTTGTGAACTTGAGAGTTGCAGCTATTTGGCAACTCGAAAGGGTAGTTGGTAGCTTAGGTCTGCCTACGTTCAGCTTTTAGCTAAATCTTCTTTAGTCCAGCAGACTGTGTAGTGATGGATATTCCTATTCAAATAGCTGCATGAGTTTGTGCTTTAAGTGGAGGAGTCTTCCTCCAAATACTGAATGGTAATACTAAATCTCTAAGGCGTTGATACCACTTTTGTCACGACCCAACTTAGGGCCACGACAGAAACCTACAATGAGTGTCGATCATTGCTAAACCCACCAATAATCTATTAATGCTAGAGATAAGCTGGAAACCTGATCATATATATGTACCTATCTGCTGAAAGCATAAAGTCTGGAAAGATGACACAACTTTAACTTGCTGGCAATTAGAACACTGAGCAACAAATTCTGCTATGTCACACTTCATTCCGTCCCACCAATAAATCTGCTTAAGATCATGGTACATCCTAGTCAAACCTGGATGAATAGTGTATTTGAAATAATGTGTCTCTATCATAATCTGTCCACGTAAATCTGCAACATCAGGAACACAAAGTCTATCTTTATACATGAGAACACCGTCAGTAGTAACCCTGTATTGTGACTCCGGTTTTCTTCTGGCTATCTGTCTGTATTCAACTAGAACTGGATCCTCATACTAACGCTGTTTTACTTCATGAAAATTTAGAGTTAAAGGTCTAGTGCAGCTTGTCGTCCATCCATCATTGGCATATCTCCTTCACACCTCAACTCTTTGAGAAGTTACTTTAGCGTTATAAGTGCACATGTTATCAACTTTGTTGCTGGTATTCTGCCTCAGCTCATGGTCCAACTACATGTCCCTTTTATTTTCACTTTTTCAAGTCATAATATTTCCAATTCAAAGACAATTCCTTGAAGTAGATGTTCAGCCTGAAGACCATTCCTGGTCGGCATTATACTATCCAGTAATATTTGCATGATCCTTATCCTTATATGATAGACCCTGTTCAGATGAACCTTTGACATACATTAGGATATGAGTAACTACATTCCCACAAGGAGCTTGCGGAACAACCCTAACATTAATTGAGGTATTGCATAATGCGTTCGTAAAAATAATATAGCTTGCATCAAATCTTCTATAGTGTGTAATGACAAGGTACTTCAAAAGCTCCCCTATTGCATCAAGCGTGAGCTAATTCTTAGTTCCATCAACCTGTTCTATATCGAAATGTATATCGAAGAGGTGATTATTGGCTGAATCATGTTAATCCATCCAGAGTTCCGTATATCGTTGTTTCGAAAAAGTAAAACTCTCCTCTCGTGATCGAGAGCTGGGCAATGGTGTTATCATATTATCCAGATATATTTTATTCCAAAAATACGATGTGCGTAATATAATACTGATTCTGAAATCATGAGATAATGCTTGCGGCGTAGTTTATGAAAGTTGTGCAAGTTCTCTTGTTATCTGCGTGAATCTTGCTTTAGACTTAGGCTCGTTCGAGGACGAACGAGAGTTTAAGTGGAGGAGAATGAAACGACCTCCGTCAGTCGTTTCCGAAGTTAGGACTCCGATTGGCGTGCCGATAATTTCAAAACATTCATAATGTCCATTAGGACCTGTCTGTAAAATTTTAGCTAAATCAGACCTCGTTTGGTAGGCATCGGAAGAAGGTTTCAGTTTTTATTGTCGATAAATATTAAAAAGAGATTTTCGAGCTCGGTTTTGGCGAATAAACTCCGATTCGAAATCCGAAAGTGCCGTTAGGTTCGTATGATTATTTGTGACTTTTGTGAACTTTCGAAAGTGAATTTTGATGTGGGTCGGCTAGTTTCCGCTAAAATGCCGAAGGTTAAATAATTTGACATTTTTCCATTTAAATTCTCATCTTGAGTTTCGGGAACCCGATTTGAGATCCGCCTTCACGAGTATGTTACATATATTTTGTATAACTCGTATGCATAAGTTGGAATTATTTCGAATATCGTAGGGTACCATTTTAATTTTCGTTAAGAAAAGAAAATAAGATTAAAAAAGAAAAAAAAAGAGAAAAAGACAAAAGAAATGAAGTTAGGCGGTGGTCCTTAGCATATAAGCTAAAGACGAATGAAACACTAAAATAGAGGGATATCAAAACAGAAACGTGAAACAGAGAAAATGAGATGACGCAGAGTGACAAAAAAATGCCAGAAAATGAGAAAAGGGGTCGGAGAAAAGTAGAATTTTCACCCCGAAACATTCAGGTAATGATTTTAATGCATTATTTTACGTTATTACGTGTGTTTACATATATTTTAACGGTAAAAATTGGGATATTAGACATCGTTTTAATAAGTTCAATTAATAGTTTAAAGGGTCAAATGGACCCCGATAATGGAATTGAATATATATTCGTACTCAGTGAGTTATGGGCAACTTATAAATGTAATTTATTTAGAGTTTGGTTATGTGACCTTAAACCCTATATATAGGCCTGGCCTGCGTATTGCATATGCAAATAGGGTATCAGGTTCCTAACCGGATTGTCCTAAGACGTGAGGAATGAAGCCTTTTAGCCTAATTTGATATATTTTGCTGCTTATTGAATAGAGTGGGATCATTTGGCAATGAAACCAAAGGATAAATCGGTTGTTGATTAGCAGAGCTAACTTTTGGACGAGGTAAGTGTTTATATCCATTTCTTTGGGGGCACCTGGCCTCGTGGATTTTCTACCACGTGTTCCTTACGTGTGTAGCTGCCGATAGGCGTACTCATTACGCCTTAGCTTTGGATTTATATTATATATTATATGTTATGTCCTATTGTTGGTATTGCATTGAGGATCTGAGCATGGTACTCTGGCTGTTAGTTGGCATCTACTTCCCGGCTGTCGATGAGAGTCCCGCGCCGGTGAAGGGTTATTATTGCATCACATTGCATTTATATGCATTAAATGTCATTCATATGCATTACATTGCATATCATATTGGGTGCAGGAGTATTCCGCCCCAGGAGCAGGAGTATTCCGCACCATTGTATCATATTGAGGGTAGGAGTATTCCGTCCCAGGAGCAAGCGTATTCAGCTCCATTGTATCATACTGAGGGTAGAAGGATTCCGCCCCAGGAGAGTGCAGGAGTATTCCGCCTCAGCTTTACATTATATCGGGTGCAGGAGTATTCCGCCCAAAGAGAGTGCAGGAGTACTCCGCCTCTGGTTCATATTATATTGGGTGCAGGAGTATTCCGCCCCAGGAGCAGGAGTATTCCGCTCCAGTTGATTATCAGATTGGATTCCCCTCGAATGCAGGAGTATTCCGCTTCGAGATGGGATGGCGGGCACATGTGACCCTTTGCATCATATTTCATTTCATTTCATTTCATCTCAATTCATACCATTGTGTAGACTTGTGGTACATGACTACTGTTCTGCTTATATGTGCATTGCTTATTTGTTAATATATTTCTGGCTCGTATCCCTAGTTGATTTTATGGTCATACGTGTTTCCGGTTGTTATCTGGCTCTGCTTTTTATAATTTAAATAAGAGGAATTTGGTTTATCTGTTTCTTCTCCCTGGCTAGCTATCCTATTCTTTGAGGTGGCTAGTCTGCCCCACTTATTGAGCCCTTTTGACTCACCCTTGTTTGTTGTTTGTTCTTGTCTATTTATTTCGTTTCGGCAGGTTCGCTCCAGGATTGAGTTCGCCACGTTGTTCAGGAGCGAAGACGACTTCAGCTGTCAGGGTGAGCCAGCTTTTATTCCGGATGGCCACCAGTTTATTGTTAATTATTTCAGCTGCATTTTGCTCCCTTCAGGAGGTATCTGTCTTCTTTTGTACTCTTAGATGTCTAGTCTGGATAGCCCTAAACCTAGTATGTGGGTAGTCAGCTATAATTTCTTTTTTTTTACAGCTTAGAGGTATCAGTATGTCTGTGTTTTTTTTAAGTCTTGTCCTTATTTATGAATTGTTATATTTATTTTCTGAATTAAATTAGTAAGGGTTCGCCCGACGGGTCTAGGGAAGAATGTCGGGTGCCTGCACGGCCTAACCGAATTCCGGGTCATGTCAATACTGTGGAATGATATTGTGTTCTATGTTTTGCAGGATATGCAGGAATCTAACCTATCATCGCTTGCCATCACCCGCATACCAATGGAAAGAAGAAAGGGTCGTCAGAAGAGATTCCTTTCCGGAATACTCCACATCAATGAATTGGTCAAGTGCAATGGCCACCGTACATCCTTTTCCGGTTTTCAACCTACAGATGGGCGTGACCTTTAGCAGTCTTGGATGCATGTTTTGAGATTCGGATGCAATGATAAAACCCAAGAAAAGCTATCCTTATATGGATTGGGAAGGACGCAATATATTCCCTCGTTCTGGAGGTAGAGTGTAACAAAATCTGTCCGTAGGATTGGTATGCATTGAATATGTAGATAAGTATGCAACTTGAAGTGCAGAGGAACGCATTGAAAGGGTAATTCAGTGGTATACTGTAAGCAGCCTTTAGGTCTAGGGGTCAGTTCATGCGCAATGAAGGCCTGGCATGTCATTACACCTCAGTTATTCTTATCTGAAGAAGTGCAAGGACTATCTGATAAAGTAGTTCGTACATTTCATTAGTAAGATTAAAAGCAAATAAATAAAACGTTTATTTTTCATATATGAATTGTGGAAAGACTATTAAGAAAGGTCGCATGCATACGTTCAGCTTGGGTAATTTACTGCACATATTTCGTTCCGCTAGATTTTCTTCGTTGCATATTAAACGAAAATGGCCACCTTTTCTGTTTGGAGCCAACTTCTATAAAAAGAATAAAATTAGTAAATCAAATATTTTATATAAAATTGAGATGGAGTATTATACACATTCATATGATCATATGATACCCGAAATATTTTGTGTCCCTAAGATATGGCTAACAACTAATGCTTCAAATTAATTATGAGTTTATTTAGTTAGTTCTTCCTTCAAAATCTTTATGTATCGACTTACAAATAAACCACATAAACCACAGGCCAAATAAAGCCTTAGATTACAAGGTGAGACCACTAATCCATCCCGATCGTTAAGTTAATCTCCAACACTTAAACTATAATAGTTTGAAATTTTTTGTAAAAGTATAACCAAAATTATTGCTTTACAAATTTGGTTTTTTCAACATTAATTTGAAATTGGTCAAAGGGATTGAACTTCTCTCCATAAGGATTGAAGTTCAGTCCATAGAAATTCAATATGAGAATATAAAAAACTTCTACCTTAAATACTGAAGTTGCACTTTTTGAAGCTCAGTATATAGGGATTGAACTTCAAATTAAGTTCAATCCTTAATTACAGATTAACCCTTATGGTTCAAATTATTCACATAATACAATAACCAGAATTAAAGGAAATGCAAGCATGAACATACATTCCATTACTTAGAAAATATCATTTCAAAAATAGAAACATCTAATTACTTAAAAACATAGCATCATATACAGACCAACAACATACCGACATTAAGAACAGACCATCAGGGCATTTAATCTCCTACAACTAATACTTCAACCGCTATATTAATCAAATAATAATTGGATCACTAGCAGTTCCTGTACATGGGGGATCATTGGAACTTCCTTCGTCATCACTTACTTCATCATCTCGGCAACAAGAATGACAAGATCCACATGGGGGATCAAAATCACTGGAGTCAAAACCAGTAACATCAAACTTCACAGAGTCAATGCTACTGTCAACATGCGTAAAACTAACATAATCGCCTGTCTTCAGATTGTTTTCTGTTACAAATTTTACCCACCCCTTGATTAATATATCTCTTCCACCTATAAGGTTAATAACCCATTCCTTCCTATTACACTCTAGAATGACAGTTTTTGCCTCAGGAGGAAGACATCTAGGGATATCAAGTGGAAGAATCTGCGAAAAAATAAATGTATACATTAAAATGACAATTAGTTAAAAATTTACTCTAGAGCAAATATAAAATTTCAAAGGGCAAGGTAACTACAAAATATGTGAGGTGAACACAGAAAAGGGTCATCTTCTTGTTGTTCTTCATGGCCAAAATGAGGGGTAGAAGAAAATTAGAGAGGCTAAAGAAGGAAGAAGAACAGACAACAGTTAGGGTTGTGGCTAAAAGAAAATGAAAAGGAAGAGTAATATTTTAGGGTTAAAAAGAGGAGAATATCGTGGGACCCGGATTAAAAATAGAAGATCTTGCATTATCAAGTAGTATAACATAATGATCAAGGATACTTTTCAAAAATTGGTGATCAATGACCAATTTATGTTGTTCGAATTAAAGCTAATTTGAAATTTGTCATATCGATATATCATAGTTAGTACTAATACATTTATTAGATACGTTACTAATTAGTGGATCGTCTTCAGTTATTAGTGTACCATATTATCAAGAAGCTCATATGATCAAGGATACTTTTCCAAAATTGGTGATCAATGACCAATTTATGTTGTTCGAATTAAAGCTAATTTGAAATTTGTCATATCAATATAGCATAGTTAGTACAAATACATTGACACGAGACGTTACTGTTCAGTGGATCGTCTTCAGTTATCATGTACCATATGATCAAGTATAAATCAAATCGACTTATTTAATTTTTCGGGGGTGCCAAATGTTCATTTTCGTTGTTACTTCTTTAACCCTCATGAAAAGATTGTATACAAAAAAAAAAAAAAAAAAAAAGACGATCAAATTTTTTTTGCGCTGAAAGTACGTTGTATATTTGATCAAAGATTCAGCTAGACTAGTTAACATCAACATGGCATAACAAAAGTAATTGCATCAATGATCAAAATCTACAAGGTAAGAGATCCATTCTATACAGCCAAAGGAAACCAAAAGATATATCAAAGAGGAGTAACATCCTCTTTTATTTTACCGAATCTTTTTCTTTTATGCAAACCTTGTTCAATGAAAACCCTAAACTGCACCTCGTACTTCTAAATGGTGCAACTTTCAACATACCCTAATTAAAGAGTCACACGCACTAATTCCTTCTTTTATATCAAGAGAGTCGGTTCATTCTTAATAATTTTGAAATTTCCTCCATTTTTTTTTGCGGAATATTCTTAACACAAAGATCGATCCGAACGATAATACCAATTCTGAGTACTTTCCACGCGATACATATGTTGTTTGTCCTACGACTTATGCAGGAAAACCGGCAACAAAATGCTCCAAGGCCTCCTTTCAAACAACATGATCAAAAAGCAACTCTCCCTTGGATGCACCACTTTTCCAACGGATAAACATGGTAAAGGTGTTGGCTCGTGATGATTCTTTTGGGCAAAGAGCGTATGGGAGAGCAACCGTAGGATGCAGGATATAGAAAATAAAAATAAATTAACAAAAACATAGATCATTAGATAACAAATGAGTTCTTCATCATCATAGAGTTTAAATTTCATCCTCCGCAATGTGGATTGAACTAGTTCATCAGAAGCGAGCATGAAAGTATAAGACATCAACAACATATTAAATTGAGGGAATAGCTCAAATAAAATGTATTAAAATCGAGGCTGAAGTTTGATAATTTTTGTAGTGCAGCTTGTCTGATCCATTAACAATGGGAGAATTCCCTTATAAGAGGAATTTTGGATGTTTCTGAGTGAAAATTTGAAATAAACATATACTGAGAAAGCTCTTTTATAGCCACAAGAGAGAAGGTAATAGGGCATGGGCAGGGTTACCAAGTGATTCGGCGAAATAAAATTATCAAAGCAGTAACAACAAAGGTGGGGAAAATCGATGGAAACTTATCAAAATATGACTCGTGGAATTCTGGAATAAACTAGGCGTCTTAATTTGATCCACGTGATTGCGAGCTTCATGAAGTAGTGAGGTAACATTTCACATTTTCACATTGGTTTAAACCATTAATCTATCTATCTATCTTCTGTACTACTATACTATTATAAAAGCACGAAGGTCTTAGTGAAATGTCATCCGACTATTCACTAACCCTTTATAAGTTGTTATAAATTGGATAAAATCGTAATTTCTGTTATATTTTAAAAACTTCATTAAAGATAGTTCCCGTTAAATAAAATACGTACTCTTGAAAACATGAGCTAATTTGAATTTGCATGGATTTCTAATACCCAACAAAATTGGTCGTTTTATCCAAAAGATAGTTAATATGGATTTGCATCCGATCACTTCAAATACCAAAAGGTTTTAAATTTTTAGCTTTTTGAATACCATGTCCTACTATCGTTGAAGTTGTAAATCATATCAATTACGGGAATAAGAAAACTTATCCATGATTCCTTCATGTGAAAATAAAAGTCAACCTTCGCAACTAAAATTGACTGAATGGATTATGTTAGATGACTATTACAAATTCAATTCTATGCTAGGAGTACATAACATATGAAAATGATAAACAACATATCTTCACCATCCGAGTTAGATGTTCAAATCTGCTTTGCGATTTTAAGAACTTATCTTTACATCGTGGAGAATCCCTCTTCAAAAGAAACTGTTTCCATCTATTGTAGTGCATATCATAGGAAATCTTTGGCATTCTACTGGATGATATGGTCAAGGAAGTTACTTCAACATCAGTTTTCAGACCATGGTGTGTCAGTTTCTCCATCTTAGGGGATTCATACTCAGAAAAACTCTATTTCTCCATTTCAGAGGATTCCCTTAAATAATGCTTTAGTTGACTTTCAAGTGAAGGAAATATTTTATTCATGGAGATACCTCCATTGGATTTGCCTAGAGTCTGCTGGGAAGAGATACATCACAGCAAAGCTACTGGCCACCCAAAATGACACAACAGTTGGACAAACAAGTTAAAATATTGAAATCATATGCAAAATCGAAATTGTGTATTCAGATAACGAATGAGTTCTTCATCACCTTAGGGTGGACATTTCACCAGTGCTTCCGCAATGTGGACAGATCTAGTGCTTGGAATAATGTGTTTATACCCGTATCTATTCTTCTTCAAAAAAAAAAAAAAAAAATACAGGTATAATATAAAAAGAAATAACATTTCCTTAGGTCACACACACATAGTTCAAGTGAGATAGTATGATAGTGAATGTGATAGAAGGATATATCAAGAGATACTCCTATATATATACATAGTTATATAGCAGATGGCGTAAGTTAGAGGGTACAAAAACAAGTCATTATCCCTCTTTAATACTTCCTATGGGCGCGTAAAAGTTAACATTACAAATAATTTGAGACGGATGGAGTATTCGATTATCCCTTTAATATGTGGGCCTCCTCTCCATTAACTTTCCCCACCCACCATTTCCCCAATAACGCAACAAAATTAATGGTTGTGACTTTATTAAAAAAATTAATGGTTGTGACTTTATTAACAAAACCAAGGTCCCTACTCTGCTCCTTTCTTACGGAATCTTCATTTTATTATTCGACCATTTAATATAAATTAAATTAACATGTGGTATTAATTTCAGTAGTTTATATTCAAGAATGAACTTGTAGAATATCATGTAGAAAAATAAAAATAACTATCTTTAAAATAACGGACCCTTAATAATATTGATCTGAACTTCTACTCTTTAGACCACTCAATATAATTGAGGTAGCACCCCTATTTATAATAATAACAAATAGAGTCTACTTTAACTTTAACTACAAAACCTATTCTAATATAGTTTGCCCTAAAAACCTTTCTAGACAGGAATTAAATAAACTACCGAATAATGAAACCTAATCAAATTAGGTTTCCCAAATCAACTTTGAATTATCTTCAACATATCATCTAGTATTCAAACCCTATTTAGGCACCCACACACAAGGTTGGGCTATCAAGGTATCGAGACCATAAACCCTAGTGTGCAGACCCCTAGACCTAAAGGCTGTTTACACTATACCACCGTATTAGCCATCCAATGCGTTCCTCTGCACCTCAAGTTGCACCCATTTTGCATGCTTATCTGCATATTGAATGCACACCAACTCTATGGACAAATTTTGTTACAGTCTACCTCTACCCGACTTTTTAGAAATTGAACGAGGGGATAACTTCCGTCCTTTCCTAATCCCTATGAGTATAGCTTTATTTGAGTTTTATCATTTCAGCCGAATCTCATAACATGCATCCAAGCCAATTATGACATACCACACCCATCTGTAAGTTGAAAACCTGAAAAGGATGTACAGTGGCTTAAAATATACTACTATATTTTTGTACTGTAAACTCTACTACAAGTCTACAATCTACAACTCAAATATATATGTGCCATATCTATAGTGGACTAGATTTTCGGCACGTGCGTTGCACGTGTATGCCAAGAAGAAAAACATCTACACATTTTGTATATGATATACACGCCTATGCTTCTCTTAATATTATAGTATGAAACATTCAAATTAAAAGACAATTTTATTTTCAACAAATTTAGTTTCAAATCCATGGGTTGAGGAATTTTAAGTACTATTCTTATTGTTCTTCAAAAGAATAGATCATGTATGGAAAAAAATCTTGGAAATCGACTAATAAGTGTTATTTTCTTATGAACAAATATAAATAGTAAGACATACATATTCGAAACATACTTGATTGAGTTATAAATTACAATTCTAAATACCAAAAGCTATTATTCATGCATAAACTTAAGATGTCTTGAGTAAAAGTAAAAAGACATACTCTCCAATATACTATATCTTCAATTTTGTAGCCATCACGTTGTCAATTAAAATTTGATACTCCCTCCGTTTTAAAAAGGATGAACCTATTACTATTTGAAGAGTCAAACAAGATTATGTTTGACCACATGTCTTACAAATATTTTCTAACTATTTTGAATTGTTAACTATTGTAACTTATAGTATTTTTCATGTAGTTTCTAAATATGTAAATTTTATTTAAAAAAGTTTAAAAATTTGATGTGTAAATTTCCGTTGAATATTAGTCAATTTGACCCTCGTACTCCGTAGAGGTTCATCCTTTTTGAAACAGAGGGAGTACATCTCTTTTTTGAAACTTGAATGCTCCAATAGATGATGGCGGAAGCAGAACCCTTCTATCAATTTTATCATCTCTAATTTCTTCAGTCAGAACTACGTCAATTGTGCCTTGAAATAATTCTCTTCTCAAGGTTGATTGCTTTTTTCTGAAATATTCAAGCCTTATTTTTTCTATTTCAATGAATTTGTCTTGTCCAAAATCTACTGCTTCTTCATATGTACCTATAACTAAAACAAATGTATTCATAAATTGATAAGTTTTAAAATTCGAATCTTATCGATGGGTACGATTGAATTGCATAAAGAGCTAGAAACCTTTTTTGGTCGATGATGGCTCTTTCTTCAAATTGGCATGGCATTGTCACAACAAGGAACTCTCCTTTCTTTATCCATTAAACTGAATGAGACTTAGATAAAGGCAACACAAATTCATCAAATAGACTTTTATAAGATGTGGAGAGAAATTAAAAATGACACTTATAAAAGAGGAATGCAAAGTAGGAATTAATACAATTATTAAAATAATGGTGGACTCTCCACCTAATCAGATCAATTGAAACAACTGTATTGATGCCGAAATTATGAATTTAAAAAATATTGCAGCTTCAATTCTTAAAGTTATACTATAAATATTGAATAATTTTTTATTTTCTAAGTATATAGAAAGCTTAATTTTAGATTTGTTACCATGTGTGTTTTTATATCGTTAAAAGTCTATTGATGATTAAACTCAACACACCAAAGTAAGGTGTGAATGACTTCGATTATAGAAATTTTCACTTCTTCTAACATATATATTGAATATTCATTTGATGTTTTCTTATTTTTATATTTTAAAAATTCGCAATTTAAATATTTCTATGAGCAACGTTTTGATGGATGCAATTCGTTCGATTCCATGGAGATATTGAAGACCACAATACCTCAAAGTGGGACAACGACCAACAAAGTGGTTCAGTAACACAACATATGAGAAGATCAGAGGGCCAACAAAGAAGCTTAACTGTGTGATAATAGCTATATTGAATTTACGACCATTACGAAAAAAATTTTCGAAATTGGCACTGAAAAAGATAAATTGGTGAAGATTCCTCAAAAAATTAATTCCCCAAGTTGAATAGAAAACACTTGTATCTCCCACCTATATTTAACTATTTTCTCGCAAGTGCCTTGTAACCATTTTAGAGGATAATTATCATAAGCAAACAATCAACATTGAGATTAAGTTGCCTAATGCTTAGGGGAAATTTTTGAATAGTCTATTAACTGCTTAGGCCAAATATTAAGTCGCCTATTTTCTTTCTTTTTTTCTTCTTTTGCTATGTAAAGGTATTGTCTTGATACGACAATCAATTCATTATAATATGAAAGCTATCTGAAACGACCTCGGTAAGTCGTTTCGGAAGATAAGACTCCGATTGCCGTGCCGATAATTTTAAAATATTCGTAAGGTCCATTGGGACTTGTCTGTAAAATTTGAGTTAAATCAGACCTCGTTTGGTAGGCATCGGAAGAAGGTTTCAGTTTTTATTGTCGATAAATATTAAAAAGAGATTTTCGAGCTCGGTTTTGGCGAATGAGCTCCGATTCAAAATCTGAAAGCGCCGTTAGGTTCGTATGATTATTTGTGACTTTTGTGAACTTTTGAAAGTGAATTTCGATGTTGTTCGGCTAGTTTCCGCTAAAATGCCGAAAGTTAAATAATTTGACCTTTTTCCATTTAAATTCGCATCTTGAGTTTCGGGAGTCCGATTTGAGATCCATCTTTGCGAGTATGTTACATATATTTTGTATAACTTGTATGCAAAAGTTGAAATTATTTCGAATATCGCAGGGTACTGTTTTAATTTTCGTCGCGAAAAGAAAATAAAATAAAAGAAAAAGAGTAAAAGACAAAAAAAAGGAAAAAGGAAAAGGAATGAAAGTCGGTTGGGGTGAGCTTATAAGCTAAAAAAGATCAGAAAGCAGCAAAAGACGAGATAGAGAAGCGAGAACAGAGAAAAATGAAATAACGTGGTAAATAAAAATGCCAGAAAATGAGAAAAGGAGCCGGAGGAAAGTAGAATTTTCACCCTGGAACATTCAGGTAATGATCCTAATATATTATTTGAGTTTATTACGTGTGTTTGAATATGTTTTAACGATAAAACTTGGAATATTAGACATCGTTTTAATAAGTTCAATTAATAGTTTAAAAGGTCAAATGGACCCCGATAATGGAATTGATTATATATTCGTACTCAGTGAGTTATGAGCAACATATAAATATAATTTATTTAGATTTTGGCTATGTGACCTTAAACCCTGTATATAGGCCTGGCCTGCGTATTGCGTATGCGCATAGGGTATCAGGTTCCTAACCGGATTACCCTAAGATGTGGGGAATGAAGCCTTTAGCCTAAATTGATATATTTTTCTGCTTATTGAATAGAGTGGGATCGTTTGGCAATGAATCCAAAGGACAAAGTGGTTATTGAGTGGCTGTACTAACTTTGTAACAAGGTAAGTATTTATATCCATTTCTTTGGAGGCACCTGGTCTCGTGGATTTTCTACCACGTGATCCTTACGTGTGTAGCTGCCGATAGGCGTACTCCTTATGCCTTAGCTTTGGATTTACATTGTATATTATATGTTATGTCCTGTTGTTGGTATTGCATTGAGGATTTGAGCATTGTACACTGGCTGTGAGTTGGCATCTATTTCCCGGCTGTCGATGAGAATCCCGCGCCGGTGAAGGGTTATTATTGCATCACATTGCATTCATATGCATTATATGTCATTCATATGCATTACATTACATATCATATTGGGTGCAGGAGTATTCCGCTCCATTGTATCATATGGAGGGTAGGAGTATTCCTCCCCAGGAGCAGGAGTATTCCTCTCCATTATATCATATTGAGGATAGGAGGATTCCGCCCCAGGAGAGTGTAGAAGTATTCCGCCTCAGCTTTACATTATATCGGGTGCAGGAGTATTCCGCCCCACGGGAGTGCAGGAGTATTCCGCCTCTGGTTTATATTATATCGGGTGCAGGAGTATTCCGCTCCAGGAGCAGGAGTATTCTGCTCCAGTTGGTTATCAGATTAGATTCCCCTCGAATGCAGGAGTATTCCGCTTCGAGATTGGATTACGGGCACATGTGACCTTTTGCATCAGATTTCATTTCATTTCATTTCATCTCATTTCGTTTCATTTCATTTCATACCATTGTGTAGACTTGAGGTACATAACTACTGTTCTGCTTATACTTGCATTGCTTATTTGTTGATATGTTTCTGGCTCGTATTCCTGCCTGAGTTTATGGTCTCATACGTGTTTCTGGTTATTATCTGGCTCCGCCTTTTTATAATTTAAATAAGAGGAATTTGGTTTATCTGTCTCTTCTCCCTGGCTAGCTATCCTCTTCTTTGAGGTGGCTAGTCTGCCCCACTTATTGAGTTCTTTTGACTCACCCTTGTTTGGTGTTTGTTTTTTGTCTATCTATTTCGTTTCGGCAGGTTCGCTCCAGGATTGAGTTCGCCACGTTGTGAAAGAGCGAAGACGACTTCAGCTGTCAGGGTGAGCGGGCTTTTATTCCGGATGGCCACCAATTTATTGGTTATTACTTCTGCTGCATTTTGCTCCCTTCAGGAGGTATTTGTCTGCTTTTGTACTCTTAGATGTCTAGTCTGGATAACCCTAAACCAAGTATGTTGGGTAGTCAGCTGTAATTTCTTTTGTACAGCTTAGAGGTATCAGTATGTCTGTGTTTTTGTTTTAAGTCTTGCTCTTATTTATGAATTGTTATATTTATTTTCCTAATTTAATTGGTAAGGATTCGCCCGATGGGTCTAGGGGAGGATGTCGGGTGCCCGCACGGCCTAACCGGATTCCGGGTCGTGTCACTATCCAACTATCATATATATTCAAGTGATTGACAAGAACACAAGGAAAGTTATAGTGTACATTTTAACAAAGCTTAGATGAAAAGTAACAGGAGATTTAAAAAATGTATATGGAGTATAGTTTTACCTGCTTTAATGTGACTGGTGTAGACCGATAATTCTTTTATTGGAGATGGAACCAGAAGAATTATTGAATTAGTTTGTACATTGTCCAAAATTATGTTCCTCAAAATTGTCCACAGTATTTAACAAATAAATAGAGGAGAAGGCAGACATGCATGAATGTGCAATAACGTTTGCAAATTGAATAGCTGGACATTCCAAAGGTTGGAATAAATTTCAATAAGCATGGTGAAGGCAATTAAACTGAATGGAAAAAGCTGTAGTAAGTTGCTACACGGAAGTCGAAGGATTTGTCTTTCTATGTACCCCGTACTTGTAAATGCATGGAAGAATTTTTTTTATATATTATTTATTTAAAATATTGGAAGTTGTGTTCAAGTAAAGGTCAAAAGTGTTGGATTATAGGATATTATATTGGGACTCTTAGTTAGCCTCGTAGTAATTGCATTATTATGATTGATATACCTCTATTATTGATTATGGATTTTTCTTATCTAATAATATTTATTAGAATATGTATTTACATTATGTACATGTAATCTGATTTTCTACTTGGGGCAAAATGGTCTTTTGTATTTTGCTTTTGAGATTGGCTCTTTTAGTATAGTTAGAAGATAGATAGATAGATTTGAGATTGGCTCTTTTAGTATAGTTAGAAGAAAGATAGTTAGATAGATAAAGTTCAGGGAATATAGATTATGTCTACTTTATTATTGCTGATGCTTATTCTTCCGCTTTTAATTTGCAAAAATGAATGAATATTGGCTTAAGTATGTTCGAGGATATTATAAGCCTTTAATTTTCAAAATGCATGAACTTTTCATTAATGGGTGCCATTTAAGGAAAATTGACCAATTAAAACGCCTTGGTAGTTATATCCGACTCTTCGTAATCTGTAATCCTAAAGCTAACTTAAATATGCGACTTTTCATAATCCTAACGGTACCAACTATAAATCTGATTCGTTTTAGCTTTTCCCAACATCTTGCTTTCTTTTTCACTATATTCTGTTTTCATTTTCGCTCAGTTTTTATTGAATAATCAAGCACACAAATGGACAACTCTACCAATGCATCGGCACTCATTGGTGAACAACAGGTTGTTTGCTCTTTACTGGTTCATGCTCCTCCGGTTGGATAGGCTTTAATTATATTGTGTAAATTCGCCAATTTTAACCATGATTTTTTCTGACGCAGATGGATAAAGCTTTATTCCATGAAAAAGTTGGACGCGTTACCCTAGCGCTGGAAAGGGTGCATCTGTTGGAGCTCAAACTTCAGGAGGCACTCTTGGAACTAAATGCATCGCAGCATGATCTATTCCAAGTTGAGGGGGGTCGAATTACGCGTCGGACGGAAGAGGAAAAGAACGCGAAGGAAGCCATCATAAAAAATATTATTGAAGGTTGAAAATTGTTGGTCGGGATAGGACAATTGAAACGACCTCGGTCAGTCGTTTCGGAAGTTAGGACTCCGATTGGCGTGCCGATAATTTTAAAATATTCGTAATGTCCATTAGAACCTGTCTGTAAAATTTGAGCTAAATCAGACCTCGTTTGATAGGCATCGGAAGAAGGTTTCAGTTTTTATTGGCGATAAATATTAAAAAGAGATTTTCGAGCTCGGTTTTGCCGAACGAACTCCGATTCGAAATCCGAAAGCGCCGTTAGGTTCGTATGATTATTTGTGACTTTTGTGAACTTTCGAAAGTGAATTTCGAGGTTGTTCGGCTACTTTCCGCTAAAATGCTGAAAGTTAAATAATTTGACTTCTTTTCATATAAATTCGCATCTTGAGTTTCGGGAGTCTGATGTGAGATCCGCCTTCGCGAGTATGTTACATATATTTTGTACAGATTGTATGCAAAAGTTGGAATTATTTCGAATATCGTAGGGTACCGTTATAATTTTTGTCGCGAAAAGAAAAAAAAAATATAAAAGAAAAGGAAATAGAAAAAGACAAAAGAGAGAAAGCAAGATCAACATAAAAGTGGGCGGTGGCATATGCAAGGATATATATATATATATATCTCTTTAGAAAGAGCAGCAGTTAGAAGCTCAAAGGAAAAGTAGAGCAGAAAACGTAACAAAAGCGCAGAAATGAAAAAAAATACCAGAAAATGAAAAAAGGGGCCGGAGAAAAGTAGAATTTTTACCCTGTAACATTCAGGTAATGATCTTAATATATTATTTGTGTTTATTACGTATGTTTGAATATATTTATACGGTAAAAATAGGGATATTAGACATCGCCCTAATGACGTAAATTGATAGTTTAAAGGGTCAAATGGACCCCGATAATGGAATTAATTATATATTCGTACTCAGTGCGTTATGGGCAACATATAAATGTAATTTATTTAGGGTTTGGTTATGTGACCTTAAACCCTGTACATAGGCCTGGCCTGCGTACTGCGTATGCGAATAAGGTATCAGGTTCTTAACCGGATTGCCCTAAGATGTGAGGAATGAAGCCTTTAGCCTAATTTGATATATTTTTCTGCTTATTGAATAGAGTGGAATTGTTTGGCAATGAAACCAAAGGACAAGCGGTTATTGAGTGGATGTACTAACTTTGTAACAAGGTAAGTGTTTATATCCATTTCTTTGGAGGCACCTAGCCTCGTGGATTTTCTACCACGTGTTCCTTACGTGTGTAGCTGCCGATAGGCGTACTCATTACGCCTTAGCTTTGGATTTATATTCTATATGATATATTATGTCCTGTTATTGGTATTGCATTGAGAATCTGAGTATTGTAATTTGGCTGTGAGTTGGTATATACTTTCCAGCTGTCGATGAGAGTACCGCGCTAGAGATGGGTTATTATTGCATCATATTACATTCGTATGCACATTGCATCATATTGAGGGTAGGAGGATTCCGCCCTCGGAGCAGGAGGATTCCGCTCCATTGCATCATATTGAGGGTAGGAGGACTCCGCCCTCGGAGCAGGAGGATTCCGCTCAATTACATCATATTGAGGGTAGGGGGATTCCGCCCTCGGAGCAGGAGGATTCCGCTCCATTGCATCATATTGAGGGTAGGAGGATTCCGCCCTCGGAGCAGGAGGATTCCGCTCCATTGCATCATATTGAGTGTAGGAGGATTCCGCCCTCGGAGCAGGAGGATTCCGCTCCATTGCATCATATTGATGTAGGAGGATTCCGCCCTCGGAGCAGGAGGATTCCGCTCCATTGCATCATATTGAGGGTAGGAGGATTCCGCCCTCGGAGCAGGAGGATTCCGCTCCATTGCATCATATTGAGGGTAGGAGGATTCCGCCCTCGGAGCAGGAGGATTCCGCTCCATTGCATCATATTGAGGGTAGGAGGATTCCGCCCTCGGAGCAGGAGGATTCCGCTCCATTGCATCATATTGAGGGTAGGAGGATTCCGCCCTCGGAGCAGGAGGATTCCGCTCCATTGCATCATATTGAGGGTAGGAGGATTCCGCCCTCGGAGCAGGAGGATTCCGCTCCATTGCATCATATTGAGGGTAGGAGGATTCCGCCCTCGGAGCAGGAGGATTCCACTCCATTGCATCATATTGATGTAGGAGGATTCCGCCCTCGGAGCAGGAGGATTCCGCTCTATTGCATCATATTGAGGGTAGGAGGATTCCACCCCCGGAGCAGGAGGATTCCGCTCCATCTATTTGGCACATGTGACACCATTGCATTCATCCCATTTCATTGCACCGCGTGCTGACTATTGTGTGACTATCGTGTTGTGTTTTATATATGCGGTATGTATACCGTATCTCAGTTTGCCTATATATTTTTGGCTCGTATCCCGGGTTGCACGTCGCGACAATATAAATACATGGATCGGATCGGGTTGCATGCCGCAACAGTATAAATATACGAATCGGGTTGCACGCCGCAACAGTATGAATATATGGATCGGGTTGCACGCCGCAACTGGATGTATTTCTGATTGTCGACATGTTCAGGATTTCTGTATGCTCTGTCTACCTTATGTCCCTGTCTGTTTATGATTCCATACGTGTTTTCAGTTATTATTTGGCTTTGCCTGTTTATAGTTCAAATAAGATGAATTTAGTTTATCTGTTTTTTCTTCTCCCTGGCTAGCTATCCTATTCTGTGAGGTGGCTAGTCTGCCCCACTTATTGAGTCCTTTTGACTCACTCTTGTTTGTTGTTTGTTTCTTGTCTATCTATTTCGTTTCGGCAGGTTCGCTCCAGGATTGAGTTCGCCACGTTGTGAAGGAGCGAAGACGACTTCAGCTGTCAAAGTGAGCCAGCTTTTATTCCGGATGGCCACCAGTTTATTGGTTATTATTTTAGTTGCATTTTGCTCCCTTCGGGAGGTATTTGTCTTCTTTTGTACTCTTAGATGTCTAGTATGGATAGCCCTAAACATAGTATGTTGGGTAGTTAGCTGTAATTTTCTTTCGTACAGCTTAGAAGTGTCAATATGTCTGTGTGTTTTTTTAAGTCTTGTCCTTATTTATGAACTATTATATTTATTTTCCTAATTTAATTGGTAAGAGTTCGCCCGACGGGTCTAGTGGAGGATGTCGGGTGCCCGCACGGCCTAACCGGATTCCGGGTCGTGTCAGTTGGTATCAGAGCCCAGTTTAGTGTCTATCCAGACTAAGATAGTGTCTAGTAGTGTCTCGCTGATGGGTACGTAGACGTCCGTACTTATCTACGAGGGGCTATGATGGCATTTAGCAAGTTTCACTTCCTTCTTTTCTGATCGTGCGTCTGTCTAGGATACAAAAGTATTTTCGTTAATTCTTTCGTGGTAATTGTGAAACCCTCGTGCGATAAATCAGCAAATGGTATGAGTTAAAGACGAAGCAGTCTAGCCTAGGGTTAGCACTGACGAAGCCCCGAGAGTTTTTGATCATGCTGACGATCTAGTTACGGAGGTCCCAGCTGTACGAGCTCACGATGGGCAAGGGAGTAGGGCCTTGTGGTTCCCTTGGCTCTCTACGATGCTTTACGAGAATCTTGGCGACGCGGATATCGTAAGAACCTATTATTCGCTGGGCAGCCTATCAGGTTGCCGCATGTGCAGACGTTCAATCTCAGGGAGCTCCTTTTCTGGTTCTTAATATTGCTGCAGAAAATTATATTTCGGAGGTAGTATGTGTTGTACCTCTAATTGTTCTGGCTGGTTAGCCAGTCGAGGTATCAGTTCGGTCTGAGTGCCTAAAGATATTGCATTATTTTACGCGGTTGAGCCTTCTGATATTCTTAGGCTGAAACGACCTCGGTCAGTCGTTTCGGAAGTTAGGACTCCGATTGGCGTGTCGATAATTTTAAAATATTTGTAATGTCCATTAGGACCTGTCTGTAAAATTTGAGCTAAATCAGACCTCGTTTGGAAGGCATCGGAAGAAGGTTTCAGTTTTATTGGCGATAAATATTAAAAAGAGATTTTCGAGCTCGGTTTTGCCGAATGAGCTCCGATTCGAAATCCGAAAGAGCCGTTGGGTTCGTATGATTATTTATAACCTTTGTAAACTTTCGAAAGTGAATTTCGATGTTGTTCGGCTAGTTTCTGCTAAAATGCCGAAAGTTAAATAATTTGACTTTTTTCATTTAAATTCGCATCTTGAGTTTTGGGAGTCCAATTTGAGATCCGCCTTCACGAGTATGTTACATATATTTTGTATAACTAGTATACAAAAATTGGAATTATTTCGAATATCGTAGGGTACTATTTTAATTTTCGTTAAGAAAAGAAAATAAAATAAAAGAAAAAAAAAAAAAAAGACAAAAACATAAAATTTAATGGCTGTGGGGGATGTATATATCCCTTGCTTCATTTGGAAGCTCAAAAGGAAAAAAGTGAACAGAAACAGAGAGCAAAAACGAGAAATAGAACAAAAGCAAGAAATGGAGAAAAATGCCAGAAAATAAGAAAAGGGGCCGGAAAAAAGTAGAATTTTCACCCTGAAACATTCAGGTAATGATCCTAATATATTATTTGAGTTTATTACGTGTGTTTAAATATATTTTAACGGTAAAACTTGGAATATTAGACATCGTTTTAACAAGTTCAATTAATAATTTGAAGGGTCAAATGGACCCCGATAATAAAATTGATTATATATTCGTACTCAGTGAGTTATGGGAAACATATAAATGTAAATTATTTGGGGTTTGGCTATGTGACCTTAAACCCTGTATATAGGCCTGGCCTGCGTATTGCGTATGCGAATAGAGTATCAGGTTCCTAACCAGATTGCCCTAAGATGTGAGGAATGAAGTCTTTAGCCTAATTTGTTATATTTTTCTGCTTATTGAACACAGTGGGATCGTTTGTCAATGAATCCAAAGGACAAAGCGGTTATGGAGTGGTTGTACTAACTTTGTAACAAGGTAAGTGTTTATATCCATTTCTTTGGAGGCACCTGGCCTCGTGGATTTTCTACCACGTATTTCTTACGTGTGTAGCTGCCGATAGGCGTACTGATTACGCCTTAGCTTTAGATTTACATTGTATATTATATGTTATGTCCTATTGCTGGTATTGCATTGAGGATCTGAGCATTGTACCCTGGCTATAAGTTGGCATCTACTTCCTGGCTGTCGATGAGAGTCCCGCGCCGGTGAAGGGTTATTATTGCATCACATTGCATTCATATGCATTATATGTCATTCATATACATTACATTGCATATCATATTGAGGGTAGGAGGATTCCGCCCTCGGAGCAGGAGGATTCCGCTCCATTGCATCATATTGAGGGTAGGAGGATTTCGCCCTCGGAGCAGGAGGATTCCGCTCCATTGCATCATATTGAGGGTAGGAGGATTCCGCCCTCGGAGCAGGAGGATTCCGCTCCATTGCATCATATTGAGGGTAGGAGGATTCCGCCCCCGGAGCAGGAGGATTCCGCTCCATTGCATCATATTGAGGGTAGGAGGATTCCGCCCTCGGAGCAGGAGGATTCCGCTCCATTGCATCATATTGAGGGTAGGAGGATTCCGCCCCCGGAGCAGGAGGATTCCGCTCCATCTATTTGGCACATGCGACACCATTGCATCATACTGCATCCATCCCATTTCATTGCACCGCGTGCTGACTATTGTGTGACTATCGTGTTGTGTTTTATATATGCGGTATGTATACCATGTTGTGAACGTATCTCAGTTTGCCTATATATTTCCGGCTCGTATCCCGGGTTGCACGTCGCGACAATATAAATACATGGATTGGATCGGGTTGCACGCCGCAACAGTATAAATATACGAATCGGGTTGCACGCCGCAACAGTATGAATATATGGATCGGGTTGCACGCCGCAACAGGATGTATTTCTTATTGTCGACATGTTCGCGATATCTATATGTTCTGTCTACCTCATGTCCCTGGCTGTTTATGATTCCATACGTGTTTTCAGTTATTATTTGGCTCTGCCTGTTTATAGTTCAAATAAGATGGATTTAGTTTATCTGTTTTTCTTCTCCCTGGCTAGCTATCCTATCCTTTGAGGTGGCTAGTCTGCCCCACTTATTGAGTCCTTTTGACTCACCCTTGTTTGTTGTTTGTTTCTTGTCTATCTATTTCGTTTCGGCAGGTTCACTCCAGGATTGAGTTCGCCACGTTGTTCAGGAGCGAAGACGACTTCAGCTGTCAGGGTGAGCCAGCTTTTATTCCGGATGGCCACCAGTTTATTGTTAATTATTTCAGCTGCATTTTGCTCCCTTCAGGAGGTATATGTCTTCTTTTGTACTCTTAGATGTCTAGTCTGGATAACCCTAAACCTAGTATGTTGTGTAGTCAGCTGTAATTTCTTTTATACAGCTTAAAGATATCAGTATGTCTGTGTTTTTGTTTTAAGTCTTGTCCTTATTTGTGAATTGTTATATTTATTTTCCTGATTTAATTAGTAAGGGTTCGCCCGACGGGTCAAGGGGAGGATGTCGGGTGCCCGCACGGTCTAACCGGATTTCGGGTCGTGTCATAAGCAATGCATCAGATAAACCTCGTGATTTTTTATAATAAAATAATGTCAGCGTATCCTTCAGGCTTTTGATTATATCAAGCGGTATGGTGTTGATTATTCTTCTTTCCAGTTTCAGGGGTCCAGCCTTGAATTGGTGGGCCTTTCTCTTATTAGCTAACATGGTTCGATTTTTCTTCTAGATTCGTGAAAAAAGTTCCTTTCGTGTTGCGAGCGAGATGGAAAGTGTCGCCAGTTTGAGTGGATTGGATAGGGTAGCCTGTCAGATTTAGAATATGGGATTAAATTCTTTAGGATAGCTGGATATGCACTAGAACTAGTCCATAAACCTTCCAAGAATGTTCAAAGATTTATTGGTGACCTTTCTCTTTCCTTGAGATCCCAGATGGCTCGAGAAATTGAGGTTGGGACTTCATTTGATGTTGTTGTTGATATTGCTCAAAGGTATTAGGCGTACCATAAGTTAGAGCGGGAGAGCAAGAAATCTCGTGGCCCTAGTGGGCAACCATGGTACCTCATTTGGAGGTAAGAGTTTTGATTATTTTGGGAGGTCACCTTCCAGGTTATCTCAGCTTGTGTCACTTGATTCTTAGAGTGCGCCAGTAGCTCATCAAGATAAGATTCAGTCTTCTCTTTATAGCTATCAACAATCTATCCAGCTTCCATTTTCACTGAAAATGTGTTATTATCATCGTGAGTCTGATTATCCTTTGAGGAGTTTTCCCTTACTCCGACAAGTAGGCAGTCGTCTTTTCTCTCGTCATCAGGCATTTGCGCAGTCGCAGGGAATTTCATTTAGATCTCAATCAGTAAAAGAAATTCCACCATCCAGTAGAGGTTGAGAGTGTGGTGGCAGTGGTTCTTCAGAAAGTAATTATAAGGGTAGTGGCTCGACTCAGCTGCAGAGGCAGTTCTATGAACTGCTAGTCTGGCAGGATGTTGAGGTATCTGATGTAGTACACCCATGTATTTCTTCTTCTATTAAATGTGAGTAAGATTTGATTCTTTTGATCGATCTGGAAATGGTGTGTATTATCATGTTTCAATAGTTTCCTTGGATGTCGTTTCTATTAAGAATCGGTTGCGGTAGAGGGGTGAGTTTCTGATATGATTTATTCCTGGCATTTATGATGACCCTACTAATTTATTTGGTCTAAATGTGAGAGATTTGGGAGTGAGTGTCGGTATCGTCTGCCTGGCATCTTGTTGTGCCACATTTTATGATTATATCAAATTAGTATACCTCTCTTCTCGGAATTCTGTGTTGGTAGGATAATGAGATCCAAATTCGTCACCATCAGAAAGTGTCATTGTTTCTTCAGGTGTAAAGTGATTAGTAAGTAATACTCGATCTACGTGTCTCCTCTTAGTTCAAAATGTTAGTAATGTCATGTTATTCTATGAGCTTCTCTCAGTTATAAAAGAGTTTACCGATAAATTGTTGGAGTTCTCTTCTTATGAGAAGGCTAAATTGGCATGGGTATTGCTCCATAAAGCTCATTTAATGTCTATTTCTTCAATTGCGGTTCTTTGGCTAGCTTAACTCGGAAGTAATCTAGCTCTGGTGGCCAAGTAAATAAGAAGATGAGCTTCTCGAAGTTCTCATTATTTCTATCCTCGATCTATTTCCATTTCTTCTTCGTCCGGCACTAGTGAGCTTGGGCGATTGGTAGCCTCTTGTGACGTTCCCTGTGTTGAGCCAGAGTACGTGTTATTGTGGCCGGGTAAGCATATTATTGTTTTGGAAGCATATTATTGTTTTGGAAGCATATTATTGTTTTGGTTCAGTTGTCTCATCTTGTTATCCGTCTAACATGTTTATGTTATCAGTTTATCCGGGTGTCCATTCCCATGTATAGTATAGTGCTGGTTCTGTTTTCGCGGATCATCCAGTTTCAGGGGAAACTCTGCCGAAATTTTTATATAGAAGTACCATCCATCAGGCTGTGGTGTTTACGGTAAAGGTATGGAGTTGTGAACTTGAGAGCTGCAGTTGTTTGGCAACTCGAAAGGGTAGTTGGCAGCTTAGGTCTGCCTACGTTCAGCTTTTAGCCAAATCTTCTTTGGTCCAGCAGACTGTGCGAGGATGACTATTTCTATTCAAATTAGTTGTATGAGTTTATGCTTTAAGTGGAGGAGTCTTCCTCCAATTGATACCGAATCATAATATTAAATCTCTAAGGCGTTGCTGAAGCGTAAGCTAATTCTTAGTTCCATCGACCTGTTCTATATCGAAAGGTATATCGAAGAGGTAATTATCGGCTAAATCATGTTAACCCATTCAAAGTTTCGTGTATCTTTGTTTCGAAAATATAGAACTCCTCTCTCATGATTGAGAAAGGGTCGGTTTAGTCCGAATAAGTTGGGCAATGATGTTATCCTATTATCCAAATATGTTTTATCCAAGAGTTTTATGTGTGTGTCATAACTCTGATTCTGTAATTATGAGATAATATCCATGGAGTAGTTTATGAAGGTTGTGCAAGTTCTGTTATTATCTGCGTATATCTTGCTTTAGATTTAGGCTCGTTCGTGGACGAACGAGAGTTTAAGTGGAGGAGAATGAAACGACCTCAGTCAGTCGTTTCGGAAGTTAGGACTCCGATTGGCGTGCCGATAATTTTAAAATATTTGTAATGTCCATTAGAACCTGTCTATATAATTTGAGCTAAATCAGACCTCGTTTGGTAGGCATCGGAAGAAGGTTTTAGTTTTTATTGGCGATAAATATTAAAAAGAGATTTTCGAGCTCGGTTTTGCCGAACGAACTCCGATTCGAAATCCGAAAGCGCCGTTAGGTTCGTATGATTATTTGTGACTTTTGTGAACTTTCGAAAGTGAATTTCGAGGTTGTTCGGCTAGGTTCCGCTAAAATGCCGAAAGTTAAATAATGTGACTTCTTTTCATTTAAATTCGCATCTTGAGTTTCGGGAGTCTGATTTGAGATCCGCCTTCGCGAGTATGTTACATATATTTTGTACAACTTGTATGCAAAAGTTGGAATTATTTCGAATATCGTAGGGTACCGTTTTAATTTTTGTCGAGAAAAGAAAAAAAATATAAAAGAAAAAGAAATAGAAAAAGACAAAAGAGAGAAAGCAAGATCAACATAAAAGTGGGCGGTGGCATATGCAGGGATATATATATCTCTTTAGAAAGAGCAGCAGTTGGACGCTCAAAGGAAAAGTAGAGCAGATAACGTAACAAAAGCGCAGAAATGAAAAAAAAAATACCAGAAAATGAAAAAAGGGGCCGGAGAAAAGTAGAATTTTTACCCTGGAATATTCAGGTAATGATCTTAATATATTATTTGAGTTTATTACGTATGTTTGAATATATTTTTACGGTAAAAATAGGGATATTAGACATCGCCCTAATGACGTAAATTGATAGTTTAAAGGGTCAAATGGACCCCGATAATGGAATTAATTATATATTCGTACTCAGTGCGTTATAGGCAACATATAAATGAAATTTATTTTTTTGTATGTGACCTTAAACCCTGTACATAGGCCTGTCCTGCGTACTACGTATGCGAATAAGGTATCAGGTTCTTAACCGGATTGCCCTAAGATGTGAGGAATGAAGCCTTTAGCCTAATTTGATATATTTTTCTGCTTATTGAATAGAGTGGGATCGTTTGGCAATGAAACCAAAGGACAAGTGGTTATTGAGTGGATGTACTAACTTTGTAACAAGGTATGTGTTTATATCCATTTCTTTGGAGGCACCCGACCTCGTGGATTTTCTACCACGTGTTCCTTACGTGTGTAGCTGCCGATAGGCGTACTCATTACGCCTTAGCTTTGGATTTATATTCTATATGATATATTATGTCCTGTTATTGGTATTGCATAGAGAATCTGAGTATTGTACTTTTGCTGTGAGTTGGTATATACATTCCAGCTGTCGATGAGAGTCCCGCGCTGGTGATAGGATATTATTGCATCATGTTACATTCGTATGCACATTGCATCATATTGAGGGTAGGAGGATTCTGCCCTCGGAGCAGAAGGATTCCGCTCCATTGCATCATATTGAGGGTAGGAGGATTCCGCCCTCGGAGCAGGAGGATTCTGCTCCATTGCATCATATTGAGGGTAGGACGATTCCGCCCTCGGAGTAGGAGGATTCCGCTCCATTGCATCATATTGAGGGTCGGGGGATTCCGCCCTCGGAGCAGGAGGATTCTGCTCCATTGCATCATATTGAGGGTAGGAGGATTCCGCCCTCAGAGCAGGAGGATTCCGCTCCATTGCATCATATTGAGGGTAGGAGGATTCCGCCCTCGGAGCAGGAGGATTCCACTCTATTGCATCATATTGAGGGTAGGAGGATTCCACCCCCGGAGCAGGAGGATTCCGCTCCATCTATTTGGCACATGTGACACCATTGCATCATATTGCATTCATCCCATTTCATTGCACCGCGTGCTGACTATTGCGTGACTATCGTGTTGTGTTTTATATATGCGGTATGTATACCGTATCTCAGTTTGCCTATATATTTCTGGCTCGTATCCCGGGTTGCACGTCGCGATAATATAAATACATGGATCGGATCGGGTTGCACGCCGCAACAGTATAAATATACGAATCGGGTTGCACGCCGCAACAGTATGAATATATGGATCGGGTTGCACGCCGCAACAGGATGTATTTCTGATTGTCGACATGTTCAGGATATCTGTATGCTCTGTCTACCTTATGTCCCTGGCCGTTTATGATTCCATACGTGTTTTCAGTTATTATTTGGCTTTGCCTGTTTATAGTTCAAATAAGATGGATTTAGTTTATTTGTTTTTCTTCTCCCTGGCTAGCTATCCTATTATGTGTGGTGGCTAGTCTGCCCAACTTATTGAGTCCTTTTGACTCACCCTTGTTTGTTGTTTGTTTCTTGTCTATCTATTTCGTTTCGGCAGGTTCGCTCCAGGATTGAGTTCGCCACGTTGTGAAGGAGAGAAGACGACTTCAGCTGTCAAAGTTAGCCAGCTTTTATTCCGGATGGCCACCAGTTTATTGGTTATTATTTCAGTTGCATTTTGCTCCCTTCAGGAGGTATTTGTCTTCTTTTGTACTCTTAGATGTCTAGTCTGGATAGCCCTAAACTTAGTATGTTGGGTAGTTAGCTGTAATTTTCTTTCGTACAGCTTAGAAGTGTCAATAGGTCTGTGTGTTTTTTTAAGTCTAGTCCTTATTTATGAACTATTATATTTATTTTCCTAATTTAATTGGTAAGGGTTCGCCCGACGGGTCTAGGGGAGGATGTCGGGTGCCCGCACGGCCTAACCGGATTCCGGGTCGTGTCAACAATTTGTGCTTTTTACTAGGCGTGGTTATTTATATTTAACAGCCTGTACTTAAAGGCTGTTTTATTTTCATGTTTATCGGAACCATATATTTTAATTTTCTACATAAAGTCAGTTGTTGTGTTGTTCCATATGGTTCTCACGAGTTCCGTGTTTGGTCCAAAATGATTTGTCTAGTCGTCGAATGTGTTGAATTATTTTATAAATTAGAGTGCAATATGTGCGTAGATTATTACTGCCTGCTAGTTAGAAACAAATATATGTGACAGTAACTAATCGTTAATAACTTTATCTATGCCATCAGATAGAAAATGGGAGCCAATTTATCAGTTCAAAAGACAAGATGCACAAGTCTGGCTGCCAAATTGCGTTGGTAGTTGTTAGTGTTGCTTGAAATTTTAATTCCATCCAATCATGTAGACCATAACTTGTACGACACCAACCGCATCTTCTGTTTATCCCGCTAGGGTATTGCCTGCTGTTTTAAGTTTGTGCGATGTCTTTGTCAGGGCGCTCTATGTTTTTTATCGCGTTTGGTTCTTTACTTAGTTGTTCGGTCGTTTGGTTTTGTTTGTTGTTCTGATATGAACCTACTTTGTTGTCGTGGTTGCCTTCTGCAAGGTTTAGTTGAACGACTTTCGTTGTACTGTCTTCAGTGAAACTTATTGTAGTGATCGTTGTGTTATCGTCGTCTCCACTATCTTTCATGCACGGAACTTAGGCTACTGTAACTCCATCATGTCAACTAAAAAATAATAATTACCTTCCTATTTAGACGCCATTAGAAGTTTCGTATAACCGAAAAAGTGCATGCAAGGGAAACTATTTCACTATGATCTATTCAAGCCTAACGACGGTGCTAAGACATTTGATACTAAAGATTAAGACTAGTAAACTCTTTGAAAACCTAAAGAATGCGTAAAATTAATACGGAGTAGAACTCTTCCATTTTGAAAAAATCTTTCATTTCCCTCTTATTTTGCAAGATAAGAATGAATCTTTTCTCCACCGACCGCCACTATAAATGAGGGAACTGTCAGGTGAGATCATTTACTGCTCCATATCGTGCACTTAGGGTTGTGGACATCCAATCAGCAGACGTGAGCACAGCTTGGCTTGGCAGACGACGCATTGAGTAATTTAGGGTTCAGAGCATAGCGCTTTGGAATTAGATCGATTGCAGCCACACCCAATGTGTGGACTTGGCAACAACAACATTTAATGTATTGTCGTTTAGCCTTGCATTTTTATTTTTTATGTATTTCATCAGTATCATGCATCAAAACCACAAATGAACGAATTTTCGGCATGCCACTCTAATTTCCACAACTATCCACATTAATACTTGATGAATGCACCACAACGACACGGCCATCCACATTATATTTTCATCCACCGCAATGTTATTCAAAGTAACAATCAAATTAGACGTTGTAATCATAATTACAATACAATACAGTACATGGGACAGTCAAATTAACCATACACATTGCCTTCCAGCGCTCTCAGATTTACTATCATTAGATAGTCACTTGCACCTCTTGAGATATGATACTGTCATAAATTAGGTGTTCTGATCTGCATTCATTGATTCTTTGAATCCCTCCCATGTCTTGTATTGAATGTTACTACTTTTTACTTTTTGTGGACGTCCCACAAGCCCATGAGCACCCAATGGACAAGCCTCGTCTGTCAGATCTAAACATTTAACGGGGCTACAAGCCCTCGAAACTAGAAACTCTAACGCACAAAGTCCAACCAATAATAATACAGTTACACTATACCACTAAATATGCCTGCCATTCAACGCGCTCCGCAGGCCAATTCCTGTTTCACTTATTTGGAATGCTTATCTACATATTGAATTCGCACCAACCCTATGGAGAAATTTTGTTACACACTACCTCAACCCGACTTTTGACTTGAACGAGGCAAATCTTACCTCCTGCCCTATCCCTATGAAGATAGCTTTTCTTGAGTTTTACTATCGCCGTCCACTCGTAAAGCATCACTAAGACAAGTGCATGCTCTCGCCGGCGTGTATACGTTGAAAATCTGGAAAGTAAATACCCTGGCCGCTGCAACTGACAATTTTTTTTTTTTGACTGACGTTCCTTTCTTCTTTTCATCAGCAGGTGTGTGATGCAGGCCACACCACAGTAAAGATTCCTGCAAATCCCTCAAAAAAGGAAAATGAAAGATCTTTCAATACTCAGTAACGCAATCTCACTGACGCTCCTTTCTTCTTTTCATCAGCAAGTGTGTGATGCAGGCCACACCACAGTAAAGATTCCTGCAAATCCCTCAAAAAAGAAAACGAAAGATCTTTCAATACTCAGTAACGCAATCTCACTGACGCTCCTTTTTTCTTTTCATCGGCAGGTGTGTGATGCAGGCTACACCACAGTAAAGATTCCAGCAAATCCCTCAAAAAAGAAAAACGAAAGATCTTTCAATACTCAGTAACGCAATCTCACTGACGCTCCTTTCTTCTTTTCATCAGCAGGTGTGTGATGCAGGCCACACCACAGTAAAGATTCCTGCAAATCCCTCAAAAAAGGAAAATGAAAGATCTTTCAACACAATACATAATGACACGGACGAACACAGAAGATAATAGACTTGATGTATCGAGTCTTGATGGCCTCTTTTGTATCTTGTATATTCGATTATATTGTACTGTATCAATAGTAATTACTAGCACCAATAATTTGTACTCCCTGCGTACCAAATTAGTTGACGCTTTAGTAAGATTCATTTTCATTTATCACAAATTAGTTGTCGCTTCCGATTTTCAAGACTATTTTTGCCAATCCTCTCCAGCTACACACGTAACCCTAATTATTAACTGTATTGTTAGAAAGTATTTAATAGTCATATACGGAGTACTAAATAATGGTAACGTAGTAAAATGTATACCCTATTTATTGATTATCATGATGGACATGCTGATGTGTGGCTAAAATACCACACATTTCATACTTGTAATTGAGCTATTGTTGTGTTAAATTGATGAAATGAGAGCACTTATCATGGTTTTGTTGCATTTTGTAGGTTGAATATGTTGGAGAAGAGTTATGGAAGAAATAAGTAAAAAAGACATCAAGTTGAAGAAAAAGAAGAAAACTGGCTAGTCTGTAAAAAACTCAACCGAAATGTGGCTATGCGTGAAACAGTGACTAAGTTGAGCATCGAAAAACTGGCTAGCGGGTCAACTTTCAGTACCAGAGTGGCTATATGACGAAAAATCAGCCATTTCTTTGTTTTAACCTAGGGATAATTTTGGGAAAAATATGGTAATTACTTTGGGACTACAAATAGATAGTTTTACCATAGTTTACATATCTTTGGCTACTTTTCCAACTTGGGAGCTAGAATCATCAACAATCCTTGGAGACTGAAGATTGGGTGCACTTTAATGAGCAATTCTTTATCCCTTTCTTTATTTCTTTGATTTGTATTGCTACATTTGGATAGTTGATGTAAGTTTGATATAATGACACTAAAGTTACATGTCTGCTTTGCTAATTAAAGACTCGGGAGAGATTAGTAAGCGTAGAATAGTGAAGCTAGCGAGGATTTGGGGTGATCGCATCACTTTGTTACTTGTGGACTCGACCCGACTCCTAGTTGTGTAAATTGTATTGCGATGACCGTTCATACCTCAAGCCGAGGTGTGTGTTGAGCGATGTCAAACTTAAAGAGGCCAACTTACTCAGGACGGAGGGAGTAAAAGTCAAAGCAATTATAGTTATGACGTTGCCTTTCATTAATCATTGCATGTTTAACTTGACATATGGGCCATGATATATCAAAAGTTAGAACATCGTGTGGATATAAGTATACTTCAATTCTTTCTTTTGTTCTAAATATATATATTACTCCCTCAGCCCCAAATTAATTGTCACTTTAGGAGAAATGATTTGTCCCAAATTAGTTGTCTCTTTAGGATTTCAAGGCTATATTTACTAGTTCTTCCCAACTATACCCTTAATAATTTAAAAAACAAAATCCAACAAAGTTAATAATCAAACATTAAATAAGGGTAACATTTTAAAATATACACCTTATTTAATTGTTTTACTTAATATGTGTGAAAAGCTAAAGGTGACAACTAAAATGGGACGGAGGGAGTATTTCTCGATAAGATTTATTGTAGTAGCAGGAGGGCAACATTGTAGGATTAGTTAGGTGAATTTTTCATCAAGTTGCATAAAATGCTACTCCCTCCCTCTCGTATTATGTGAGGTACTTTGACTTGACACAGAGTTTAAGAAATATGTAAGGTTTTTGAAACTTATGGTTGAGAATCATCCATAAAGTTGAATTGTTACTAAATAAGTGAATGTTTCATTCTCTTTGTGACAGAACAAAAATGAAAATGTGTCCTATAACTTGGGACGGATGGAGTAAAACAGTAAGATCCCGTTTGGTCACGTCTAACTTATAAGCACTTAACTGCTTTTTGAGTGTTTTGGTAACTAAAAGAACAAAGAGCTTATAAGCACGTTTGAGCTTAAATTAACCCAAAAAAGAGAAGTTACGAAATCCTAACTTCTCAAAAGTATCTTCTAAAGCCACTTATGGCTCAGACATATAGACTGTTTGGGTAAGCATAATAGTAGCTTATAAAGCAAATATATCTTTTTAGATTACTCCATAAGACATTTGGGTATCAATTTGGGGGTTGGGATTTTTCTCCATTATTATTTGCTGCATTAAATTGAAACGACCTCCGTCAGTCGTTTCGAAAGTTAGGACTCCGATTGGCGTGCCGATAATTTTAAAATATTTGTAATGTCCATTAGGACCTTTCTGTAAAATTTGAGCTAAATCAGACCTCGTTTGATAGGCATCGGAAGAAGGTTTCGGTTTTATTGTTGATAAATATAAAAAAAGAGATTTTCGAGCTCTGTTTTGGCGAATGAGCTCCGATTCGAAATCAGAAAGCGTCGTTACGTTCGTATGATTATTTATGACTTTATGATTTTTCAAAAGTGATTTTCGATATTGTTCGGCTAGTTTCCGCTAAAATGCCGAAAGTTAAATAATTTGATCTTTTTCCATTTAATTTGCATATTGAGTTTCGGGAGTCCGATTTGAGATCCGCCTTTGCGAGTATGTTACATATATTTTGTATAACTTGTATGCAAAAGTTGGAATTCTTTCAAGTACAATAGGGTACCATTTTAAGTTTCGAAAAGAAAAGAAATTGTAAAAGAAAAAAAAAAGGAAAGGACAAAAATTAGTCAATGGCGGTGGTCTAATAAGGGATTCTAATCCCTAATCCCTTAAGCTAAATGCAGTAAAACGAAGCTAGAACAGAGTGCAATAAGAAATGAACAGAGAAAATGACATAACGCAGTGAAAAAAAATACCAGAAAATGAGAAAAGAGCTGGAGAAAAGTAGAATTTTCACCTCGAAACATTCAGGTAATGATCTTAATGCATTATTTTACTTTATTATGTGTGTTTACATATATTTTGACGGTAAAAATTGGGATATTATACATCGTTTTAATAAGTTCAATTAATAGTTTAAAGGGTCAAATGGACCCCGATAATGGAATTGATTATATATTCGTACTCAGTGAGTTATTGGCAACATATAAATGTAATTTATTTAGGGTTTGGTTATGTGACCTTAAACCTTGCATATAGGCCTGGCCTGCATATTGCGTATGCGAATAGGGTATCAGGTTCTTACCTGGATTGCCCTAAGATGTGAGGAATGAAGCCTTTAGCCTAATTTGATATTTTTTTCTGCTTATTGAATAGAGTAGGATCGTTTGGCAATGAAACCAAGGGATAAAGCGGTTGTTGATTAGCAATGCCAACTTTTGGAAGAGGTAAGTACTTATATCCATTTCTTTGGAGGCACTTGGCCTCATGGATTTTCTACCACGTGTTCCTTACGTGTGTAGCTGCCGATAGGCGTACTCATTACGCCTTAGCTTTGAATTTACACTGTATATTATATGTTAAGCCCTGTTGTTTGTATTGCATTGAGCATATGAGCATTGCACTCTGGTTTTAAGCATTGCATATACTTCCCGGTAATCGATGAGAGTCCCGAGCCGGTGAAGGGTCATTATTGCATATATTTCTCGGTTGGCGATAAGAGTCCCGCACCGGTGAAGGGTCATTATTGCATATACTTCCCAGTAATTGATGAGAGTCCAGAGCCGGTGAAGAGTCATTATTACCTATACTTCCCGGTAATCGATGAGAGTCTCGAGCTGGTGAAGGGTCATTATGGCATCTATTTCCCGGCTGTCGATGAGAGTCCCGCATCGGTGAAGGGTTATTATTGCATCACATTGCATTCATATGCATTATATGTCATTCATATGCATTACAATGCATATCATATTGGGTGCAGGAGTATTCCGCCCCAGGAGCAGGAGGATTCCGCTCCATTGTATCATATTGAGGGTAGGAGGATTTCGCCCCAGGAGAGTGCTGGAGTATTCCGCCTCAGCTTTACATTATATCGGGTGCAGGAGTATTCCGCCCCAGGAGAGTGCAGGAGTATTCCGCCTCTTGTTTATATTATATCGGGTGCAGGAGTCCACCCCAGGAGCAGGAGTATTCCGCTCCAGTTGGTTATCAGACTGGATTCCCCTCGAATGCAGGAGTATTCCGCTTCGGGATGGGATTACGGGCACATGTGACCCTTTGCATCATATTTCATTTCATCTCACTTCATCTCAATTCATACCATTGTGTAGACTTGTGGTGCGTAACTACTGATCTGCTTATATGTGCATTGCTTATTTGTTGATATGTTTCTGGCTCATATCCCTAGTTGAGTTTATGGTTTCATACGTGTTTCCGGCTGTTATCTGGCTCTGCTTTTTATAGTTTAAATAAGAGGAATTTGATTTGTCTGTTTCTTCTCCCTGGCTAGCTATCCTATTCTTTGAGGTGGCTAGTCTGCCCCAGTTATTGAGTCCTTTTGACTCACCCTTGTTTGTTGTTTGTTTCTTGTCTATCAATTTCGTTTCGGCAGGTTCGCTCCAGGATTGAGTTCGCCACGTTGTGAAGGAGCGAAGACGACTTCAGCTGTCAGGGTGAGCCAGCTTTTATTCCGGATGGCCACCAGTTTATTGTTCATTATTTCAGTTGTATTTTGCTCCCTTTAGGAGGTATCTGTCTTCTTTTGTACTCTTAGATGTCTGGTCTGGATAGCCCTAAACCTAGCATTTTGGGCAGTCAGCTGTAATTTCTTTTGTACAGCTTAGAGGTATCAGTATGTCTGTGTTTTTTTTTTTAAGTCTTGTCCTTATTTTTGAATTGTTATATTTATTTTCCTGATTTAATTGGTAAGGGTTCGCCCGACGGGTCTAGGGGAGGATGTCGGGTGCCCGCACGGCCTAACCGGATTCCGGGTCGTGTCAGTTGGTATCAGAGCCTAATTTAGAGTCTATCCAGACTAAGACAGTGTCTAGTAGAGTCTCGCCGATGGGTATGTAGACGTCCGTACTTATCTACGAGAGGCTATGATGGCATTTAGGAAGTTTCACTTCCTTCTTTTCTGATCGTGCGTCGGTCTAGCATGCAAAAGTATTTTTGTTATTTCCTTCATGGTAATTGTGAACCCTCGTGCGACAAATCAGCAAATGGTATGAGTTCAAGACGAAGCAGTCTAGCATGAGGTTAGCACTGACGAAGCCCCGAGAGTTTTTTTTTATCGTGCAGACGAACTAGTTACGGAGGTCCTAGCCGTACGAGCTTGCGATGGGCAAGGGAGCGGGGCCTTGTGGTTCCCTTGGCTCTCTACGATGCTTTTACGAGAATCTTGGCAACGCAGATACCATAACAACCTATTATTCACTAGGCAGCTTATCTGGTTGCCACAGATGCAGATGTTCAGACTTAGAGAGTTCTTGTTCCAGTTCCAGTTCCTGATGTTGCCCCAGTAAATTACGTTCCAGAGGTAGCATGTGTTGCGCCACCAATTGTTCTGGCTGGTTAGCCAGCCGAGGTAACAGTTCGGTCCGAGTGCCTAAAGAGGTTTCATTATTTTACGCGGTTGAACCTTCCGATATTCTTCAGCAATGCATCAGATAAACCTCGTGATTTTTTAAAATAAATAATGTCAGCGTATCCTTCAGGCTCTTGATCATATCGAGCGGTATGATGTTGATTATTCTGCTTTCCCAATTTCAGGGTCCAGCCTTGAATTGGTGGGCCGCTCTCTTATTAGCCAACTTGGTTCGGTTTTTCTTCTAGATTCGTGGAAAAGTTCCTTTCGAGTAGCGAGCGAGATGAAAAGTGTTGCCAGTTTGAGTGGATTGGACAGGGTAGCCTGTTGGAGGAGTCTTCCTCCAAATACTGAATGGTAATACTAAATCTCTAAGGTGTTGATACCACTTTTGTCACGACCCAACCTAAGGCCACGCCAGAAACCTACAATGAGTGTCGATCATTACTAAACCCACTAATAATCTATTGATGCTAGAGATAAGCTGGCAACTTGATCATGTATACGTATCTATCTGCTGAAAGTATAAAGTCTGGAAAGATGATACGACTTTAACTTGCTGGCAATTAGAACACTGGGCCACAAATTCTGCTATGTCACACTTCATTCCGTCCCACCAATAAATCTGCTTAAGATCATGGTATATCCTAGTCGAACCTGGATGAATAGTGTATTTGAAATAATGTTTCTCTATCATAATCTGTCCACGTAAATCTGAAACATCAGGAACACAAAGTCTATCTTTATACATGAGATCACCGTCAGTAGTAATCCTATATGGTGACTCCGGTGTTCTTCTGGCTATCTGTCTGTATTCAACTAGACCTGGATCCTCATACTGACGCTGTTTTACTTCATGAAAATTTAGAATTAAAGGTCTAGTGCAGCTTATCGTCCATCCATCATTGGAATATCTCCTTCACACCTCAACCCTTTGTGAAGTTACTTTAGCGTTATGAGTGCGCATGTAATCAACTTTGTTGCTGGTATTCTGCCTCAGCTGAAGGTCCAACTACATGTCTCTTTTATTTTTATTTTTCAAGTCATAATATTTTCAATTCAAAGACAATACCCTGAAGTAGATGTTCAGTCTGAATATCATTCCTGGTCTGCATCATACTATCCAGTAGTATTTGCATGATTCTTATCCTTATATGATAGACCCTGTTCAGATGAACCTTAGACATACATTAGGATATGAGTAACTACATTCCCACAAGGAGCTTGCAGAACAACACTAACATCAACTGAGATGTTGCATAGTGCGTTCGTAAAAATAATATAGCTTGCATCAAATCTTCTATAGTGTGTAGTGACAAGGTACTTCAAAAGCTTCCCGCTATTGCATCAAGCGTGAGTTAATTCTTAGTTCCATCAACTTGTTCTATATCGAAAGATATATCGAAGAGGTGATTATCAGCTGAATCATGTTAACCCATTCAAAGTTCCGTGTATCTTTTCTTCAAAAATGTAGAACTCTCCTCTCGTGATCGAGGAAGGGTCATTTTAGTCAAAATAAGCTGGGCAATGGTGTTATCATATTATCCTAATATGTTTTATTCCAAGAGTTCGGTGTTCGTGTTATAATTTTGATTCTGTAATCATGAAAAAAATTTTGTGGGATAGTTTATGAAGGTCGTGCAAGTTCTTTTCTTATCAGTGTGAATCTTGCTTAAGATTTAGGCTAGTTCGAGGACGAACGAGAATTTAAGTGGAGGAGAATGAAACGACATCCGTCAGTCGTTTCGAAAGTTAGGACTCCGATTGGCGTGCTGATAATTTTAAAATATTCGTAATGTCCATTAGGACCTTTCTGTAAAATTTGAGCTAAATCAGACCTCGTTTGCTAGGCATCGGAAGAAGGTTTCGGTTTTATTGTTGATAAATATAAAAAAAGAGATTTTCGAGCTCGGTTCTGACGAATGAGCTCCGATTCGAAATCCGAAAGCGTCGTTAGGTTCGTATGATTATTTATGACTTTTGTGATTTTTCGAAAGTGATTTTCGATGTTGTTCGGCTAGTTTTCGCTAAAATGCCGAAAGTTAAATAAATTGATCTTTTCCATTTAATTTGCATATTGAGTTTCGGGAGTCCGATTTGAGATCCGCCTTTACGAGTATGTTACATATACATTGTATAACTTGTATGCAAAAGTTGGAATTCTTTCGAGTACAATAGGGTACCATTTTAATTTTCGAAAAGAAAAGAAATTGTAAAAGAAAAAAAAAAGGAAAGGACAAAAATTAGTCAATGGCGGTGGTCTAATAAGGGATTCTAATCCCTTAAGCTAAATGCAGTAAAACGAAGCTAGAACAGAGTGCAATAAGAAACGAACAGAGAAAATGACATAACGCAGTGAAAAAAATACCAGAAAATGAGAAAAGAGCTGGAGAAAAGTAGAATTTTCACCCCGAAACATTCAGGTAATGATCTTAATGCATTATTTTACTTTATTACGTGTGTTTACATATATTTTGACTGTAAAAATTTGGGATATTATACATCGTTTTAATAAGTTCAATTAATAGTTTAAAGGGTCAAATGGACCCCGATAATGGAATTGATTATATATTCGTACTCAATGAGTTATGGGCAACATATAAATGTAATTTATTTAGGGTTTGGTTATGTGACCTTAAATCCTGCATATAGGCCTGGCCTGCGTATTGCGTATGCGAATAGGGTATCAGGTTCCTACCTGGATTGCCCTAAGATGCGAGGAATGAAGCCTTTAGCCTAATTTGATATATTTTTCTGCTTATTGAATAGAGTAGGATCGTTTGGCAATGAAACCAAGGGATAAAGCGGTTGTTGATTAGCAATGCCAACTTTTGGAAGAGGTAAGTACTTATATCCATTTCTTTGGAGGCACTTGGCCTCATGGATTTTCTACCACGTGTTCCTTACGTGTGTAGCTGCCGATAGGCGTACTCATTACGCCTTAGCTTTTAATTTACATTGTATATTATATGTTAAGCCCTGTTGTTGGTATTGCATTGAGCATATGAGCATTGCACTCTGGTTTTGAGCATTGCATATACTTCCCGGTAATCGATGAGAGTCCCGAGCCGGTGAAGGGTCATTATTGCATATATTTCCCGGTTGGCGATGAGAGTCCCGCTCCGGTGAAGGGTCATTATTGCATATACTTCTCGGTAATCGATGAGAGTCCCGAGCCGGTGAAGAGTCATTATTACATATACTTCCCGGTAATCGATGAGAGTCTCGAGCCGGTGAATGGTCATTATGGCATCTATTTCCCGGCTGTCGATGAGAGTCCCGCGCAGGTGAAGGGTTATTATTGCATCACATTGCATTCATATGCATTATATGTCATTCATATGCATTACAATGCATATCATATTGGGTGCAGGAGTATTCCGCCCCAGGAGCAGGAGGATTCCGCTCCATTGTATCATATTGAGGGTAGGAGGATTCCGCCCAGGAAAGTGCAGGAGTATTCCACCTCAGCTTTACATTATATCGGGTGCAGGAGTATTCCGCCCTAGGAGAGTGCAGGAGAATTCCGCCTCTGTTTTATATTATATCGAGTGCAGGAGTATTCCGCCCCAGGAGCAGGAGTATTACGCTCCAGTTGGTTATCAGATTGGATTCCCCTCGAATGCAGGAGTATTCCGCTTCGGGATGGGATTACGGGCACATGTGACCCTTTGCATCATATTTCGTTTCATCTCACTTCATTTCATTTCATCTCAATTCATACCATTGTGTGGACTTGTGGTACGTAACTACTGATCTGCTTATATGTGCATTGCTTATTTGTTGATATGTTTCTGGCTCATATCCCTAGTTGAGTTTATGGTTTCATACGTGTTTCCGGTTGTTATCTGGCTCTGGTTTTTATAATTTAAATAAGAGGAATTTTGTTTGTCTATTTCTTCTCCCTGGCTAGCTATCCTATTCTTTGAGGTGGCTAGTCTGCCCCACTTATTGAGTCCTTTTGACTCACCCTTGTTTGTTGTTTGTTTCTTGTCTATCTATTTCGTTTCGGCAGGTTCATTCCAAGATTGAGTTCGCCACGTTGTGAAGGAGCGAAGACGACTTCAGCTGTCAGGGTGAGCCAGCTTTTATTCCAGATGGCCACCAGTTTATTGTTCATTATTTCAGTTGCATTTTGCTCCCATCAGGAGGTATCTGTCTTCTTTTGTAACCTAGTATGTTGGGTAGTCAGCTGTAATTTCTTTTGTACAGCTTAGAGGTTTCAGTATGTCTGTGTTTTTTTTTTTTAAGTCTTGTCCTTATTTTTGAATTGTTATATTTATTTTCTTGATTTAATTGGTAAGGGTTCGCCCGACGGGTCTCGGGGAGGATGTCGGGTGCCCGCACGGCGTAACTGGATTCTGGGTCGTGTCATAAATATCAATAGAGCCTATGATACTGTCCATGCACTTGGATATTGTCCATGTGACTTTGTTTTCTACTCCTTCCCTCTCAAATTAGTTGACGCATTAGCAAGATTCATTTGTCCCAATTTAGTTGACAGCAACGAATTTCAAGACTATTTTTGTTAGGTCTTTCCCTTAATTATTCAGATATTCTCAAAAATTATTTCAGTCATATCTTAAACAAGGATAACACAGTAAAATATATACTCTAATTATCGATTTTCTTTATGGGCGATTGGGCGTACAATGTCTGAAACTTGAAAGTGTCGACTAATTTGAGACGGAGGGAGTATTTGTTTGATAATTAAAGGCTAGCAAATTCCCTTAACAAATTTGCATGGGTACGTTCAGCTGTACAAACTATGGAGTATAACTGTATAAGCGGGCTCTAAACATCAGAAATACATTCAGCAATCTATGTGAACTGTATATTGAGACCACAATTATTCTTTTTTTATGATTAAATCTTCACGTCTATACTATAAATGGTCGAAGCCAAATACAAAGATAGTACACAAGTACATTACCAATTAAAATAGCTGTGATAATTCGTTACATCGGGGAACCAAACGATCCTACAGTTGTCAGCCTAGGACAATGAAGGAGTGAGAGTAACCAATAACTTTATGAAAACCACATCTGGCACTAATAGCCGAAAATAATGAAATAAGGTTCAGATTTTTAGTTCTAACACATTGTGGAAAGCTTTTTCAAAACTTTACCTCCTGTTGGGTTTTAAAGGTGGTCTTCGTGGAATAAAGCGAGTGAAAAATGAGCTTAAATGATAAAAAGAATATATCCGTATATAAATATGAAAAGAGACGGGAGAGTTGATGAAAAGAGTAATACCAATATTTGGAGGACAAAAAAAGGTGATACATTAAATAATGATAAAAGGAAAATATAAAGAGAAGAAAATAAATATGTTTGACAAAACGGTAATTGGGATGTCCTACATGATAGTAGGGATGTCAGCATGCACAGTGCCAATGAATCCCAAAAGAAGACCCTTTATGAAGTTCATAAAAGCTAAAATATTACTCCCTCCGTTCCATTTTATGTGTTATAGTTTGACTCGACGCAAAGTTTAAGACATAAAGGAAGACTTTTGAAACTTGTGGTGTAAAATAAGTCAAAGATATTTGTGTGGTTGTAAATCATTTCAACAATGGCAAAACTGTAATTTTAAAGTTAAATTATTACCAAATTTAGAATGCTGCCATTCTTTTTGGAACAGACGAATAAGGAAATGCTGCCACATAAATTGGAACGGAGGGAGTAATCATCAAGTTCTCCAAGTTCTAGTTTGTGTGGCATGATACCCTTCATCTGTATAGTTGCTCTTGCATTGAAGTCTCTCTAATCAACCGATAGAAGAGAGAAAACCATGGCGGACGCACAGCTCGTGAAAATATGGGACCTTTCAGAAAAAAGTGTCCTTGCAACCAAAAGACGAGCTAATGTAGAGTAACTATTTGGAGTTGGAATTCATTTGTTCAAGAACTCCGCATGACAAGAGGAATATCACAGCATTTCACTAATTTAGGAGTTGAGTGCACCGTAATCGGTGCACACACTAAATCGAAGTCAATCCAAAGAGCGCAATTAAGATCCCGATCCGACTTCATGACTTGGCGTACTCCGTTCTTCCAATCATGGATGGAAGAACAGACGAAGAAAAATGTACATATTCTTTGATTTACATCTAAATGAGGGAGTAGTTTTGGGAATCTTACACCATGATCGAAGGCAAAAACTTTTTAAGATAAGGAATCAATATTTTTCATGAGAAATATTTGCAAGGAATGAAGTGTTCCCAGAAGAAGAATTTGGATTCTACAACTACCACTACCCTTATATATAGGCGAAGCAGTACGGTTCATGGGAAATTAGCGCAGAAAAGGAAGTTCATAGGAAATTAGCCGAGTTTATAAATTATAATACTAACTAGTTTTCTAACAAGTGCGATGCACATATATTTCGAATAATATATATATATATATATAAAAAAACAAAGAACGCTTAGGACAAAACTTAGAATATGTTATAAATTCATTTATTTGTGTGGATGACCACTACTCACCATTATTCAATTGTAACATATGGTTTACTACCCCACTTTCTCCTACTTAATTCCTCCCCACTAAGTGACCACTAATTTCTTATTAAGTCACTACTTAACTCTTGTAACCTTTGGGTTGATTTTTAACCTATGTATTTGTATCCTATAAATAAAGCACATTTGGCTCTATGGAAGACACACTTGAAACACTTTGAGAATAATACAAGTTCTTCCTTCTCCTCTTATATATTTTATCTTGTTCTTGCACTACTTTACTATTAGTTTTACAATACGTTATCAGCACGAGTCTCTATTTTATTACACGATTTAGAAGAAATGAAAAGCAAATTATGATGCAATTGATAGAATCCAACGTTCTGGTTGCTAACACAAGATAAGTTTTTTTTTGTTTCTAAATTCCTTCATATTATGGTTTTTGTTAATCTCAAAATTAATAGTACCCTATTTTCATTTTATTTTATACCACTTTAAATTGTGGAAACCTTTCACCGACTACAACTTTTGTCTATTCTTCCAATGTTTTGTTGATTTTGTAGCTATCCTTTGACAATAATTTAAGGGTGCATGGCCTAGCAACATGATATTGTAGATCATTTCTACTCATGTTTCAAGATAAACTGCTTGTGAGAGCAAACATGGATTATGTAGTATGGTTAATATTTTACTCTCACATGGATATATGGGATGAAACAAATATGGTAACTTTTAAAGAATGCTTCTTTGATTTATAGTTGGGTATAAATTTTTATACTCTTGGTAAGTGGAGACCGGAGAAATAATGCTTATTTTTTTATTATCTTTACCCGATATATTAGTGTTATATCATTGATACATGATTATAGTACTATGTTTCAATTACACAAAGCATGAGTACCTTTGAGTATTGTACTTCAAATCGCATCATATGTACACACTTTGGCCTATTATGCCATTAGTTAAGGGTAAGACATCATATTCAACTCCCAATGCATTATGGCGTAACACGCTTTTGCGATAATAAGATATTTATGGCATAATGATGATTGAGGCAAACTAAAGTATTATCAAAAAGATAGAGTATTTTTGATAAAAACCATGAAGCCCGTCCACTAAATAGGCTCCATTCATAGAGGTGAATGTGGGAGCAATATATGCTCCATTCCCTAAGATGAATGTGGGAGCAAGACAAGCTCCATTCCATAAGGTGAATGTGGGAGCACAATAAAATACTCCAATCTCAGATGTGAATGTAGTAGCAATACATAATATGCCTGAAAGAAGGCAAATTATCATTATGCCTGAAAGAAGACACAACATAATATGCCTGAAAGAAGGAAAAATATCTTTATGTCTGAAAGAAGACACAATATTTTATGTCTGAAAGAAGACAAATAATTTTATGTCTAAAAGACGATAAAATAATTACCATGATAGAGACCATGGACGTGGACGTGGCAAGGGATGAAAAAATAGTTATCATTGTGAAATAAATAAGAGAACAATAAGGGTTCTCAAAAAGTAACCGTTCAAACGGTAAATATAATAATGCCTTCAATGTATCATATGAGCATGAGGCAAGTCCAGATGATTATGGTCCATTCCTTGCAGTGAATGAGACAATTCATAAAAAAAAATGTATATAGACCCATTCACCGAAGTGAATGTGGCAATATGTGATAAAATATCAAAACTCGCCTCGATAAGAGGTTCGAGAAAGATGAATATGGATGTGTCCATGCGTGGTTGATAAAGTACCACAACTCACCCCTAGAAAAGGTTCGACTAATAATTCTATTATTTATTGTGGCATAAATGGTCATTGCTCTCGCACAGAACGTACGCCATAATTATGTATTATTATGAATTACATAAGAGCAAGTGAAGCAAGAAATTGATCTTGCCTATAATGATTTTACGATGAGAAAAATAATATGATTTTCTCCTAGAAATGAGCTAAAAGGAAGATACAGCTGAGGAGACAAATATTAAACAAGATTCCTTTTCAGTCGTGATCTTCAAAAGAATGATGAAGTTAATGCTGAAGAATTCACTCCAGCGATAGTTTGGCGGATCTGTCCACTAAATCATTGCCAATCTCAACATTTGAGAAGCTGATTTACAAGATTGGAATGTGTCGTCTTCAAGATACTGAATGATGTTTTCATCAGGGGGAGTAAAGTATGCGCTGCACTCTTTTTCCCTCAACAAGGTTTTATCCCACTTGGGTTTTACTTGTAAGGTTTTAAATGAGGCAGCTCTAAAGGCGTATTACAGGATGTGTGTACTCTTTTTTCTTCACTAGGCTTTTCCCCATCGGGTTTTTCCTAGTAAGGTTTTAACGAAGCACATTATCTTCTAAATGGTCATCCAAGGGGGAGTGTTATAAATTCATTTATTTGTGTGGATGACCACTACTCACCATTATTCAATTGTAATATATGGTTTACTACCCCACTTTCTCCTACTTAATTCCTCCCCACTAAGTGACCACTAATTTCTTAATAAGTCACTACTTAATTCTTGTAACCTTTGGGTTGATTTGTAACCTATGTATTTGTATCCTATAAATAGAGCACATTTGGCTCTATGGAAGACACACTTGAAACACTTTGAGAATAATACAAGTTTTTCCTTCTCCTCTTATATATTTTATCTTGTTCTTGCACTACTTTATTATTAGTTTTACAATAGAATAGGACATTAAGACAATATTTGTAATGATATTTAATTCAATTTCAAATCAAAAGATATTTGTTCTTTTTTAGTTGTTAAGGATTGAACTAAGAGTTTTGAATATCGCTGGAATTGATCTCATGCAAATTTTTCTGTTGAATGGATGCAAATTTTTCTGTTGAATTGATTAGCCTACTGATTATCTCGATAAAGTAAGAAGCTGATATTGAGCTTACTGGTCATTCTTTTGTGCTTGTGTTCTAGACATAGATAGTCTAACTCCAAGTCTGCTACTTGGCAAGTTTAAGGGTGCCATAGTTGTTTGGCCTAATTAGGGAATTTTGTAACTTTACAGTTAATAGTAGGATTTAATGTATGGACATGATGGTCTAACTTGGCAAATTGGACTGTAACACTGAGATCTTTTGTGGAAAGAAAGATGACTGACTGACTGTTGGATCGGTGTATTTTATTACTGGATGATTTCTTATTTTTTCATCTGCATGGTATAATTAATGGTGATTTTAGATTTTATCTACATTATGTTAAGAGCTTCTTTTTCTAAAAATAATGAACCTTTTCACTTTTCGAAATTCAATTCGACTAATCCTTGATTCTAAATTAAACTATATTAAATTAATATTTTCAAATAAAAATTTGCATATTCAACAACTATACAAAAATTACTACTACATACAGCCCTTTCCATATCAATATGATGAAAAAAATCATCTTAAATTGTTGGTCAAAGTTCATCCACATTGATTTTCGAAAACCAAAAAGGATATTACTTTATGAAACAGTATTTATTTATGAGTATATTCTTTATATAATTTAATGCTTGCGTTTCTACTACGTACTACATCTTCGGTGCTTTCAATGAGTCGCAAGCTAACATGATCTCCTGCCTTTAGATTTTTGGCCCTTACAAGATCTCCCCAGCCTTTATTCCAAACACTAGTTAACTCCTGAAACATTTCGACAGTTTGACATTAATAAAGAGAAAACCAAAAGACACTAGACCGGCTTCGAATCTGCCAGAAATGACCATACGTTTCCCCTTAAATAGGAGTATATACTACTTCTCGAAACGCGATTTGCGCGTGTAATCCATATTAATGAGAACAATATTTTTTTCTAACCAAAAATATAGTAAGAAATCAACAGAGAAATATTTAAAACAAAACATCAACTGTAGTAAAGCAAACATAAGCGTAAAAAGTCATTGAAGAACTAAAAATACAAATGAAAGAATGTTATACATTATATGATTCATATTAACTTATTGTGAGTATCTCAATCCATATATTTCATAGAGTTAGCATATATTTGTAAAATCCATGTTTGAATTAACACAAAAAATGAAGTACTTTAATTCTCGTACTAAACCTAGCCGTACGAATGAAGTATACTTTGTGACAGCACATGAGACATCTATAATGATAAGAGACCAATTTTATACCAAAAATCATAAGAAAATTAAATGTAATTAAGGAATCCTCCTGACATTATCCGGTATACAACCAAAAAGAACTTATTCAGAAAATAGTATTCATCAGTCTCGCAACAAAATGAACTTTTTGTTAGAATGGAATGCTGCCCTGCCTCATTTGTATTGGCACAAGTCCAAGTAGAGTTCTGTTCAACTCTATACAAAAGCACGATGTCAATTGATTTTTCCTGAATAAAATAATCATTTCATAAGCTGGGGAAACAAAATTCTATAGAAGTTTATTTTATTGCAACTTTTAAACATCAGATAATCAACATGGAGTAAGAAGAAAAAATGATGAAAAAGTAAAAGAACATCCACAGAACGGACAAAAGTATTGTGCTCTCTAAACCAAATATATAATGTCACTGGGGAATATAAAATTATATTGAATAGTAGTCTTTCATTTGCTCCAAGATTTACATTAACGGAAATGATTGTTAGAGATTCAGCACAATTTAAAGAATATAAAATCAACAGTACTAGAATAGATTTATACATGTATGTACTATGTAGATCACATACATGCACAGCCGATGAAATCATTTGTTGAGAGTGTAGTCCATACAAATTTATACATTAAGTCGAGGAAGAGATTTATCTATCAAACATATCACATACTCTATTAGTATTCCCATCTAGAATATTCCCTAACAGAACATTCAATGTATTTTGTTCAGGATACAGAGGTTTGCAGACGTTTCCAACTTCCAAGAAACTAATTAATTAAGTAATATTCCGATAAAGAGGAGTATTTGAAAAGACTTAAGCGTGTATCTCACATTAATTATTAGAATAATTTTGTATTAATTTGACTAAAGTCTTTCACTTTTTACCTAGTAGGTTGGCTCTATATATATATATAGCGATACCCTAAAACGTTCTGTCATTGCTGCTTAATTTCTTCAAAACTAATCACAAAGGATTCTGTTGGGCAAGTGCCCGTTATTGAGATCCATTAGGCAGGAAAAACATTGCTGAGTCTAAACCACTATAAGCTCTCAGCCCTACTTCAACGTCCGATTTTTTTTTTGGTGTAGTGTTTATAGGGTTTGTTGGCCCATCTGTGTTTATTAAGTTATTTGTTGCGGTTTTTTGTGGTCCCCATGGACGTCTTCGTGTCAGAGCTTCCTAATCCTGATTGTTTGTTGCAGATGCGTAGCTATTGAATATTCATTTCGAAACTCGAACTTGGTTTTCCACTTTGTGGGTAGCTGGATAATTTCACCTAAAATTGTATATAATCATTTTTTCTTTGTTTGCGTTTAGTTCGATATGCTGTTAGTTAGTTTACAATATGAATTTTGGGGGTGGGGGTTTTTGTTCTAGACCTCAAAAAATCGTTTTGAAGTGTACATACATTGCAGTTTATATTTCTAATTAAAAATATTCCTTCACGTACGTTTGGCCAGATCTGCCGTTTTCAATGGATCATGCGGACAAAGAACCCTCCGACCCCCCATATATTATTTCAGATATTGAGTCTATATTAAGTAGAGTCCAAGAAGTTGAGGATTTATTATCTATAGCCCGTCCCCGAGCTCGAAATACTACTGTCGATACTGAGAATGTATCTACTATCAATGAAGATAGTGAGGTGCCACGTGTCAACGCGGTGGTAGAAAGCTGTGTGGGTGGTCCTTTCGAATCCAAAATTTGCCTGGAAATGCCTATAGAAACTATCTTGACTTATTGTGGGCAGCTGTATTGATGGCCATGCTTCTATCAGTTACCTTTTGTTGATTCTACATCAACTGCACGGGAATGCTCTGTCTGCAAGGGAGATGTTCCAACTGAAAATGTAACTCCCATTTATGGTACTGAATGCGGCCCACCTCCGGTGCACGACGTGATAATACCACCACGACCAAAAGCGCATAGAATAAAGAGGGATAGGTGTCAGCATGGTGATATTTCCCGCCCTCACTAACGCTGTTTGGGTTGAAAGAATTATCATATTTCGAGATAGTAGTTGTAATTAAACTTTTAGGAAGTTTGTATGTACAAAATGCTTTGCATCGTTTTGTTAGAAGGCTCTGATTTTTGTATTTTAGCCATTATTTTGAATCACAATTTCTGTACTTTTGTGGATTTTTCAATTTAGTGTGCTTGTATTTTTTTGGATTCTGCGCCTAGGTGTGCTTATCTATTCAACAGCCTCAACACACATCACAACATTGTCCCAATATTGGATCCTTACTCATTTAGTGCTTGCTACGCGACTTTCCGCATGATGTCGTTGAGGTTCCAAAGAAGTTGGGGTTGAAAAATTATTTTGTGTTGCAAACTTCTTCTATTGCGGGATTGCGGCACTGTGTAGACTTTTCAAATTAATGTTATAACCAATTTGTCATTGCCATTTCTCTCTTAGTAATAATATTCCTTCTTCGTTTGAACAGAACAACGGTTGGCTATGGATCATGCGAACCTAGAAGCTTCGGACCCCACTTTTTTGCGAATTGAGTCACAGTATAGAAGACTCGAACGGGTAGAGGATATAATGTTTAGAGGCCGTCATCAGGAACGAAATACTACTATTGATAATGGGAATGTATCTACTGTCAATGAGGATAGTCAGGTACAAGGTCACAATACTCACAACACTGAGGTAGAAAGCTGTGGGGGTGGTCCTTTCCACTGCAGCATTTGCTTGGAAGTGCCTCGAGTGCCTATCTTGACTTGTTGTGGGCACCTGTATTACTGGCCATGTTTCTATCAGCTACCTTTGGTTGATACAATGAATGCTACAAGGATATGCCCTGTTTGCAAGGGAGATGTTGCAACTATTGATGTAACTCCCATTTATTGTTGTGGAGTCCATACAGACGGCACACAACTGGGGTCATCTGGCTTGATGATACCACCACGACCAATTGCAGTCGAATAAAGATTGATAGATTGCATCCTGGTGTGGTCTCACATCCAGTCTAACGCTAATTGGGTAGAAACAATACTCAAAGCCGTAGAACCTTTTTGGAAGTTTGTATAAATAAAATGCTTAGCTTCGTTTATAACTTGCCTCCTGCATTTGAAACGACCTCGGTAAGTCGTTTCGGAAGTTAGAACTCCGATTGGCGTGCCGATAATTTTAAAATATTTGTATGGCCCATTGAGACTTATCTGTAAAATTTGAGCTAAATCAGACCTCGTTTGGTAGGCATCGGAAGAAGGTTTCAGTATTTATTGTCGATAAATATTAAAAAGAGATTTTCGAGCTCGGTTTTGCGAATGAGCTCCGATTCGAAATCCGAAAGCGCCGTTAGGTTCGTATGATTATTTGTGAATTTTGTGAACTTTCGAAAGTGAATTTCGATGTTGTTCGGCTAGTTTCCGCTAAAATGCCGAAAGTTAAATAATTTGACTTTTTCTATTTAAATTCGCATCTTGAGTTTCGAGAGTCCAATTTGAGATCCGCCTTCGCGAGTATGTTACATATATTTTGTATAACTTATATGCAAAAGTTGGAATTATTTCGAATATCATAGGACACCGTTTTAATTTTCGTCGAGAAAAGAAAAGAAAAGAAAAGAAAATAAAAGAAAAACAAAAAAAATTATAATAAATAACATAAACGGTGGTCAAAAGCTAAGGACAAAGTTTCATATGAAACGCAGAGAAACATAACGTGAAATATGAGAAGAGAAAACGCAGCAGAAGCAAAAAAAAATGCCAGAAAATGAGAAAAGAGCCGGGAAAATAGTAGAATTTTTACCCCGAAATATTCAGGTAATGATCTGAATGTATTATTTGAGTTTATTACGTGTGTTTGAATATGTTTTAACGGTAAAACTTGGAATATTAGACATCGTTTTAATAAGTTCAATTAATAGTTTAAAGGGTCAAATGGACCCCGATAATGAAATTGATTATATATTCGTACTCAGTGAGTTATGGGAAACTTATAAATGTAATTTATTTGGGGTTTTGTTATGTGGCCTTAAACCCTGTATATAGGCCTGGCCTGCGTATTGCGTATGCAAATAGGGTATCAGGTTCCTAACCAGATTGCCCTAAGATGTGAGGAATGAAGCCTTTAGCCTAATTTGATATATTTTTCTGCTTATTGAATAGAGTGGGATCGCTTGGCAATGAAACCAAAGGACAAGCGGTTATTGAGTAGATGTACTAACTTGGTAGCAAGGTAAGTGTTTATATCCATTTCTTTGGAGGCACCTGGCCTCGTAGATTTTCTACCACGTGTTCCTTACGTGTGTAGCTGCCGATAGGCGTACTCCTTACGCCTTAGCTTTGGATTTACATTATATATTATATGTTATGTCCTGTTGTTGGTATTGCATTGAGGATCTGAGCATTGTACTCTGGCTGTGAGTTGGCATCTACTTCCCGGCTGTCGATGAGAGTCCCGCGCCGGTGAAGGGTTAGTATTGCATCATATTGCATTCATATGCATTACATTGAGGGTAGGAGGATTCTGCTCCATTGCATTACATTGAGGGTAGGAGGATTCCGCCCTCGGAGCAAGAGGATTTCGCTCCATTGCATCATATCGAGGGCAGAAGGATTCCGCCCTCGGAGCAGAAGGATTCCGCTCCATTGCATCATATTGAGGGTAGGAGGATTCCGCCCTCGGAGCAGGAGGATTCCGCTCTTTGCATCATATTGAGGGTAGGAGGATTCTGCCCCGGAGTAGGAGGATTCCGCTCCATCTATTTGGCACATGTGACACCATTGCATCATACTGCATTCATCCCATTTCATTGCACCGCGTGCTGACTATTGTGTGACTATCATGCTGTGTTTTGTGTATGCGGTATGTATACTATATTGTGGATATATTTCAGTTTGCCTATATATTTCTGACTCGTATTCTGGGTTGCGGAGATCGGGTTGCACGCCGCAACGGTATAAATATATAGATCGGGTTGCACGCCGCAACGGTATAAATATATAGGACGGGTTGCACGCCGCAACAGTATAAATATACGAATCGGGTTGCACGCCACAACAGTATAAATATACGGATCGGGTTGCACGCCGCGACAGTATGAATATATGGATCGGGTTGCACGCCGCAACAGGATGTATTTCTGATTGTCGACATGTTAAGGATATCTATATGTTCTGTCTACCTTATGTCCCTGGCTGTTTATAATTCCATACGTGTTTTCAGTTATTATCTGGCTTTGCCTGTTTATAGTTCAAATAAGATAGATTTAGTTTATCTGTTTTTCTTCTCCCTGGCTAGCTATCCTATTCTTTGAGGTGGCTAGTCTGCCCCACTTATTGAGTCCTCTTGACTCACCCTTGTTTGTTGTTCGTTTTGTCTATCTATTTCGTTTCGGCAGGTTCGCTCTAGGATTGAGTTCGCCACGTTGTGAAGGAGCGAAGACGACTTCAGCTGTCAGGGTGAGCCAGCTTTTATTCCGGATGGCCACCAGTTTATTAGTTATTATTTCAGCTGCATTTTGCTCCCTTCAAGAGGTATCTGTCTTCTTTTGTACTCTTAGATGTCTAGTCTGGATAGCCCTAAACCTAGTATGTTGGGTAGTTAGCTGTAATTTCTTTTGTACAGCTTAGAGGTATCAGTATGTTTGTGTTTTTTTAAAAGTCTTGTCCTTATTTATGAACTATTATATTTATTTTCCTAATTTAATTGGTAAGGGTTCGCCCGACGGGTCTAGGGGAGGATGTCGGGTGCCCGCACGACCTAACCGGATTTCGGGGTCGTGTCAGCATTGTTCCAGGTCGTAGAGAGACTATACGAGGAGTATAAACACTACAGCTGAATGGACTAGTGGTGAAATCATATATGTAATCTCGTACAATACATTCCTGTCAATTGAATTGGTCAAAGAAGACCATCTCCGCTCCGGTCCCGCAGCAAACCTTTGACTACCTATGCAAAGAGTGTTGTACAACTCTTGTAAGTTATTTTGGACGGTTGTTCCTGACAAAAGTATCCGCTTCTCTGTTTCAACCTTACTCACAGCCTTGAAATAGAGAGCGTATACTTTTGTCTGGTACAACCGTATTCACAGCCCTAGGATTTAGAGCTGGAAGCTTCGCATGGGCAAATGTGGACCATCCAAGAGGGAAGGCATTTGTGGTAAGACAAAGTCATATGATCAGAATGTGTTTGAGACATTGTCTTTTATAATATTGCAAAGTGATAATATTGTGTTGATGTCCATCTATTTTGTTTCTGGAATTTTATTGACATGTGCATTGCTCTATAACAGTCTTCTTTCTCAACCGGTGCAAGTCTGGACAGTCTTCTTTCACAACCGGCACTGACTTGGTTTCTCCTACAAAATATACTCTTTCAATAATCTATCTTAGTACTTAATTAATCCATGTATCTCAATGAATGTGTCGATTGGAAACCAAAACACTGTCTCTTTAATCTTAGTACCAATTTGGTTTAATTGCATCAACTGTCAAGTACTGGTACTCAAAGACGCAGTGAAAAATATTCCATTACATGACGGAAGCTTAAACTCACGAGTATAGGAAAGCATATCTTGTCCGACTGAACTAAGACAAGACGATGAACTCAAGATGAATTTATTTAAGACACTTATTACTAGTTACAAGACCAAGCAAATAGACTTTTCTGAGCAATTTTGGTCGAAAGCTTTATTGGAGTGATATGAAGTACAGTATGACCAACCTCCAAAATGGTTTTGACTGAAGCAGCGTATACATGTTACGTATGCAACAGATATCGGGTTAATTAGATCTCTTGGCAACAAGCTCTTACCATCAAAGAATGTTGGCGCACATATGGAAGTGCAGGAGTCGATTGACAAGTATAGAAGACATTGAGTATATTTTTCAAAAAGTCACATGGGCACCATGACACACAAGTTTTCTAGGAAATATGACACATACACTCAAAGTAAATGAACTTGAATGAAGAGAGGGAGAAGAAGGATCTCCAACCTTGTGCACCATTGTTTGCACCAAAATAGAGCAGACATAAAAATGGTGCAAACTAACTCCAACCCTTTGCACTAGTTCTTGAACCACAAATAATATTACATTTATGTTCTCCTCTTTTCTATGTTATATTATTTTTTTACTTTAAGTTTTATTTTTTAATTCCATAAAACAAATACTTTCTTTTTTCCTTTTTTATATAACTGGCTCACACTTTTAATACAAATAATATGCACGAAATTTAATTATATGACACTCCAAAAATAAGATTTAAAATTAATATTATAAAATAGGTGTATTACGTAAAAAATTATTTGGTATATTTGGAATTTAATTGTAAAAATTAAAATTTATATTATGTCAAAACGAGTGTTATAGTAAAAATAATAATAACATAATGTAGAATAGTAATTGTCAAAGTTAATATTTTCATATGCAATTCATGGCAATTTTGCACCCATTAGTTAATTGTCATCTATGTCTCGTTGACATTGAAACTCTCGCATTAACTTATCCGCTCTTTGATGGTGTCAAGCAGAAGCCGTTGATTCAGACGAAACCTGATGAAGTACTTTTTTGTTTTAAATTTCTGGGAAATTAAAATAAAAATTTATTTAACATTTGAGGGAAAATAGGCCTAATATTCGTGCAATATTAGTCAAGAGCGCGGATTATTTGGAGGAACATCATTACACATAATACTACTTCAGATACTAATTACAAATTGAGCTATTTTAATAACCAACATACATACACAGATTGATGTTCACTACCACGGGACGGAACAAATAGTGCTGCAATTTGACATAGGATCGGAAATATCAAAATTTTGCAGTACCCAAAGTAAACTTCAAAAAGGAACAGCAAACTCAGACATAGGGAAATACAGATAGCATAGAAAGAGTCAAATTAAACCCGAACCCTGCCGTGGTGAGGCTGTAGGAGAGGCGATTTACGCTCCTTCAGGACAATTGCCTTGGTAATTACTCAGTACTCGCTCTAAGATCGTCGCAAAGTCTTCCAAACGCATCAGCAGCAAATCCACCTGGCTAGAAAGACGATCGACCCGCACGGCCAATAAATTAACGTCGGATTTCACCGTGTTTACAGAGTGGAAAACTTTGTTATCCACGACGACGCGCGGACGTAGGCTGCATCTTTCTGCAGGCATATCAATTTAACTTCACTATGTTAGAAACGGCGAAAAGAAGAGGATATGCTTGGTTTTTTAGAGAAATAAGGGGGTTCTCAGTGACAATTTCCGCTAGGGCTATGGGAGAATATATAATGGGCCGGGTTGGCAAGTTACTGCCAAATGTTTCGTAATTTTAATTTTCCTTGGAGGGAAAATCTTAAATCCGCGAACCAAAACTGGTGGGATATTAATTAATCAGTTGGAGGGAAGTTTCTTTTTTACAATATTACTCCATTGGCAAGGCATGCCTTCAAATTTTAAACTCCACCTGGTTCTGCCGCTTTACTAAGAGTTACTGTTTTAGTAATGTTGACTAAATATATCGCGTAATTGGATATTACTTGCAATTAATTATCACTCCATTGCTCCATTCCTTTGTTATGTTTCCGCGCGCACTATGGTTATGCATATCGGAGTGCTAACTATGTTTTTTGTTGATTAGTTTAGCCAAAGAGTCTGTGAGTTGTGTGTCAACTATATGAGTACATCTAGGAAGAATGGTTCGTTAAAATCAACATAGGAGCTTTCGCTGGCAGCGTTAATAAAGCAGAGCTATGTTTAATACTCTGCTGTAATAAGCTTGATTTGGTCAGGTTTCCAGACGTTCTATCCAAGGATGGTGCGAGGGATGAAACAATTTCTATTTTATCAGTTTGTTCACTGCGCCGTTCTTGTTACGCACCAAACACGGACAATGCCCACTATGGTTCAAATTCATCGTGAAACATTTCAACTGCAAATCTCTCTGGGAAACTATGAATCCTGACCTCATTCAAAATACTGGATTTATTTCACCAGCCAAAACAAATCGACGAATTCCGAGTCACAAGCAGCAAATGATTCGGATTTTTCGACTCGTGTGAGTAACTGAAGGGGTTTGTAATGATCCATCTCCGAAATTTGTACTCTTTCTACCGACTGAATTTCTAGTGGTTGGTGCGTGCAAATTGCAGTGCCCCTCGAGGTTCTGACGTCCCCTCCACATGCCCCTTGTCCTGCAACAGCATCACGTACAACATCACAACTTGTTCCAGATATATCTCCAGCCTCGTCTACTCCAGCTCCTCCCGCGCATATACCCTGTCCTCCGAATGCATCACTTAGACTACCTGAATCCCCAGCCTCCTCTACTCCGCCGTGTTGTTGGAGTAGGGACAGAGGATCGACGTGCTCCGCAGGGAGTGCCTTTGTAACTGCTGTCGCCCCTTCTAGCTCTTTCCTCAACCTGTCGATCTTTTCATCTGGCAAATCGGGGAGGGACCTAAATTCATTCAAAAACGGTTGATACAATTTGCGAAGAGAAGGGACAAGGAACGGATGCACCTCCGCCTGCAGCGAACAAATATAAAGCCAGTAACGAGCATGGGATCAAACGAACGGAAAATAAAATATTAAATGCATTCGACTTACATCTACGTGCTCGACCTCACGTGCGCCAAATGGGTCAACTTCCTGCCACTCCAACAGATTCTTAGCCCGCTGCCACTTCAGCATCCTCGGTATCTTCAGCTCACGTTCTTTGTGCAATATACGTCCAATGGAAGGTATAGCTTCATAAATCCAGGCCTTAAGTGGAAGAAGTATTATCAGTCCATCACGCCGTCTTATGTTTTCCAAGCATAAGCACCAGAACGCAGAAAAAGCAAAAAAATTATATGCCTATTGAAAATTGATACCAGGAAAGCATACGAGAATCCAAGAATGTGATAGTTATATCGAAAAGTGTTGTCGTCATTATTGAAAACGCATTTGGGCTTCTTCTTCAAGCTCTCCAATAGATACGGAAACGTTACAGTGGCCCATGGATACTTGGCAAAAAACTCAAGATCGTCTGCCATCAGTATCCACTCATTCTTGACGAACTTTTTATTGGGGGGTCCCATTAAAACCATATGCACAAACCAGACCATGCTCATCTTGAGCTTCTCTACATAACTCAAGTCAACGGACTTTATTGTCATCTCAAGTTCCGTCCCAGTTATTTTCTTTTTTCCATCAAGGACTTTTTCCAGAAGTGCATTAGCACCGCCAGAATTCAGGAGCAAAGTGAACTCTTCGTCGGATGGGTTAGGCCAGCATTGAAGCCCGGTCATGATTACATACTCTCTCAGGCCAAAACAGAGTGGCTTCCCATTGAATAGGAACCACACCTCATTTTGCTTCTGGCAGTGCTTTATTCGACGGACGAGAATATTATGAACCAGCTCTCCGTTGAAGGTCCACCCGGTAGACATGTCTAGGAAACGACCAAAACAACTGTCCTTGAATTCTCTGTATATATTATATTCCTTTAACAACTCCTTAAATTTGGCAAAGTTTTCCAACGAGCATCTCTTGAAAACCTTAGCTCTGGCAGGACCGTGTTATCCAAAGGTGTCTTGAATCCGTAAAAGGATATGTCTATTTCCCTCACGCAGATGGGAATTGAGGGTTTATGCCAATCCTCTTCACTGACATATTGTTCCTGGGCGTCGTCGGGAACTATGAAATGTTGTAACAGTTGATTTAAAGATTGATGATTCGAATGAATAGCAAAAACAAAAATAGAGCAAATAACAGACTAATTGAAATAATACCTCGTATGCGGGCGCGGACTATTCACGCATATCGCTGGTATCCTCTCCGCGATCATCCTCCCATCTCCCTTCCTCTGCAGAGTTGGGTATGGATTCAGAAGAATCTTCAATTGCTGCAGGGTCGTTCCCCTTTTTGTCCTTATCGCAACTTACCCATGGTTTGCCGGCGGGTTGGGTTCTTGTATATGGACGGCGTGAGGGCCGTAAAGGTACTGCGTATAAGAGCTTCCTTTTAGTGCCCGCACGCCTGTTCGCTTGTAATGGTATATGAGGGTTCTTAATCCTGGCCATGATCGCAACTTAGCTTTTACGCGTAGAGATTTTGGTGTTTTGGCGGCTGATGAGGCTGAAAGTGTTGAGATTAAAATTTGGGGGGAAGGGTATGGCTAATTCTAGGTTTTTTAATCCAGTAATTATCGACTCTCTATCTCTTTGATTGTAAAATTTTGGGGCAACTCTGACCTATACTATAGTTTAAGCTAGCGTTTGGACATAGATTCCCAAATATTTTTTGGGAAACACTTTTTATGTGAAGTTTGATATTAAAATGAAAAGGTGTTTGGACATACTTTTTGGGAACAAATTTTTTGGCTCAAAAAAGCCTTTGAGCTCTTATTAAAATGAAATTTGATGTGTAAATGTTAGTTTTTTGCCCAAAAAATCCCTCCAAAACCTATGTCCAAACGGGAGCTTAAATATGTATTTTTTCTACAGTGTTTTTTGCCCTTCAATGTTTATTAAACAGATACTCGACTGCTTATTAGTTGTAAAACAGTACCAGTATATTTCTACACTCTATTCTCGAAACTACATACGTCCATAATTCCACTTGTATTGATGCTGTCGTGTTAAATCATACAAACATTTCGTATGAGATGTTTTCAGCGACTCTCAACTCTTTGTGTTCATACTCCGATTAACCTTTGGTTGAATTGTCAACCAAAGCCATTTTGGCCCCTGCTGCCTGATTTTATCTTTGGTTGATCTATCACCCAATGATATTCTACGAAAAATACTACTGCTTTTGGCTGATGCGTCAACCAAGGAATTAGAAACTCAAGACAGATGCAGGGAGTTTTTAATATATTTATGGCCCAAAGTCCAACACATGTGACTAATTCTGCGCAGCGGCTTCATGTGTGCCTTACATTGAAAGGGTCACGAGATCGAACCATGCTAAAGACGCGTGACTCTGTGGACATATTTATTTTTTAAAACCTTTTTGTGTGTAGTAAAATGAATAAAATAATCAACCCCTTTCACGCGTGAGTCGCTACACTCTATATAATTAACTTTTAATTGCTTACTTTGATTTCTACAAAAACTGTACAATCCTGATGAGAGGCTAGTTTAGAAATAGTTAAAAAGTCACTGTTAACCAAATCAACAAAACGTTTCGGATTTGATCCTCGATTTCTCGGATACTGCAGTTATCAATGGCAGCTTACAATCATTTACCGCTCTTTTTATAATTTTAGGTGAAGTAGATGAGTGGGGCCGATATTTCACCTTCGTTCTTGTTTTCAGGCCGATAAAATATTATATGCTGCATGATGGGTCGGGTGGTCTCACACAGGTTCGATTTCAAGTCGAGTCGCTCGTCAAATATTGAGGTTGGCTTGGTTTGGCTCCAATTCTGATACGTATGCATAAATCAAGCTTGTACGGGAAGTATGTATGAGACAGGATATTATCATGAACCCCTACTTAGACGTGTAACGTTATTCCCCTAACTTGTATGTTTTGTCAAAAATTATAAACATTTAGTTGGAGAAGTTTTTAGCGCCTCTTCGCTGTTTGTGTTCATACTCGGGCAACGTTTAGATGCATCGTCAACCAAAGCCATTTTGGCCCCTGCTGCCTGATTTTATCTTTGGTTGATCTATCACCCAATGATATTCTACGAAAAATACTACTGCTTTTGGCTGATGCGTCAACCAAGGAATTAGAAACTCAAGACAGATGCAGGGATTTTTTAATATATTTATGGCCGAAAGTCCAACAGATGTGACTAATTCTGCGCAGCGGCTTCATGTGTGCCTTACATTGAAAGGGTCACGAGATCGAACCATGCTAAAGACGCGTGACTCTGTGGACATATTTATTTTTTAAAACCTTTTTGTGTGTAGTAAAATGAATAAAATAATCAACCCCTTTCACGCGTGAGTCGCTACACTCTATATAATTAACTTTTAATTGCTTAATTTGATTTCTACTAAAACTGTACAATCCTGATGAGAGGCTAGTTTAGAAATAGTTAAAAAGTCATTGTTAACCAAATCAACAAAACGTTTCGGATTTGATCCTCGGTTTCTCGGATACTGCAGTTATCAATGGCAGCTTACAATCATTTACCGCTCTTTTTATAATTTTAGGTGAAGTAGATGAGTGGGGCCGATATTTCACCTTCGTTCTTGTTTTCAGGCCGATAAAATATTATATGCTGCATGATGGGTCGGGTGGTCTCACACATGTTCGATTTCAAATCGAGTCGCTCGTCAAATATTGAGGTTGGCTTGGTTTGGTTCCAATTCTGATACGTATGCATAAATCAAGCTTGTACGGGAAGTATGTATGAGACAGGATATTATCATGAACCCCTACTTAGACGTGTAACGTTATTCCCCTAACTTGTATGTTTTGTCAAAAATCATAAACATTTAGTTGGAGAAGTTTTTAGCGCCTCTTCGCTGTTTGTGTTCATACTCGGGTAACGTTTTGATGCATCGTCAACCAAAGCCATTTTCGCCCATACGACCTTATTTCGCCTTTGGTTGGTGCAACTACCAACTACCAAGTACAACGAGGGATGCATTTGGCCCTCGTTTGATTTGAAATTTTGGGAGATTTGGAAAACTTCCACTTTTTTTCAAGTGAAAATTTATGTACAAACACAATTTCAGGTTCCAAAAACTATTTTTCAACTCAAATTCAAATGTCCAAATTTTCAAGTTTCAATCAAATCCCTGTCCAAATACCAATACCTAACTACGGTGCGATAGTCAAACGTATGCTAATACTTTGGTCAAGTGCTCGGTAATTCAGCGGAAAAAAAAGGAGGAGGGAAGAATAGGGGGGAAAACTAAAGAAAATTCGGGACTAGGCGGGTGGGGGAAAGTTTTTAAAATGTTTGAGTTTATGTGGGAAGCGATGTCTCTCTCTCTCTCTCACTCTCTATTTTTTTTCCCGGCAATTGTGATGTCTCTCTTCCTCCAAACGTCCACTTTTATCCCCTTTCAACAAGCAGAAATCGAAATGCCAAGACCCTAATCTTTCATCCCAAAAAGGTCAGATTCCCCCAATTTGTACATAATACCACCCTATTGGACCTTTTTTGAAGAGCGGCGGAACGGACGTTTTTCTGCGATTACATACTCGATAGATTGAAATCATATAAGAAGAAGACAGACGCCCATTGTGTAAGTTAAATATCAGTCATAACAATAACGTTGTTCAATATGTAGCCCATTTTGTTACATAATACCCCTTTTCATGTTTATAAACGTTATTTGAGCGTCCATAAACTTGGAAATCTCGGCGCTGGCCAGATGACGAAATTAATTCATTATAAAAGATAACTATTACTAGACTTATTTCTGCCCAAGTTGTTGAGTTTGAGAGTCTTTTTCTTGTCATGCTCATCGTACAGTGAATTACGGTGCCGTCCTTAGAAGAACGTGGGATGCACTTTTGTTTACGATCTTAGCCGATACTTTTGTTTGTGATCTTTTCTAGTAGTATCAAAGTTATCCTAGCTTACAGTTGCTTTCAATTTCATTCTATTTTTTGGGCTGGTAATAATTACCATGCTTCAGTTATACTATTCCCATAGACAATGTAAAATTAGATACGTGCAAACCTCATACCACAATCGTACAATTACAAGAAATAAAACTGATTGAGAAAAGTCTCAACGCACAAAATAAGCTTTAACAGGGCATCACTGGCATTTGCTATTGAGCACTCAACAACTGCATCATCATCACCTTCTCCACTGCTTGCATCAAATTGTGCAATTGCCTCGACGTGCATCAACCCCACTGTTGCCACCGGTTGCATTAACCACACAGGCAGTTGTTGCATCAACCGCAGTATTGCCTCTGCTTGCATCAACGCCACCATTGCCATTGCTTGCATCAACCCCACCACTACCACGTCCTGCTCCGCAGGCTCCTCTACTTCCACCCTTTCCACCTCTACCTCAACTGCCAATTGTTACATCAACCGCACCGCTGCCTCTGCTTGCATCAACTCCACGATTACCATTGCTTGCATCAACCCTACCACTACCACGTCATGCTCCGGCGGCTCCAGCTCTAGTTCTACCCCATCCTCTTCGTGATGTTCCATATGTTCTTTGCCTTCTGTTCCAATTGTTCCTAACACGGATCAGACAGGGCCTTCCTTTGCTCCTCAGAAATCTAGGATCAAGGATGGGAACATCACTACGATGGTCCTCCACATCATGTATGTCATCGGGGACAGGGTCGTCATTGTTAGGCTTGCCAAAACTTGCTACGAGCTCGAGCCCAAGTTTGCGCGTCAACTTGTCAGACTGAATAGCCCTTTCCGCGCATTTGTAGAAGATACCCTTAAGTCCACGGAGCCTTTTGAATTCATCGGACATCTGCGGATAACCTTCGGGCACATAAGCCCACAAGTGCGGTCGACTGATGTCTCCACGCCATCTTCTCATTATGTACCTTTCATTCAATTGCGGCATTTGGTGATATTTCACCACGAGAATCATGTGTCTGCATATAATCCCACCAGTGTTGAACAGCTTGCAAGTGCAATCCAAATACTGGCCATCCCGTTTGTATACCACAGTCATGATGTATTTAGTGCCTGCGTAGTTTAGACCCATTCCGGTGTCGCTCACCGAGAAAGTCTCCACTTCGTCCTGCACGTTGAACCCGACAAAGTTACAACCGACCGAGTCTTGGATTTGTTTTCTGTGCATATCATAAATGTTCCGCGTAAGACCTGCACGGAGCTGTTCTTCCCACTGACTGCCGGTCACACTAAATAGTCGGGTATTCTTTGAACTCTCTTCTTCTTTTAACTCTTTGTCCAGTTTGGTTTTGAGAGCTACCTCGTACTGCATCACGAACGTCAAAAGGTTTGTACGACTAGTAATAAACTGGTGAAAGAATGCGTGCATTGACTCGCTCCGCTGTGTGGATCTCATACCAGCCCAGAACGTGTCTGTCAGGTATACCGGCACCCACTGGCTCCTTATTGAATAGATATCATCAAGCCATTGATTCTCTCGTAAACGGGGATCACAAATGAACTGAGCCCATCTTCCTTCGAATTCCTCGACCGTGAAAGACATGTAGACGATGTTGTTGAACTCTTTTACGAGAGCGTCCCTGTCTCTAAGTCCTTGGAACTTGGAACCCACCTTTGAACATATATGCCATATGCACAGACGGTGGGTTGTGGTAGGAAATTCTTCCCTTATGGCTGCCCCCATGCTCTCACATTGATCAGTTAGGATGGCACCTGGCTCGATGCCCCCAATGTACCTCACCCATGTCCTGAATAACCACCTGTATGTTGTGATGTCTTCATGGGATAGTAGTCCAGCCCCAAGTAAAATTGAATGACCATGGTGATTCACGCCCACGAACGTTACAAACGGCATGTTATACTGGTTAACATTATATGTAGAATCCAAGGCAATCACGTCATTGAACTGCTGGTATGCAAGAAATGCTTGCGGGTGAATCCACATTACGTTCCTCAGTCGGCCCTCATTTTCTGAATCCATCTCGTAAAAGAATCTTCCATCCGCGGAATGCATACGTTTAAAACAAAATTTTAACGCTTCTACGTCACCGTGTTCCAATCTCATCTTCCTATGCTGATTAATAAAATTTCTGCAGTCACGTGGCAAGCATCCCATATTTTCAGTCCCCCCATTCATGATTTCCATTGTTTTAAATGACCGGTAAGGCCTGACCCCTGCAGTGTCCGCTGCCACGAGATCCCTCTTGAGTGCAGGAGTTACTTTCCTATGGGCTGCCATTAACCATGAAAGACGTGGTTCTAAATCATGGTTATGCTCAACCGTAACCGATTTGACTTCCCAAGAAGTTCGATCTGAACAAAGGGTGGCGTAAATTCCAGCCTTGCAATCAACTTTCTTCGAGGTTTGATATCTCGCCTGTTTTCCAGCTTTGTGACAAGACAGTCTTCACCCTGTTATGAGGTCATATTCACTCGATTGCTTCTTGCACGACCTTTTAGTAATGCTGAATCCGTATTTTTTAACGTGATCCCGGTAAAAATCAACCATTACTTCTAGGCTAGGAAACTTCATCCCTACGGTCGGACCTCCTGCTGGTGCCCGCGGATTAATACCTTGGCCCTCACCAGTCGCGACATTGGGGTCATTGTTTTCACCAGCCATACTACTATTTGACCGATTGTCGAACAAGCTATCATCTTGATGTACACCTAAAACCTGGGAAAGCACGCTCGCGGTATTACCTGGCCCAGCCTGCGTGTTGCTACTTGATTCTTCGACATCCATGAATGACTGCATTTTTATGGCTAGAATGATTTTGTAGATAATATATGTTCCGATGTCCGTTTAAACTAAGGTGGAAGAGACGACTCGAGAAGGGGAGTCGACTGCTAGGTTGTAGAAGTACCGGGTATTGAAAATCTGTCCTACACCTTTGGGAAGGAAGTTGCTTAAGGGACGACTCAATTCGAAATAAAACGAGTCCCTTCCCTATTAAAGTCGACAGATCTAAAATATCTTCTAACGAGGCCAACGCCCATGTTTAACACTAAAAATCCTAATATTAACATTGGTTTGGGTGATCGATTTTCGCATCTCCTACAAACAAAGTAAGAATTGAAGTTACATTTGAAATACAACTTCCATATTTTATAGTACTAGATTTATAAGTTATAAAATTTCAATAATGTATGATACTTTATACTTTCAAACCTAATATTTGTTTGATTAAAATAATTGATAGATATTTGTTCGATTATAAATCAGCGTAAATAGTTTAGGATAAAATGAAAATTTTAAAGTTAAATTGCTTTCAAATTTAAAAAAGGATCACTATTGTTTTTTTAAAAAATATTCTAAAGAGTGATGGTTGATCGTAAGTTGGTGCCAAAATATGTACAAGTAAAGGGAGCCCATGTCAAAGTGTCAATAGAAGCTACAGTAAAATAGATCTCAACAAGTACGAGTACAATTATTCAATTTTACAAAGTGGGGACAGGCGTGGTGTTGTACTATTGTTTTTCTTATGCTTTGAGATTTTAAATACCTGAAGAGATGGCACTGAAGGCCTCATGTTCCTCGCCATTTTATCTCACCACAAACGCTTGGGAGTGAGAGCAGTTCCATTTTTTTTTTTGAGTCCCTTTAAGTTCCCCAATTGCAATGCACAACCACAACCACGACTAGTGCGCACAATTACCTATTCAAACTTGAATTAGTGACTGTGATCAATTGCACTGCACGATAAAATGCACTGCACGATGCACTTCCACAGTTTTTTTTTATATTTTTCCCAATGACCAAGAAAGTATGATTACTTGAGCAGACATACTTTTGACGGTTTAGGTATGCTAGTGTGGTGAATCCGAACGAAAATTACATGTACATAGTTAGTTGGTACCGTAGTTAGTATGTATTTTCGGTAATTTGTGTATATATATATACGTATTAAGTATATAGTACTTATAAATCATAATAATTTAATTAACCTAAATTTGAACTACTTAATATAATACTAGAGAATATCAAAAACTAGTGATATGTACAAATGATTATATATTTAATTAAACTAATAATATTTCAGTTCTAATGCCTTACTATAGAGGGTTGTCTTGTGTTCTAATTGAGCTACATATGTGGAGTAAGATTGTAAATCTCATTGAATGGGTATATTTTGAGTAATCTTGTATAATAACATGGTAGTTAAGTGTACATGTTGGCCAGTGACATTTGTAATTTTGAACAGTGGTATAATATATGGAATGAAGCGAACCATACTTAATTAGTTTTGAAAGGTAATGACATGACATTTTATAAAACGTAAAATCAAAATTTATGACAGAAATGTTTAATACCATACCGTACCTCGGACATCCACATGTTTCGGTGTTCCAACCCAACAACATTCCTTAGTCCTTACACGATTTTTGCATGTGATTAGTGTAACTTGCTCATAGACACGATTACAATTCATTACTAATTGACTTTGTTGAGTATAAGTTTTAATTTAGGCTGTTTTAAATTCCAATTTTTTCAAATATTAGGCCGCTAATATACCTAATCATATTTAGAGTAATATCCTTGTAATAGTAATTTTACTTATTGATTTGGTGTACAATTCTTATTGCTGTACAAGTTTTAGTTGTACGAAGGCTATAACCTTCACAAAGATGTAAAGTTCTAATAGGAAAGTATTATAATAATCTATAATAATACTTTGTATATTATGTAACAATAATAATAAATTTTGCCATAATGTGATATATATATACATTTAATTATTTATCAGTGATGTAACTTTCATTAGAATTATTCATTAATAGGCATAACGCATAGCGTCTGGTCACAACTTATATTATTTGGAAAATTTATGTTGAAAATAATTTCATACTGAATTTCATATTATTTGGAAAATTTATGTTGGAAAATTTACATAGCGTCTGGTCACAACAAGGGTGTAATGGGTTGGAGTTAATTTTCACCATTTTGGTGTCAAAAATAGGGTAATGGGTTGTCATATGCGTGTGAAAACAACCAAACGGGGAAAAGGCACGGGGTGTGTGCGTGTGCGACAGCAATCCATGAGAATGGATTTACGTTGACAAGGCAAACAATTAGTGGAGCCTTTCACTAACTTTAATTTACATTTAAAACACCACCTACTACAATTAATTACATGAATTCCACTATAAGTATTGCTATCAATTACTTCGGTGTACTCCACCAGCTACTATCAATTTGATCAGAAAGTTTAAGTGCATCTTCAGAATGGAAGAATCATATTTGAATAGACTGGCGATGCACCTTTGGGAAACTATACTGGGAAGAGCAATGGATTCAATAATGAATTTGTCATCCATTTCTTCTGTGTGAGTACTAGTACTAGACTAGATTCTATGTTCTGTTAGTGTCGATATAAGTGACAAGTGGTTTTATTTTTCTTCATTACCATTTCAGTTTGAAGTGAGACTCTATATGCAGGTGCAAGCCGTTCCGGAAGATTGTATTTTCTGAGGTCTCTATAGCTTGTTTCGCGCTGGACGACAATCGTTGGATATTAAGATACATAGGAGAAGAAATTCGTTTTCGAGAATGACTGCAAGTAAGAGGATTCGACGAGGATACGCTTGCTGATGCTGGGTATTGACAGATTTCTCTACCGGGACCGATTGGAAGGTGTACCCCTACTATAGCAGGCAGCCTCTTCCGGTAATGAACATGCACAGTGCAATTAAGGGGTGGCCCGACCATAAGGCATCTAAAGCCATTGCTTTAGGCCCCCAAATTATGAAAGGTCCGATTTTTACTACCATTAGATATAATAGTAAATAATTAATATAACTCGTCGAATATAACTTATGATATCATGTGAAAAATGTATGATTGATATCGAATCGTTTGAGCTTAGACGTGAAGAATACGAACTGACGATCTTTAATGATACAATGGGCTAGTATAATCCATTCTGAACTTGATATCTAATATACGTTGTTTTCACTATGTTGAAATGTAATAAAGACAAAATTTGTTACTTATTTGAGAGCACTTTTTGGGAAGTTTTTGGGTGGAAAACTTGTTTTGACATACTTTTTGACCAAGTTTTGAAAAATCAAAAATGTGGCCAAGACCACTGTTTAGGATTTTTTGTTTCTCACACTCACAAAACTTCAAATATTTTTTCAAATGAAATGTATGTCCAAACATAACTTTAAGTTTAAAAAATTCTTTTTCAGCTCAAACTCAAAAATTAAAATTCCCAAGTTTCAACCAAATCTATGTCCAAATGCTAGCTTAATATTGGGCTTACAGACTAGTATGAATTATTAAATACATTAGGACTTTGGCGGCCTCACATGTCCATGGTAGATTATGTCCAATTAAGCGCAGTAGGTATTTGTTGATTACGTTGGGGAGAATCTACCAAAGCTAGGCTGATAGATAGACTCCTTTCCCTTGTAATATACTATTGTCATGTGGACATTAGATGACCTTTATCTCGTTTTTTTTTTTTGGAGCATCTCTACTCAATCGCCCGACTTCCCACCGATAAACAATTTAAATTAGTTAGTGACACATCATTTAAATATGTCTTGTATGTTGATATCGCTAATAGGCGTCATTTCCGTATTTTTTATGCGTTTCATTTCCTACTAGGAGTAATAATCATGCTATAATCGCCCAACATGCACGACACAATCACTAGGAGAGCAAATACAAGAAGAGCTGTAGAACAAATACAGCAAGGGTAGTGGAAAGGGTGATTGAAGGAGTCTCCAAAATCCAATACTTGCTTGATTTGATTTGATAGCACAACACATAGAGCAGGGGCGATGCAACAACTCGTCTATATGGACTGGTTGAAAGGACTTGCGAGTGTACATTTACTACCATGCCGACCCACTTGCATACTATGGCATGATTTTTGGAGGGAAAATAGCTTTAAGGCGGGAAAGTTCTAAGCTTTCTTAACCTATTCTTTTCTTAATATAAGTGCCATTAAACGGAACTTAGAAAACACAACACAAAACATGAAGTTGTTGGATGCACAGAGTAGTTTTTCTCCCTCAGGACGTTCATCACTAACGTGTGATGTACATATCTCGACATCATGCCTTAAATATGGACAGCTGGTATTTTATTTGAGAATTTAACTGCTCCTTTTTTATTTCTTGATTGTTCTTGCATGGGTCCTTAACTCATGCTAATGCACATCTTTATGTATAACGACACTAACACTGGTCATGACTAACTTATTACAGCACTTACCGATTAAACTGTCAAGGTATCTTCCAGAAGATGCATCTAGGTGCATCCTCAATTGTTCTTCCCAGAAATGGGAATGTGCGGTACTCGGGCAAAGGTCAAAAAAAAAAAAAATAGGAAGTGGTTTCAAGAGATTTGCAAAAGCGGTGCAGGTCCGGGCTGGGGAGGTGCTCAACTTTCAAATTGAACAACTTGTTGGAGGTGTGGCAACTTTTAGCATTATCGTCCATTCCCCAGCTGGGGTCAAAACTCCAAGTCCGTGTAAAAGCCAAGAGGCGAACTCTAGTAGCCCAACTAAGGTTGCTTACCGTATTTGTTCTTGGGTTACACTGTTAATTATTTTAGTTATTAAATGACTTTAATAACGTACTTTAAATATCATCAACCTTGTATCAGGTTCTTCAATAACAGGTGCTGCGCATAAGGATTGAAATAGGGCATATCAGGTCGGTGACCCTATTAGGCTTGGAACGGCAGTTGGAAGAAAAAATTCAGTAATTGAATACTGCTGAGTCAAATGTTGCGCACGCCCAAGCTGCTGTCCATGCTGATATCAACTTCATGGGCACACCCGTGAAAGTATAGCTTCGTTTGGGAGGCTTTGTAGTGTACAGAACATACTATTTGATGTTATTTTGTCTCTACGGTTCTGTACAATGGCAAAGCCGCTCTTTTTGACTATTTTTGGTTTGGGTTTTTATCTGCTTTGTACTTATCCAAACGGAGGCTTGGTTATACCCACCTCTTTGTAAACAATCATTTTGCTCATTATGCATCTAACGGATACTACTATAAGTGCATAATTGTTTGGTCTGTATATAGTAGAATCACTTCGGTCTTCTTACCATAAAAGTATATCTTGGTGCTTTAAACAAGGAGAATAAACTTACGATTACATTCTTAGTACTGGGAAGTACAATTTCAATTAGAAATAACAGTGACGTTCTTAATCCCACACCCGAAGAGAGAGGTTAACGTGCCAACCGACCTCTTCGGTGAACTAAAAGTATTGTATGAGCAGTGAATTAGATGTTCATCTGCATTAGGGTGATCATGCTCCTCTCCATCACATAACACGTGTCATGATATTCAAGATAACGGTTGAGATTTGATTAATTAAATTAATATACTAACCCTGATTGGGTTGATGTAAAAGAATTATTTCCATACATTAGCTCACCATTTTTCCAAGTTTGATTTGTTCTGTTTTGTCTCTTTATTTCATATATATATATATATATGTTGTAATTGTATTCCAACATTCTAGCCTTTCATCAATAAATATATTAAAGATCCTCCATTAGTTCCTACTTCATACTAGGACTTAGCTTTCGCCTTTTCGACTGACATATATAACAAGAAAGCAATACAAAAAAGAACTACCCAATAACGAGATGATGATTCATGAAACCAATATTTCATGAAGTTGTACTCACTAGCTCATAGAGTCACTCCTGGTCAGAAAATAAACCGACGATGTTTATTTAGTACAATATAATGACACATAAATTTAGTAGACCTTAAAATAACATTTATTCAGGAACAATAATCAATAACGATGATGTTTCATGAATCCAATATTTCATGAAGTTGTACTCACTACCTCATAGAGTCACTCCTGGTTTGTAAATAAACATGTTTATTTAGTACAATGACACATAAATTTAGTAGAACTTAAAATAACGTTTATTCAGGAACAATAATTAATAGAGTAGTAAATTCTTTTTATAGGGTCTATCAGAAACAACCTATCCACCTTGGTACTTGGTATGGGTGCGTTCTGGGTATATCTCACCTTCCCATACCCCTTAATGAGTGATAACACTGGGTATGCTGTTGTATTTTATTAGAAAATTCTCGTATATTTATATGACTTATAAAATAAAGCTTGTGATTGTTCAGAAGTTTTAAGACACACTTTTGATTAATATTAAAACACAATGTACCTCTGAACCTGGCACGACCCGGAATCCGGTTAGGCCGTGCGGGCACCCGACATCCTCCCCTAGACCCATCGGGCGAACCCTTTCCAATTAAATTAGGAAAATAAATATAATAGTTCATCAATAAGGACAAGAATTTTTTTTTTAAAAAAAAAGCACAAACATACTAATACCTCTAAGCTGTACAAAAAAAATTACAGCTAACTACCCAACATACTAAGTTTAGGGCTATCCAGACTAGACATCTAAGAGTACAAAAGAAGACAAATACCTCCTGAAGGGAGAAAAATGCAACAGAAATAATAACCAATAAACTGGTGGCTATCCGGAATAAAAGCTGGCTCATCCTGACAGCTGAAGTCGTCTTCGCTCCTTCACAACGTGGCGAACTCAATCCTGGAGCGAACCTGCCGAAAAAAAATAGATAGACAAGAAACAAACAACAAACAAGGGTGAGTCAAAAGGACTCAATAAGTGGGGCAGACTAGCCACCTCAAAGAATAGGATAGCTATCCAGGGAGAAGAAAAACAGATAAACTAAATCCATCTTATTTGAACTATAAACAGGCAAAGCCAAATAATAACTGAAAACACGTATGGAATCATAAACAGCCAGGGATATAAGGTAGACAGAACATATAGATCTCCTGAACATGTCGACAATCAGAAATACATCCTCTTGCGGTGTGCAACCCGATCCATACATTTATACTGTCGCGGCGTGCAACCCGATCCGTATATTTATATTGTTGCAGCGTGCAACCCGATTCGTATATTTATACTGTTGCGGCGCGCAACCCGATCCGATCCATGTATTTATATTGTCGCGACGTGCAACCCCGTAAACGAGCCAGAAATATATAGGCAAACTGAGATACGTTCACAACATGGTATACATACCGCATATATAAAACACAACACGATAGTCACACAATAGTCAGCACGCGGTGCAATGAAATGGGATGAATGCAGTATGATGCAATGGTGTCACATGTGCCAAATAGATGGAGCGGAATCCTCCTGCTCCGAGGGCGTAATCCTCCTACCCTTAATATGATGCAATGGAGCGGAATCCTCCTGTTCCGAGGGCGGAATCCTCCTACCCTCAATATGATGCAATGGAGCAGAATCCTCCTGCTCCGAGGGCGGAATCCTCCTACCCTCAATATGATGAAATGTGCATACGAATGCAACATGATGCAATAATAACCCATCACCAGCGCGGGACTCTCATCGACAGCTGGAAAGTATATACCAACTCACAGCCAAAGTACAATACTCAAATTCTCAATGCAATACCAATAACAGGACATAACATATAATATAGAATATAAATTCAAAGCTAAGGTGTAATGAGTACGCCTATCGGCAGCTACACACGTAAGGAACACGTGGTAGAAAATCCACGAGGCCAGGTGCCTCCAAAGAAATGGATATAAACACTTACCTTGTTACAAAGTTAGTACATCCACTCAATAACCGCTTGTCCTCTGGTTTCATTGCCAAATGATCCCACTCTATTCAATAAGCAGAAAAATATATCAAATTAGGCTAAAGGCTTCATTCCTCACATCTTAGGGCAATCCGGTTATGAACCTGATACCTTATTCGCATACGCAATATGTAGGCCAGGCCTATGTACAGGGTTTAAGGTCACATAACCAAACTCTAAATAAATTACATTTATAAGTTGCCCATAACTCCCTGAGTACGAATATATAACCAATTTCATTATCGGGGTCCATTTGACCCTTTAAACTATCAATTTACGTCATTAGGGTGATGTCTAATATTCCTATTTTTACCGTAAAAATATATTCAAACATACGTAATAAACTCAAATAATATATTAAGATCATTACCTGAATGTTCTGGGGTGAAAATACTATTTTTCTCCGGCCCCTTTTCTCATTTTCTGGCATTTTTTTCCATTTCTGCGCCATTTTGTTTTTCTCTGCTTCTGAAATCGTTTTGTTACTGCTTCTGCTAAGAGATTAGCATATATGCACTTGCATATTTGCTACACCGCCCAACTTTTTATGTTTTGTCTTTTTCTATTATTTTTTTTGTTTTCTTTTATCTTATTTTCTTTTGTTAACGAAAATTAAAATGGTACCCTACGATATTCAAAATAATTCCAACTTTTGCATATGAGTTATACAAAATATATGTAACATATTCGCGAAGGTGGATCTCAAATCGGACTCCCGGAACTCGATATGCAAATTAAATGAAAAAGAAGTCAAATTATTTAACTTTCGGCATTTTAGCGGAAACTAGCCGAACAACATCGAAATTCACTTTCGAAAGTTCACAAAAATCACAAATAATCATACGAACCTAATGGCGCTTTCGGATTTCGAATCGGAGCTCATTCGCCAAAACCGAGCTCGAAAATCTCTTTTTAATATTTATCGATAATAAAATCTGAAATCTTCTTCCGATACGTACCAAATGAGGTCTGATTTAGCTCAAATTTTACAGATAGGTCCTAATGGATATTACGAACATTTTAAAATTATCGGCTGGCCAATCGAAGTCCTAACTTTCGAAACGACTAACCGAGGTCGTTTCATTCTCCTCCACTTAAACTCTCGTTCGTCCTCGAACGAGCCTAAGTCTAAAGCAAGATTTACGCAGATAACAAGAGAACTTGCACGACCTTCATGAGCTACTCCACGGGCATTATTTCCTGATTACAGAATCAGAATTATAACGCACATATTGAACTCTTGGATAAAAACATAGCTGGATAATATCATAACGCCATTGCCCAGCTTATTCTGACTATACTGATCCTTCCTCGATCATGAGAGGAGAGTTCTACATTTTCGAAACAAAGATACATGAAACTTTTAATGGGTTAACATGATTCAGTCGATAATTACCTCTTCGATATACCTTTCGATATAGAACAGGTCGATGGAACTAAGAATTAGCTTACGCTTCAGCAACGCCTTAGAGATTTAATATTATGATTCGGTATCAATTGGAGGAAGACTCCTCCACTTAAAGCACAAACTCATGCAGCTATTTAAATATGAATAACCATCCTCGCACAGTCTTCTGGACTAAAGAAGATTTAGCTAAAAGTCGAACGTAGGCAGACCTAAGCTACCAAACTACCCTTTCGAGTTGTCAAACAGCTGCAACTCTCGAGTTCACAACTCCATACCTTTGCCATAAGCACCACTGCCTGATGGATGGTACTTCTTTATAAAAATTTCGGTAGAGTTTCCCCTGAAACTGGATGATCCGCAAAAATAGAACCAGCACTATACTATACATGGGAATGGATACCCGGATGAACTGATAACATGACACGACCCGGAATCCGGTTAGGCCGTGCGGGCACCCGACATCCTCCCATAGACCCGTCGGGCGGACCCTTACCAATTAAATTAGGAAAATAAATATAATAATTCATAAATAAGGACAAGACTTAAAACAAAAACAAAGACATACGGATACCTCTAGCTGTACAAAAGAAATTACAGCTGACTACCCAATATACTAGGTTTAGGGTTATCCAGACTAGACATCTAAGAGTACAAAGAAAACAGATACCTCCTGAAGGGAGCAAAATGCAACTGAAATAATAACCAATAAACTGGTGGCCATCCGGAATAAAAGCTGGCTCACCCTGACAGCTGACGTCGTCTTCGCTCCTTCACAACGTGGCGAACTCCCTCCTGGAGTGAGAAACGAAATAGATAGACAAGAAACAAAGAACAAACAAGGGTGAGTCAAAAGGACTCAATAAGTGGGGCAGACTAGCCACCTCAAAGAGTAGGATAGCTAGCCAGGGAGAAAAATAGATAAACCAAATTCCTTTTATTTAAATTATAAAAAGGCAGAGCCAGATAACAACCGGAAACACGTAAGAAACTTCTAAACTTAACCAAGGGTGCGTGCCAGAAACATATCAACAAATAAGCAATGCACATATAAGCAGGACAATAGTCATGTATCGTAAGTCTACACAATGGTATGCAATGAGATGAAATGATATGAAATGAAATGCACAGGGTCACATGTGCCCATAATCCCATCCCGAAGTGGAATACTCCTGCATTCGGGGGGAATCCAATCTGATAACCAACTGGAGCGGAATACTCCTGCTCCTGGGGCGGAATACTCCTGCACCCGATATAATATAAACCAGAGGCGGAATACTCCTGCACTCTCTTGGGGCGGAATACTCCTGCACCCGATATAATGTAAAGCTGAGGCGGAATACTCCTGCACTCTCCTGGGGCGGAATCCTCCTACCCTCAATATCATACAATGGAGCGGAATACTCCTGCTCCTGGGGCGGAATACTCCTACCCTCAATATGATACAATGGAGCGGAATACTCCTGCTCCTGGGGCGGAATACTCCTACACTCAATATGATACAATGGAGCGGAATACTCCTGCTCCTTGGGCGGAATACTCCTGCACCCAATATGATATGCAATGTAATGAATATGAATGACACATAATGCATATGAATGCAATGTGATGCAATAATAACCCTTCACCGGCGCGGGACTCTCATCGGCAGCTGGGAAGTAGATGCCAACTCACAGCCAGGGTACAATGCTCAGATTCTCAATGCAATACCAACCATAGGACATAACATATAATATACAATATAAATCCAAAGCTAAGGCGTAATGAGTATGCCTATCGGCAGCTACACACGTAAGGAATACGTGGTAGAAAATCCACGAGCCCAGGTGCCTCCAAAGAAATGGATATTAACACTTACCTCTTCCAAAATTAACACTACTGCCCAACAACCGCTTTACTCTTTTGGATTCATTGCCAAACGATCCCACTGTGTTCAATGAGCAGAAAAATATATCAAATAGGGATAAAAGCTTCATTCCTCACATCTTAGGGCAATCCGGTTAGGAGCCTGATAACCTATTTGCATACGCAATACGCAGGCTAGGCCTATATACAGGGTTTAAGGTCACATAACCAAATCCCAAATAATTTACATTTATATGTTGCCCATAACTCACTGAGTACGAATATATAATCAATTTCATTATCGGGGTACATTTGACCCTTCAAACTATTAATTGAACTTGTTAAAACGATGTCTAATATTCCAAGTTTTACCGTTAAAATATATTTAAACACACGTAATAAACTCAAATAATATATTAGGATCATTACCTGAATGTTTCAGGATGAAAATTCTACTTTTTCCCGGCCCCTTTTCTCATTTTCTGGCATTTTTCTTCCTCCCCGCGTTTCCCTCTGTTTCGTTTCTCGTTTTCTGCTTGTTTTGATTGTTTCTGTTCTATCTGGTCCTTAGCATATGCTAAGGACCCCCCACCGCCTCTTTCATTATTTTTTTTTTGTCTTTTCCTTTTTCTTTTTTTTTTATTTTCTTTTCACGATGAAAATTAAAAGGGTACCCTACAATATTCGAAATAATTCCAACTTTTACATACAAGTTATACAAAATATATGTAACATACTCGCGAAGATGAATCTCAAATTGGACTCCCGAAACTCAAGATGCGAATTTAAATGAAAAAGGTCAAATTATTTAACTTTCGGCATTTTAGCGGAAACTAGCCGAACAACATCGAAATTCACTTTCGAAAGTTCACAAAGGTCATAAATAATCATACGAACCCAACGGCGCTTTCGGATTTCGAACCGGAGCTCATTCGGCAAAACCGAGCTCGAAAATCTGTTTTTAATATTTATCGCCAATAAAAACTGAAACCTTCCTCCGATGCCTACCAGACGAGGTCTGATTTAGCTCAAATTTTACAGACAGGTCCTAATGGACATTACGAATATTTTAAAATTATCGACACGCCAATCGGAATCCTAACTTCCGAAACGACTGACCGAGGTCGTTTCATTCTCCTCCACTTAAACTCTCGTTCGTCCTCGAACGAGCCTAAGTCTAAAGCAAGATTCACGCTGATAACAAAAGAACTTGCACGACCTTCATAAACTATCCCACGGAATTTTTCTCATGATTACAGAATTAAAACTATAGCACGAACACCGAACTCTTGGAATAAAACATATCTGGATAATATGATAAGACCATTTCCCGGATTATTCTGACTAAGATGATCCTTCCTCAATCACGAGAGGAGAGTTCTATATTTTCGAAATAAAGATATACGGAACTTTGAATGGGTTAACATGATTAAGCCGATAATCACCTCTTCAATATACCTTTCGATATAGAACAAATCGATGGAACTAGGAATTAGCTCACACTTGATGCAATAGGGGAAGCTTTTGAAGTACCTTGTCACTACTCACTATAGAAGATTTGATGCAAGCTATATTATTTTTACGAATGCACTATGCAACATCTCAGTTGATTTTAGTGTTGTTCCGCAAGCTCCTTGTGGGAATGTAGATACTCATATCCTAATGTAAGTCAAAGGTTCATCTGAACAGGGTCTATCGTATAAGGATAAGGATCATGCAACTACTACTGGATAGTATGATGTAGACCAAGAATGATCTTTAGACTGAACATCTCTCTCAGGGTATTGTCTTTGAATTGGAATTATTATGACTTGAAAAAGTAAATATAAAAGAGACATGTAGTTGGACCTTCAGCTGAGGCAGAATACCAGCAACAAAGTTTATTACATGCGTACTTATGACGCTAAAGTAACTTCTCAAAGAGTTGAGGTGTGAAGGAGATATGCCAATGATGGATGGACGACAAGCCGCACTAGACCTTTAACTCTAAATTTTTTGAAGTAAAACAGTGTCAGTATGAGGATCCAGTTCTATTTGAATACGGACAGATAGCCAAAAGAAAGCCGGAGTCACCATACAGGGTTACTACTGACGGTGTTCTCATGCATAAAGATAGACTTTGTGTTTCTGATGTTGTAGATTTACGTGGATAGATTATGATAGAGGCACATTATTCCAAATATACTGTTCATCCAGGTTCGAATAAGATGTACCATGATCTTTAGCAGATTTATTGGTAGGACGGAATGAAGTGTGACATAGCAGAATTTGTGGCTCAGTGTTCTAATTTCCAGCAAGTTAAAGTCGTGTCATCTTTCCAGACTTTATGCTTTCAGCAGATAGGTACGTATATATGATCAAGTTGCCAGCTTATCTCAAGCATTAATAGATTATTAGTGGGTTTAGTGTCGTGGCCCTAGGTTGGGTCATGACAAAAGTGGTATCAACACCTTAGAGATTTAGTATCACCATTCAATATTTGGAGGAAGACTCCTCCACTTAAAGCACAAACTCAAGCAGCCATTTGAATAGGAATAACCATCCTCGCACAGTCTACTGGACTAAAGAAGATTTAGCTAAAAGTTAAATGTAGGCAGACCTAAGCTACCAACTACACTTTCGAGTTGCCAAACAGCTGCAACTCTTGAGTTCACAACTCCATACCTTTGCCGTAAACACCACCGCCTGATGGATGGTACTTCTATATAAAAATTTCGGCAGAGTTTCCCCTGAAACAGGATGATCCGCAAAAACAGAACCAGCACTATACTATACATGGGAATGGATACCCGGATAAACTGATAACATAAACATGTTAAACGGATAACAAGATGAGACAACTGGATGACATAACAAATCCGCAGATAGAATGTCTGGACAGCACTACTGTCCTGATTTTTAACCTAATTTTCAGGGTGTAGATCAAATCAAAGGTCAAATGATGCCTCTCATTACCCTTAGTAGCCTTGAATAACAACAATGTGCTAACCCGGCTACCTTGACATACACTCTGGCTCAACACAGGGAATATCACAAGTGGCTACTAACCGCCCAAACTCACTATTTTCCGGACGAGGAAGAAATGGTAATAGACCGAGGATAGAAATAATTAGAACTTCAGGAAGCTCATCTTTTTATTTATTTGGCTACCAGAGCTAGACTACTTATGAGTCAAAGTAACCCAAGAATCGCAATTGAAGAAACAGATACTAAATAAGCTTTATGGAACAACATCTATGCCAATTTCACCTCCCAATAAGAAGGAAACTCTGACAATTTACTAAAAACCCTTTTATAACCCAGATAAGCTCATAGGATAAAATGACTTTACAAGCGTTTTGAACCAAGAGGAGATACGTAGATCGAATATTACTTAATAATCACTATGCACCGGAAGAAATAATATAACATTCTGATGGGGACGAATTAGGATCCCATTATCCTACCAACATGGAATTTCGAGGAGAGGTAAACTGAATTGACATAATAAGAGAAAGTGGTACAACAGGATGCCAAGCAGACAATACCGATACTCACTCACAAATCTCTCACATTTAAATTAGATAAACTAGTAGGGTCATCATAAATACCAAGAATAAATCATATCGGAAGCTCACCCCTCTACCGCAACCGATTCTTAATAGAAATGACATCCAAAGAAACCACCGAAACATGATAAGACACACCATTTCCAGATCAATCGAAAGAATCAAATCTTATTCACATTTAAGAGAAGAAAAAATCTCAGGGTCTACTATATCGGACAGCTCAGCATCCCTCCAGACAAGCAGTTCATAAAACTGCCTCTGCGGCTGAACTAAGCAACTACTCTGATAATCACCTTCTAAAGAACCACTGCCACCACACTCTCAACCTCTACCGGATGGTGGCATTTCTTTTGCTGATTGAGGTCTAAATAAAATCCCATGCGACTGCGCAGATACCTGATGACGAGAGAAAGCACGACTGCTAACTTGTCGGAGTAAGGGAAAACTCCTCAAAGGATAGCCAGACTCACAACAATGATAACAGAAAAACTCTTTAAAAGATAATCAGACTCACGACAATGATAACACCCTTTTGCTGAATATAGGAACTAGGAAGATTGCTGATAGTTGTAAAGAAAAGACTGAATCTGATCTTGACGAGCTACTGGCGCACTCTAAGAATTACGTGACACAAGCTGAGATAACTTGGAAGGTGACCTCCCAAAATAATCAAAACTCTTACCTCCAAATGAGGTACCATGGTTTCCCACCAGGGCCACGGGATCTCTTACTTTCCCGCTCTAACTTATGGTATGCCTCGAACCTTCGGGCAATATTAACAACAACATCCAATAAAATCCAGACCTTAATTTCTCGAGCCATCTGGGAATTCAGGAAAAAATATAGGTCATCAATAAATCTCTGAATCTCTCTAAAGGCTCATGGACTAATTCTAATGCATATTCGGCCATTCTATAGAATTCAATCTCATATTTTGAAATACCAACAGGCTAACCGACAGGCTACCCTGTCCAATCCACTCAAACTGGCAACACTCTCCATTTCGCTCGCTACTCGAAAGGAATTTTTTTTTCCACGAATCTAGAAGAAAAACCGAACCAAGTTAGCTAATAAAAGAACGGCCCACCAATTCAAGGCTGTTCTCTGAAATCGGAAAGCAGAATAATCAACACCATATCGCTGGATATAATCAAAAGCCTGAAGGCTACGCTGACATCATTTTAATTAAAAAATTTACGCAGGGATTATCTGATGCATGGCTTAAGAATATCGGAAGGTTCAACCGCGTAAAATAATGCAACCTCTTCGGACACTCGGACTGAACTGATACCTCGGCTGGCTAACCTGCCAGAACAATTAGAGGTACAACACATACTACCTCCGGAACATACTTTACTGCGGCAATATTAAGAACTGGAATAGAAGCTCACAGAGACTGAACATCTGCATCTGCGACAACCTGATAAGCTTCCTAGCAAATAAGTGATTCTTACGGTATCTGCATCACCACGATTCTCATAAAAGCATCGTAGAGAGCAAAGGGAACCACAAGGCCCAACTCCCTTGCCCATCGCGAGCTCGTACAGCTGGGACCTCCATAACTAGATCGTCAGCACGATAAGAAAAACTCTCGGGGCTTCGTCAGTGCTAGCCCCTGGCTAGAATGCTTCGTCTTGAACTCATACCGTTTACTGATTTGTTGCACGAGGGTTCACAATTACCACGAAGGAATTAACAAATTAACAAAAATACTTTTGAATCCTAGACCGACGCACGATCAGAAAAAAAGGAAGTGAAACTTCCTAAATGCCATCATAGCCTCTCGTAGATAAGTACGGACGTCTACGTACCCATCAGCGAGACTCTACTAGACACTGTCTTAGTCTGGATAGACTCTAAACTGGGCTCTGATACCAATTGACACGACCCGGAATCCGGTTAGGCCGTGCGGGCACCCGACATCCTCCTCTAGACCCGTCGGGCGGACCCTTACCAATTAAATTAGGAAAATAAATATAATAATTCATAAATAAGGACAAGACTTAAAATAAAAACACAGACATACTGATACCTCTAGCTGTACAAAAGAAATTACAGCTGACTACCCAACATACTAGGTTTAGGGTTATCCAGACTAGACATCTAAGAGTACAAAGAAAACAGATACCTCCTGAAGGGAGCAAAATGCAACTGAAATAATAACCAATAAACTGGTGGCTATACGGAATAAAAGCTGGCTCACCCTGACAGCTGTTGTCGTCTTCGCTCCTTCACAACGTGGCGAACTCCCTCCTGGAGCAAACCTGCCGAAACGAAATAGATAGACAAGAAACAAAGAACAAACAAGGGTGAGTCAAAAGGACTCAATAAGTAGGGCAGACTAGCCACCTCAAAGAGTAGGATAGCTAGCCAGGGAGAAAAATAGATAAACCAAATTCCTTTTATTTAAATTATAAAAAGGCAGAGCCAGATAACAACCGAAAACACGTAAGAAACTTCTAAACTCAACCAAGGGTGCGTGCCAGAAACATATCAACAAATAAGCAATGCACATATAAGCAGGACAGTAGTCATGTATCGTAAGTCTACACAATGGTATGCAATGAGATGAAATGATATGAAATGAAATGCACAGGGTCACATGTGCCCATAATCCCATCCCGAAGCGGAATACTCCTGCATTCGGGGGGAATCCAATCTGATAACCAACTGGAGCGGAATACTCCTGCTCCTGGGGCGGAATACTCCTGCACCCGATATAATATAAACCAGAGGCGGAATACTCCTGCACTCTCTTGGGGCGGAATACTCCTGCACCCGATATAATGTAAAGATGAGGCGGAATACTCCTGCACTCTCCTGGGGCGGAATCCTCCTACCCTCAATATGATACAATGGAGCGGAATACTCCTGCACTCTCCTGGGGCGGAATACTCCTACCCTCAATATGATACAATGGAGCGGAATACTCCTGCTCCTGGGGCGGAATACTCCTACCCTCAATATGATACAATGGAGCGGAATACTCCTGCTCCTGGGGCGGAATACTCCTGCACCCAATATGATATGCAATGTAATGCATATGAATGACACATAATGCATATGAATTCAATGTGATGCAATAATAACCCTTCACCGGCGCGGGACTCTCATCGGCAGCCGGGAAGTAGATGCCAACTCACAGCCAGGGTACAATGCTCAGATTCTCAATGTAATACCAACAATAGGACATAACATATAATATACAATATAAATCAAAAGCTAAGGCGTAATGAGTACGCCTATCGGTAGCTACACACGTAAGGGATACGTGGTAGAAAATCCACGAGGCCAGGTGCCTCCAAAGAAATGGATATCAACACTTACCTCTTCCAAAATTAACACTGTGGCCCAATAACCGCTTTATTCTTTTGGATTCATTGCCAAACGACCCCACTGTGTTCAATGAGCAGAAAAATATATCAAATAGGGATAAAGGCTTCATTCTTCACATCTTAGGGCAATCCGGTTAGGAGCCTGATACCCTATTCGCATACGCAATACGCAGGCCAGGCCTATATACAGGGTTTAAGGTCACATAACCAAACCCAAAATAATTTACATTTATATGTTTCCCATAACTCACTGAGTACGAATATATAATCAATTTCATTATCGGGGTACATTTGACCCTTCAAACTATTAAGTGAACTTGTTAAAACGATGTCTAATATTCCAAGTTTTACCGTTAAAATATATTTAAACACACGTAATAAACTCAAATAATATATTAGGATCATTACCTGAATGTTTCAGGATGAAAATTCTACTTTTTCCCGGCCCCTTTTCTCATTTTCTGGCATTTTTCTTCCTCCCCGCATATCCCTCTGTTTCGTTTCTCGTTTTCTGCTTGTTTTGATTGTTTCTGTTCTATATATACTAAGGACCCTCCACCGCCTCTTTCATTATTTTTTTGTCTTTTTCCTTTTTCTTTTTTTTTTATTTTCTTTTCACGATGAAAATTAAAAGGGTACCCTACAATATTTGAAATAATTCCAACTTTTACATACAAGTTATACAAAATATATGTAACATACTCGCGAAGACGAATCTCAAATTGGACTCTCGAAACTCAAGATGCGAATTTAAATGAAAAAGGTCAAATTATTTAACTTTCGGCATTTTAGCGGAAACTAGCCGAACAACATCGAAATTCACTTTCGAAAGTTCACAAAGGTCATAAATAATCATACGAACCCAACGGCGCTTTCGGATTTCGAACCGGAGCTCATTCGGCAAAACCGAGCTCGAAAATCTCTTTTTAATATTTATCGACAATAAATACTGAAACCTTCCTCCGATGCCTACCAGACGAGGTCTGATTTAGCTCAAATTTTACAGACAGGTCCTAATGGACATTACGAATATTTTAAAATTATCGACACGCCAAATTTGAATAAAATCCTATCAAATAACACGTATGTCGAACATAGGAGCACCGCACAAACTATTATAATATGAATCAACACCCTTGAAATAAAGTCACAAATTACGCGTATTCCGCGACTACCCTCTCTACCTCTGGGGTTAATGTTAATTTCCTAGACTCGACATCAATGAGACACATATTGCACGTCAAAGTATGCCAATCATGGTGATCAAACCCACGTCACGTTTAGTTCATGATCTCCAACTATGGACTGTATATATTTCGGGTTCCAGTGAGTAGGACCGACTACTTTACAGATTGAATACCTGAATAGATTCTTGTGGTAACCACCGATCATCGTTTTGAGGACGTTGCGACAATTAATTAATGAGTATCTGCCGCCGGGCCTACTCCAAATGCTATGTAGCAGCCTAGCACCTTCGGGTTCACGCAGTTTAAGCATGGCAACTCCACAGTTGTACTTACCCTGGTCAAGATGTGAAGTAACGGCGACGTCGGTCAAAATGGATAGAGCCTCATTGTTACGCAGGATAAAGAAATTGTAAGTCCCAACGAGGATGGAGCCATGTGAAATTCCTGCGCTGCTCAATCTTTCAATAAATCGAAGTGTAAGTTGGTCACAATCCTTTAATTTATAAAACGTAAATTCCAAATTTAGAAATTGCTGAAACTGTTTGGTGAAAAGCAGACGCCTGACTTCCCAGCACCTGAAATAGAAAAGATTTTACAGCTGCTATTATCAAAGATCTCAAATAAACATTGCTGAATAACTCAACAAACCGAGAACTTACACGACCGAAAGGATAGCCACTTCTCTACGTGACGGGCATGACTCTAAGAATAGACGAATTATATTTTCCAGACGGGGAGTTGGTAGTACGGCATGATGCGTAATATTTTGCTTCATATTGTGACAGCGCATACAGAATGCGTGATTTTTGGTTATGGAATGCCAAGTCGTCCGGAGTCCAAAATGTTTACACTAGAGCATACTTTAGCAGTGGATTGGGAGTCCATCCATATCAACAGCCCAAATATATAGGGGTGGGAGGAACCTAGTGCCAATGACTCATTAACCATATACTCGTATATGATAACAAACTTACTTTTATCATTTAATGATAGTTGAGGATATATAGCGCCACGTTAATAAATGACAGGGACGTTTTACACTCCGTCTGGATGGTTGTTACCCATCGTTTCATAATGTGTTGTATTGTATTTTATCGTATGGTACTGCATCGTAATGTGGTTTGGATAGACTGTATTGTTTACCGTGGTTTAATAACTACAAATCACCTCTAGGGTAAAATGTAAAGATTAAATAATAAGTGAGGGCATGATGGGTAAGAAAAATAGGTAACGACACGATCCCACCAAATCGGTCGTCGTTACATGTCTTGTATGTAACAGTATTCATGGTTACATAACAATGGATTTAACGATACCATAAAATGTTAATTAAAGAAATAACCAAAACAAACGTCATACCCATGGTAACAATACAATATCATACCATGGGTTACAACCATCCAAACAAGCTGTTAATGTGGAATGTGGTGAAGTTTTTTCCAATTATCGACCGATACAATCATAGTCGTTTTGGTCCACGAATATTGACATGTTATAGATTTTGTAGAGTCCATCGAGTTAATATTCGACAACCTATTTTCATATAGTACCTGGTAATTATTTTGAACTGAGATTAGACTGACTTATAAGTAGCATTAGCTTTCAAATATACAAATACAACTATCACTTCAGAAACGGAATCTCAAAGATACTACGACCAAAAACTCGTCTAACATTAAAAAGTTGACTCTCAAACGCCGGAACTATTTTAGTTGGGGCAATTTCCGGACTGTGGTTATAAGATGTTTTCCGGTGCTCTTCCTAATATTAAGGAAATTACTTTTAAAGAATTGTTAGCAGTGTAGATGTCAATATTATTCCTTAACCAAACGTTTATTACCTGTATTTGAGTTTTAAGCCATTTATTAGCAATGCGATATTGGAAGAACCTTTATTTACTTCTGGAATGATCAAGTATTATGGACAAAAAAATAGCCTAAAACCTATTATAAAGTGGACCGGAGTAAGTATTAACCGCAATTGCCGTAAAAATGATGCACGAAGAAATGCTGTGTAGCAAAACACCTCCACTTCTTAACTAAGCACCCGACTAATCACAAACAAGCAGAGATTAACAACATCGAAAAATTTATTCATCTAGATCGTCATCGTCCGAGTCATATGCACCACCTGAATTTGATGAACTTGAGTACTCTTCATATTCCAGGTAAAAGTCTGCTGGTAAGCTAAGTTTGATCGTTTCGGTATCAACAATGCAGTAAGGACAAGTTACGTTAAGCTCAGCAGAGCCAAATATGGAGACCTCCAATTTTGTGGACCAATGAGTAGGGCCGGTCTTACAACAAAGGTTGGTCACCACTATTTTTCTACAATAGTTCTCACCAAGCATTGTTATGAGGTCAGTCCGACATTCTATCATCGCCATTCTACCATCACATTTGTTGAACAGGCTACGCAATTCTCCGGTACCACCATAGCTACAACCCGATTTAATTAATACAATACCATAGTTATACCTTGGTTGAGACAACATTGCGGTACGAGCAACTCGCCCTAATAAGCGTATGCTGGCTAAGTCACCCGCTATGAAAAAAAGATACGTTCCAAGGAATAGGGTGGCATATTCAATCCCAATAGAATCCAATCTTTTTAGGAATCTAAGAATAACACCGTCACATTGTTGCAGTATTCTGCTAACTAAATGAAGCGGCAAATAGTTCTGAAAACGTCTTGACAAGATAAGAGATCGAATTTCATTGCACCTGCAGTTAACATTCTGTTGATCCAACGCAAAATAAGATTATAATCAACTAAAATTGCTTGTTATCAAGAAAATTAGAAATTAAGATGACTCACGTTAGAGAAAGGTTGGATATATCGTTTCTTGGGGGATTTGACTGAAGAAACATTTGGATGGTAGTCTCTAAACAGTCGGTCGGGAGTCTTGTAAGTGCTGGTTCCACACGCCTCACGTTTCCCCCATCTTTTGACTAAGTCCACAGCTAGTGTAACTGTCTCAGCCTTGAGTAGGAGGGTTTACATAACAAAAATTGGATGGGTAGTTCGAATGGACAGTTAATACATTGAAAAAGATGGCACACTATCTTCACTGCGGGTGTCTGTAAAAGGTACATTATGAGAACCAAGCCATCATCATTAATTGTGGGGGTAAGTGTGGAGGGGCGGCGTTTGGATGCCAGCTACTGATTGTTTCGACCGATGCATCTACTTGAGATTTGGACATATAGTTGGATTAAGGGCTGAACTGAAATATAATTTTTGAAAATTGAATTTGTTGTTAAACGTATGTGTCATTTAAAAAAATCAGGAATTTTTAGTAAGAAACAAAGACTTTAATACAAATACGACTCTTTATCCGAATGCGAGAATTTGAAATTTTATTTTTCAAAGTTTTCAAAACTACTGAACAAAGAATATTTCGAAGTTATATTTTCGTGAAATACCACTTCCTAATTCTATGAACAAGCGATGCCTTAACTGTCATTGATTTTGCTACCATAGGTCATTGGGTAACCACTAGACCTCTTTAAGCCATACACAATTGGCGTAGATGCCAGCGCAGTCCTATAGGGCATTTCCAACGGGAGTGAGATTCCCACGCCAAACGCCACCTTGGAGTATTTTTTGGCATTATTTCTCTCCAACCATGAGCCAATTTTCACTCCAAAATGGAGTGTGAATACTGTCACATCAAATTTAACTACCTAATTAGCTTTATGTAATATCTTTGCAATGTTCATTTTACATCTTAATTTTGCCAGACTGTATTGATAAATTAATTTTCGTATATATTATTATTATATAAAATTATAAGTTAATTTCGTTATAAGTTATAAGTGTGTAAAAAAAATTACCGTCACAAATTAAAAGTGCAAACGTGACAATATACGATGCTGCTAAAATTGAAAAGTGAAAATCGAAAGTACATTAAATAAAAATACACTAAAATTGAAAAAATATTATAGAATTGAAAATAAGAGAGGAATATGAATTATATGAGATGAATATGTAAGAATGAAAAAAGATAGGATTTATTTAATGAAAATAAAAGAAAGTAAATAAAAGATAATAATATAATATATAAGATAGAAAAGAATATGGAAAGGAATATTCCCATCTGGAGTAAAAAATGATGTAATGGTTGGAGGTAGTTTACTCCATTTTAGGGTGAGATTTGGAGTAGAATTTGTTCCTTGGGGATTCGACCCCGACTCCTAGTTGGGTAAATTGTATCGCGATGACCGTTCATACCTCAAGCCGAGGTGTGTGTTGAGCGTTGTCATCATGCCATTGTAATCATTTGGAATATGGAACGAGAGTCGTCGTTTTTTTTTGTCACGGAAATAAGAATGCTCACAAGGTTTTAGTCCATTAAACAAGAATGATCATATTTTTATAAGTTTGTTTCTTCCAACCACTTATAAGTAACTGTAGCTGCAAAACCAGTTCTGTTTAAGTGCTTTATTCACGAAGTTAAACAAAATCGCTTAATTACGTAATTTTTCAAAGCCCAGTTAAAATCATACCAGAGCTTGGATTCTGCATTAGCAATTAATCTCGTAATTATACTTTTCATGTACGTGGAACAGGTTCATCACATAATCACCACTATATGCTTCAAAATAAATACATTGGTTGACCATACATAGGTTTACAATCTGGTTACACAAAAGGTCGTTGGTTCGCCCACAAGAACAAAACAAACACTTACATATTTGGTATGTTGGTTTCACGATATGTAAACACAGTAATAAAAACACTAGCAAGGACTTGGTGCTTAAACATACTAATTCATTCCATCCCACGCCTTAAGGTATGGATTTTAAGCCTTCTCAACTAGTTTCATGCCAATCTTAATTCCTAACAAAAGAACAGCTAACATCTCCCAAGGAACATTTTTTTCTCCATCACAGCTTTCAGTATTCGCCAAAAAATTATTTGGGAACAGTTTCCTAAATTTTTCATAGGCTACCTTAGCTTCATCCTCATCGTTGAAGCCTTTGTGAAGGGATTTTTTGACACCAGTGACCAGGGGTGCGCTTCCTTCCCAGCTACTATATATTCCAGGCTTCAATCCCCTGAAAACAACATAACATTTATAATTTCCTTTACCCTTTCTTTGTTTTGCCATTTTTAATTGACTCCGAGGAACAAAAGAAGAGATTCAATAGGTGTGCTAATAGTGCTTTAGGACCCAACCCCTCATAGACGCAAGTGGGGGTCGGTGAAGTGTATGTGAAGATCTTATTCTTAGATATGGTACTGTTCAATGTAATGATGAATCAACTTTTTTATCTGATCGATATGCACATATACCCATAAATCTGCTTTGAACCGCCAAACGCCATTCCCGCCATTTACAGCAAGATTTGCGTCGCGATAACTTGTTGTTGTTTGACTCGTCCCTATATCACAACTTGGCGTATCGTACCGTATCGGATTCAAAAGAAAGTAGAGAACTATAGGGTTTGTGCAATAGTATAGTATTTTAGCACGAGCAGTGCATGTAAAAAATGCGCTCCACTATCATTATATAGTTGTACAAGTTCATCTTTCACATAATTTCGTTTGAAGAATAATAAAATGTGATATTAAATGGTACAGTACTAATTTTTTCTAGTAGTTTTGATTGTAATTAGCAAACAACAGGAATCAACACAAAATATGATCTTATACTAAACGGTTTCTCAACTTCCTCATCATAGGCTACTTAATCAACTGATGGCTTAGCTGGCGTTAACAACTACTCCAGAAGACACCACCATCTGTCGAAGATTTAAGAAGTTCAAATATGACCGCATTCCCGTTTTGCAGTTTATTGTCGACATCAATACGTATCAACCCATTAAATAGCAGTCTTCTCTCGTTTTATTTATGCATTTGTGTGGACGTGTGGTATAATATTTGAAGTTTTGGTGATCCAAACCAATTCCAGTTCGAACCCAATTTTGGTGTGACATAAACGTTAGACGTTAAGGAATTCATACGACGTTAGGCTTTGAAATTATTTAACAATTAAATCTAACTAACAATATGGACCCTATTGGTTATACAGTTATTAAATATTAATATATCTCTATAACACCAAATTCATTAGCACCAATACTCTTAATCAATATTTTAGTAGTAGTAAAATAGTGTAATAGAGATATATGTCATTGCTAGGCGAGATTAAAAATGTAATCTGTCCGGTGTAAAATATTGTGTAGTGGGTTGGAGCGGATTGTTAACGTCAGTCTCATCATTTCACGATTGCTAGTTGTGCAGCCGAATAAAGCGATATATATTGTTCAAAGATATCGTGTAGCAGGGTCCGAATCCTTACGCCAGTTCACATATACATTAACAAACAAAAGGTAGTGACACAAAACAAGATTTTAATCAAAATACAAAGGATTCTCTAAATATATGATCCTAGGCTCCATGTTGAACCGATGGTTTCGTAAATTAAAATTCGGAAGACCACACCCTCTGTTGAAGCTTCAACAAGTTCAAAAAAAACAAGACTCCCTATTTTTAGTTTATTATCGACGAAAAAATCTTTCCAACCTTTAATGAGTCTTCGTCGTCCATCACCAATAAGAGTTTCTTTCCACTCCTTCACACGACATCGGAGAACTGCTATGACTGAAGTAGGAGGGAGATCCTCATTAATGCAATTTGGAAGATATTGTGGAAATTTAGCATGCCAGAATTTTTGTCGACGTTATACATCCAGACATGTTTATAAATTGAAAAAAAAGAAGAAGAATAATATTGACGTAAATCTACATAGAATTACCAGAATATCATGCTTGTTGTGTGTAGAGGCTATTTTCAATGGGAACCAGGAGATGAACGAATCGTCTTCAACCCATTCACTTACCATTTTCCTCTAGTTTAGGTCTTTGTGGTGATGTAAGTTGGGTATTATTTCAAGAAATGTAATATGAAGAGTCAGAATATCACAAATTAATGGAAGGTGGTTGTCGGATGTGGATACTTAGCTAGCATTTGGACATAGATTCCCAAATAATTTTTGGGAAACACTTTTTGGGTGGAGTTTGATATGAAAATAGAAAAGTGTTTGGACATATTTTTTGGGAACAAATTTTTTGGCTCAAAAGAGCCTTTGAGCTCTTATGAAAATAAAATTTGATGTGTAAATATTAGTTTTTGGCTCAAAAACAGCTCAAGGTCACTTTTTGAGTTTTTGAGACAAGTTTTGCTCAAAAAGCATAAACAAACACTTTTTGGCCCAAAAACTCCCAAACTTTGGTGTAATAGACGAGCCCTAAGGTAATTTGTCCCTCCGTCTCAAATGTCATACATAAATGCACGCGAAATATGTTAGGGCTTGCGAAAGTGTTGACTAATGTGGATGCGGGATTATCTCCCAAACACAACCAAGGATAGGGGAACTAACGGAATTAACTCAAAAGAAAAAAAAAATTGCCACTCGCAAAAAGAAAAAAAGTGAACAGGTTGGAATGCCTCTCAATGGAACTCCATTAGCTCAGCATTAAGTCCTATGAAAGCTGCACAACATCAGTTGATGAAGACTTTATCGAGTTTTGTAAAGCGGTTTAACTTTCAAGTACGCGTTTGTTGTAATTATTGTATGCAACGCAACAGTCGAAGCAACTACTTGTACTGTCTATGATTACCAAGTAGAACCTTGTATCTGCTCTATCTGCAACTACGAAAATCTTCATTATGACGTGTCTCATACAAGGAAGATCCTTTAATGGAGTATATTTGGCACCTACGACGTTTGCACATCTTCTGTAAAATGGTATTTGGCACCTATGACGTTTGCACATCCACGGACAACTGATATTAATTCTTTCACATAATGTTAGGAACTACCCAAGATTAAAATTCGTATAGTAGAAATAAACAGGGTACCCCAATAAACAACGTTATACTGTAAATCTGAAACAAAACACAACCTTAAAGCGCCCCGCATAAACTCCAGGTTGCTCGAATCATTCAAAATGACATTGTACTAGTGTCGGATCATCCAACAACACCCTACATCTGAGGAACTGAAATGCATCTGACTGCACTGTCGGATGATCTACGCAACATAGCCTAAAATGATTCATGTGGATAATGTGTGCATCATTTAGTCGATAGACTAGATACTAGAAGATTTTGTTCTAACAAAAACTCACAAAAATCAACAACGTACTAGCATCTCAGCGACACACTTTGCTTTTCGAGCTCACTAACCCAGGTTCTGCTCTGCTTGAACAGATATAATTTCTTTCTTTATACGATGCAGCCGACTCATCCTTAAGAAGTCCTTGTCAGTTAAAAGAGCATTTGCGGCTTCATCTTGCAATCTTTGTGCTTGTTCTTTCTCCTTTTCCTTGTATTCCAGCTTTGTCCTAAGTAAGCGTAGTCTTCTCTTCTCCAAGAGTTCAATTTCATCCTTGACACGCTTTACTTCCTTTTCTTTCTCAATGTTAAGATAAACGGTGCGCTCGTAGTAAGCAATCTTCTCTCGTAGGCTCATCTCTGTCGTCTAAGGGTAACGTAAAGATATTTTTTATTTCGATAAAATAAAATAAAGGGAAACAATTGGAAATGAAAAGAGAAACATAGTATTAGTTAATTAAGGAGACAATTCAAACCTTGTACCGCTTATTAGAGGTTCCTTCGTCACATCCCCTTTTAAGCAGAGCCTCGCTGGATTCTAATCCACGGACTATTTCAACTTTGCACGTACAAAGTTTTTCTGAACACTTCACCGGTTGAAAGACAACCCGATCTCCCACCCTTAAATCATTGTCGGTTGCAAAATACTTCCATCCACGGCCCAACTTATTCTGTTTATCTCCACTGATAGCAGCTGCAACCGTCCATTTTCTCCCATGGAAGTCAAGGACACAAGTCTGTGCCGAAGCAGGAATATAAAGAAAAGACTTCGCAGGCAGATACTGTCAGTAAACATAATTACTTCTGTTAGTGTGTCTTCTTCATAAATATACGGAAGCCTAAAAAATAAGAAGAGTAAGGTGTTGAACGAAAAATACCACATAGCCTTTGACGATGTAGGTATTGGACATGGTGACCCCGAATTTCATAAGTTCATCCATTGTAGATAGAGCTACGCGCTAGTAAGTTCCTTTGAAAGTTCCTAGTAAGTTGTAGGGGTGTTATTTGTCTCGACGAATGATTGATTGTCTCTGCGTGTGCGAAAAAGTTGCGAATTACTTCCCGCCCTATTTTTTCGCACCAAAATTATAGTATAAAATTAAAATAAAAAGAGGGAAAGTATGCCTACTGTAACCAGTGGCGTTATATTTTTGTTGATGTAGTTATGTGATAATTCTATTTGTCTATAATAATTTCGGTCTTAGTAATTTCATATTTTAATTCCTTTTATACATGTAGAAGCAATTTCGGCATAGTAAATGTTAAAAACAAGTGAATACGGAACACAGATTAAATTAATACTATAGTGAATAACTCTTCGATACATAACATGTCACGATATTAATTGAATAAATGGAGTACATACATAATGCATTAAAATATTGAGTGATTAATTTGTACAAAACTAAAACATTAAATCACAGGTGTTAATTTATGAAATTCTATAAACTGAAAATTCATTGTTACCTAGGTAATCACTTCAAAAGTGGAACATTTTTTAAACCAAGTATCAGTGTGAAGATTATGTGAATAAGAGAAGTAAAAACTACTTTGTCCAAAATTCAGGCCAATGGAGAATTGTTAGGTTTTTTTTTGCCCTTAATTTGTAACCTACTAGGACACTTGTTTTTTAAAGGATAAAAAAAGTGTTCTAATATGAATATATCTCCGTCTATGCCTATCATTTTGTTATGAATTTTGTTTAGCAGAGACTTCTACTCCAAAATTATGTAGGCCAACTAAAATCACTTTTTAAAAATGTCTCTTGTACGAGTAGTATTTTTCTTGGATGTCCGATTTATTGTCATACAACAGTTGCTGTGTTAGCTTCCGCATGCTGCCATGTTATTTCGATCCCTACAATATTTCAATTTATATCCTTACTTTTCAGTATGACATATAGAAACGGATCATTCAAGTCTCTTTGGATTTTAATCCAAATGTTTGACTCCATGTTATGAGAAAGATAATCACAGAACAAAACAAAAACTACAGGGGGTACGTATCCCAGTGGAATCAAACCATGCATCATATACTGGTGGTGTATTTTCAAGTAGACAACTAGAACAAAAGCTATCTACATCTTAGAATATCTGATGGTTTATGATGCTACTCTTATCAGTCAAGGATACTTGCATTATTCGTCTCATTTTCTTGATCGACAAGTCTTTCTACGCTTCCAATAAAGAGTTTTGGTACCATCCCTAGCCATACGTTTGTGTCGGAACTTGTACGTGTTGTTGAGGATATATTTATGTGCATTTTACAGATAACTGTTGCAACTAAATATTTCACCGTGGGGATGACAATTGTTTCTACAAATTTACTGAAAAGTAGACGTAAGATTCAAATGACATAGTCACGTCCAGAATCGCACAACAGGACGAATGAATCTGATAGAATTGTTTGCGAAAGCTGGAAAATCATTCATCATATAGGAAGGGATGGAGTACGTAAATGGGAGTAGTGCCGCTTTGATTCCCCACATACTTTAAATTTTTCCCTCTAAATCTTCCCTCCAACAACCGACTCCCTCTGTCTCAAATTATTTGTCCTTCTTACCCATTGCAGTAAATTTCTTGAAAATCACAAAATTTCACTTATTATTTAATATTATAATTGTTCAAAAAGCTTAGAAGATTAAAAAAAGGGTAATAGTCAAGAAATCCCCCCTCATTAATGATTTTTTAATTGACGTGTAAAAGTTAACTGGACAAAAAATTTGAGACGGAGGACGTATTATTACCTAGAATTTTGTTTATGTCATTTATAAGCAAGGGTGATATTGAAGGTTGTTTTTTGACCTCTTAAAAAACGCATACAAACTATAAATTGTAGTCCTAAAGGGAACACGTAAATAACAATATTGCATTATTCCCTTGTAAGTATGTTTAAGTGTGCATTATTTCCGAACCAGACGTTACAAGAATGTCGTTACTTCAGCCGATGAATTAAGTACATATGTCTCTAACTAAATGGGGAACTAAGACGAAAAACTAATTGGATAATTAATTCTACTAATGGTGCATGGAATGTGATGAACATGTAAGAAATGGAGTCATAAGAGACTGAATATACATCAATATTTATACAATGTTTTGTAACATAAGCTTACATTTTGGTACTTACCATTATTAGGAATAATAAGCCAAGGCCCAGATCGATCCTCGTTGTTAATTATGAGTATTAGTAAAAGCAGTCAGTTGATTATCCAATTTTGATAGAAACGAAAAAAGGCGCCGCTTAAGGCAATTCTACATACAAAAGAAAAGCGATTTCATTTCATTCAACATGGCTAGAAATTGTGAATTACCCGTTAATATTAGCGGCCCCCATTATTAGAACCTAACAAACGGGACACGCTACGAGGATATCCACATAACGTTACATGGAAATAAAACGACATTAATACTTAGTGCTGCTAAAATAGGCATAACCATAGGAGAAGGAATCATCACAAAGCCCTTTCCATATGAGTCCCTTATTTCCTCTTTAGGAGCGAATCTCTTCTTGACTTGAAAAATTGGGAGAAAAAAATGAAGAATTTCGAATCAAAAAATAAAATTCTAGTCATTGATGGGCGTCAAGACCGGGTTCCGACTTTTTCTTTTTGAGAAAGAAGAGGTTACTGGACAAGCAAAAGGGATGAGAGCAGATCATTCCTCCTGCCAAAGCTAGAAAAGAAAGGAGCTCTTTTTATTTTAAAGGCATAGCAATGAGGAAATACAGTAGAAAACAAGTCGTACTGGTGTTGAATATTGCAGGAGTTCCGTTGACCCCAATAACTACACCTAGCAGCCCCTACTGGTGTACGCTTATGTCGTCGTCGCTATCATCTTCACCGCCATTTCGGGCTGATGTAGATGGGTCGGGGATCACAACAATGTCTTGTGGCAAATTAATGAAAATTGCCATGATCTTTGTCAGAGGACGATCAATATTCAATAGGTTTCGCAAATGGTCAGCACCGGAATCACTCCTTATTCTGGAAAGAAGAGTACGTAGCTTCGACTTGAGGCAACTCAACTCAGTACTGTAATTGCGAACCAGCTTTTCCACTGTATTCGGAGACGCCCCCTGTAGCGGATTGCCGGCATTATTACCACGACGTCTTCATTCCATTGTATTCTACTTAGTAATTTAGCAACCGATTATACTGGTGTGTGTGGTAAGTACTGCAATAGACAAGGAAGGTTCTATGCATATAAATAGAACCATAGTCGAAAGTATATAACTGGTGGGGAAAGCCTTTATCCTGCTGCACGTTTTACGACATACACAATTTGGGAGTCGTTAGGGCTTAGTTGGCCAATAAGGAGTAAAAAATGACGTGCCATTTTATTATTGGGTGATTCATTACTCGTTTGTCCATTACCTACTCTGGAACCCTTTACGGATTAGACATGCACGTAAATACAACACGTCGCCAATTTATACCCCCAACAACTCAATTAACAACAGTAAAGACATCGCCTCTTTTTTTGGAAATTGCGTTTGTGGCCAGACCAGACTCAATCACAATTTGACTTCATTGACGAAATTATTCAGAATGGAAGTTAGGATTAGATAAGGGGTGCGTTACTTGTCGTCACTAGTAGTATAAGTATCTAATATAAAGCAATAACAAATACGGAGGGGGCATGAAGAAAATTATGTTTTCTTCTTGTCTTACTTAACTCTTGAAATAGGAGCTTGAAATCAAGGCACAATTTATCTCTGCACATTCCTTAAAGTAGCAAGAGGAATGAAACTATGTTCAATACGTGTAGCTCAACAATACTGCATCGGTACTGTAAGTAATTGTGTTGTCAAAGCCGGTGTGGCATTGCACGACGACCTTGATGAAAATTGTTTTGCACTAATATTGAAGCCCACTATCGACGATTCTGGTTCAGACGCAACTGGTCATGTTGATAAAGGATATGGATGGCGGGACATGAAAAGAGTTTGAGATCAGAAATGGATTTGCCCACTATCCGATGATGATTATATATTGGATATCTTGAGGCGTTAAAAGTGACCTTGTATTAGTTACTCCATAAAAAGGTGATTAAGTGCTCTGTCGGATCGATACCTACTACATATTCATTGGAAGCCTATCCAATCGTAGAGATGCCTTGACCTGGTGCTGTAAACGTTTGTGTGCCTTTGTCCATCTCATAAAGAAGAACCGATTTGTTTAGAAGGTTCCCTCCTGCGTATAATTGGACATTATCTACCTAGAGAAAATGACGCCACCAAAAGTGTTTAATAGTCCGTCTTGGTATGTAAGCCCAATATTAAAGATAAACAACAAGACAAGATACTAAAAGCAACCACAACATATGACAAATGTTGTCCTAATTTCATATCAACATATAGAGCAAACATCAAAATATGATATCACGTGCATAATTGATTATAATAGGCCCTTATAATTCAAAGATCGACACTTCATATTCATGACGTCTAAGGTCAAACGATGCGATATCAAATATACTACATTTTTTATATGATACGATTGTTAGGTCTGCCTCTGGGCGAAAACTTCGTTCACATTTTTATATGGGTAATTCCCAATTTTGTAGTAATATGATATGACTGAATAGATTCTGTTTGCCCTGAAACCCTCTCTTTATACCCTCTTATTAACTGGACATTTAGTATTTATATTTGATTTGAATTACGAGTAGTTCATATCCAATATGTTGGCGTCTGTGTATATGTGCGAACACCATGTTGTACACTTATTCGACAGCAAAGAGTACCTTGAGGCCATTAATTAACACGCCAAATCATCGGTGTTAATGAAAAAATATTTTTGGGCATATTTGATTTGCGCTGCTAGTTTGTATGAGTGGTGAAGTGTTTCCATTTTGTTAACAGTCAAAATAATTTTGTTCAAGGAATAGGGTGGTGCAATTTACCGTAGAGACCACAAAATAGTAACGGATGCAGTCAAACATTACTTCCAACATAAGAGGCATTCAAAGGCCACAGCCCAGAGACGCCCGTGAATACTTGACCGGCTTTATGGCAGTTCTTTGACCGCACGATTGCTACTGTTCATACTTTGACCAATTCTTCACTTATTTATTTATGGGAGCATGGCCGTGAAACTACACAGCTAGAAAGTAATACTTAAATTAAGCACTCGGTAAGGTTCATTCTCCTCTTCCTCCCCTATTTTCTCCTGCAACGAAATTAAATCTGAATTGTAAGCAAATATACTAAGGGTTAGAGTATGTTAATCTTAGTTGGATCAGCAGCGGTATCACTTCTTGGTGATGGGTCTTATAATTAGATATCAGCTATTAAATCTAAAAATCACCTCCAAGAAGTGCTACCGCTCCTGATTCAACTTAAGAAATCCAATGTTGGTAAGTTTAGGTATTCGGAGTAAAAAAATGAGACTCTGCATTCAAACTTCTGCAAATTGATATGTGCCAACAGACAAATGAGATTATATTATAGATATTTTTCATTGCCTAACAATTTGTTTGCTATAACTCTACATTGCAATTTTAGGGTAAATATGGATAGTATCTTACCACTATCTCCAGTTTCGCAAAGGACACGCATCCAAAAGTCAAGCGAGTACTTGGTAGCTATAAGAAGCGAGATCCGCATTCTGCTCATAAGAGTGAGGTGTCAATTGAATGTCGCGTACGTGCAGAAGCTCCTGCTTCAAGAACCTGGATTAGAGATCATGTACGGAATTGCGGTTTCATTGGGATGACTATATGCAAGATTATTGATGGTTCTTTTAATTTGTCATTGATATCTTTGCAAGCATCGAAATTTTGTGTTAAAAGTCTGGGTATGCTATGATTATATTTCTTCTGAATGAATGCCGCTAGCAGTTAATCTGTTCATTACTAGACAACTTATAGAAATAAGGCTATTGGCGCATTTGCAATGAATTGAATAAATTTTCTGTAACACAGAGGAAATGATCTAGCCGTAACTTGGGAGGAAAAATCTAAATCTTTTGATCCATGCACCTTTGAGAAGCTGACTAGACACTACCAATATTTTAAAAAGCTAAATAGTTTATATGTGTGTGGTCTAGCTTAGTACTTCTAATATATTAAATCATATGTTGGTTCTTGACTCATTTTCGAGTATCAATGTATCATATAAACTATTAAGGTGCATGTACGTGTTAAAATTAAGGTGTAACCCTTTTTTTTTTTTGATGATATGTCATTTGTTACACACATCATTTGTGGATGCTATATTACAATAAACAACATGATATCTACGTGCAACGCACGTGTCGAGTAACTAGTCATCAACATACTACTATAAAAACATATCCTCAATAAAGTCAAAAGTCAAATTACTAAAGTGCCCTCACAAAACCTAGAAATTACCTACTTAAAATAGAAATTTGAAAAAATAAAAAAATGCTTAGCACCGGTAGTTTCTCTTTAATTTTGCATTCCTGACAGTTTGTAGTCTTCTAAATTCAAACGACCCCCTAGTTATAACAATAGCTAATCGCAATAATTATGCTAGTAAGTTCCAATAACCAACCCACTAAAACGTTGGATTTCATTCGGTTGGGGAAAAATAAAAATCCGTGTACAGCAGTACTATTTTAATAGTATAAAACTTGTAGCTTTGTTAGTTAGTTTAGCGGTAGATCTGTAATTTCTTATATATATATCTAGTATGAGGTCGTTTGGTAGAGAAGCGAGTTTTAAATGGATTAGCAATACAAAAATTAGTAATGCATGGATTATTTTTAGTAAGCTTACCAGACCAGTTCAAATATGAACCATGTATTAAAAAGTACAGTAATGTAGTCACATGCATCATTAACTTTGGAAACAATATTCACAATGCAAATTATGTTTTTCTTGATACCCAAGTTTATGATTGCCGAAATGTGGATTTTCATTCCCTCAAATCCAATGATCTATGAACACTCTACAATTCTAAGCATCACGTGCGGTGCACGCGAAAAAAATTTAAATATATAAATACATTGCCCCTCCTTCGTTCTATCTCATTAACTCTCATGCTTTCTCATTTCCAATTACAGGTTGCATCCTGGTCACCTGTCGGCAAACTATTATGTAGGCACTACCCAAAAACCAATCCAAGTCTTAACATTCACTTGAGCTGAGAGAAAACCGTTATCTAAATATTGTTACTTCTTGCTCAGTGGTTTTATATAATTGTAGATACTGTTTTATAATTTGTTGTTCACCCGCTCTCCCATGACGGTATTTTGTTGCTGGCTTATACTTCCATGTTCACTTATTGGGATCTAATTCAATCCACACAATGGATGAAGAACCTCCCACACCTTTCGTGATGGATTACTCACTCGTTATCTGATTAAGTTTCTATTTAGGCATAACAAGATCAGTTTTTATTTCTTCTTCTGCCGTTATAGGCTGGTATGCCATATCCTAAACTTTTGCTTTTACAGCTGCATTGAGTCAAAAGAGTTCCACAATGAAGAAGAAGGCAATGTTTCGTAAAATCTAAGTATTGGTGGTTCTTCATTGGTTATGTATGCAGAGTTTTACAACATTACTAATCTTATAATAATTAATGATGCGGGTATAGTGGTCATCACAGTGGCAAGGTAGTGAAGTTATATCTTTACGTTCAACGAGAGAAGAAAGAACAACAATGGATGTTCAGGGTAAAAAAATTAGAGCACATTCAATCTATCGAAAATGTATAGGATGAAGTGGAGGGCTTGTAATTTCGTGCAACTTCGCACTACTCACATTTTGGGCTTCATTTTTCTAGATTAAATCAGAGATGTAGTCAAATTTGATATTTACGCTACTCAAACAAATGTACAAATATGAATTTTTTCAGTCGAAGAAGTAGTTCAAAATAATTATTTTCTATGACGAGTCTTACTATAATTTAAAAGTTGTGGGTTTGTACTTTTGTGAAAGTTTCCACTTTGCTCCATCCGGCCTTCACTGTCATCCTAACTATTAGCATAAACATTGCATTTTAAAATAGCCATTTTACATCTTACGCAATCGCCAACTCCAATCGGATTTTTATTTTTAACCTTTTAATTCATATCTTTATATATACTTAATTATGTTCAAATTATATCTTTATATAATTTATTTTCCATAACTTAGCCGTATAAGTTTGAAATAATCATTATCGTGCATCAAATTTCCAGTTTATTTTTTATTTTTTTAAAATGTAAACGTGGTATTAATGTTATTATGAGTTATCGCTGAAAGTTCGTTATAACCATATTATCCCACACCTAAATTAGAGTTGATGAATACTTATCCGCACCCGCTTTTTATCCAAACCACTCAACTTAAATAAGGTAGTTAAACTTTAAAATGTAGTAAATTCATGTCAACTAACCATGATTAAGTAATAGATAGACGTAAGTATTACATATGTCTTATATTTATTGACTTGGTGTAAACAGCAGGTGCAGATAAGTTTTTATCATTGTAGTTTGTCTCTTGCAGCGTACCCGCTGCTGAGATAGTTTCTCTACTATTTGGGCAAAGTTTCACGTCTTTCTTGAGGATCAGTGAAAGTCCCTCGTTTTCGGCTTAATTAAGCAAAAGTTTATTCTAAAAAATGATGTTCAAATGCCATTGTTGTATGCCTTGTGACAACTTTCTACCTCGTTAAATGCTTCTCTTCGCATCAAAGAACCAACTGTCGTCGTCATTTAATATCCAAACTGTGACTATTGCACGACGTGTTTTCATGTCCCAAGTTGGCAAGTTGCTCAATATATTGAATACAATTTGGTAGCACAAACTGTTTAAATATTTGGGGTCCGTGAAAGCAAGTGCGATAAATTAAAGTCTCTCCATAAGGTATGTGAAAAAAGCATGCATGTGGATTTGTTTTGAATTTGTTTCCGTTAACAAAACTACTTGAGTACGTTCTGTTTTACAAATTAAAAGCGGACTACAAATCACCAAAAACCATATATACTTGGCTGTGATATACTCATCTCATAATTCAAATACAATCAAGACATAAATAGGGGTAAAATGTTTAATAAATCATTCCCATTAATGATTTAGTAAGGGTGTGTGTAAAAGTGAAGAATGACAAAAAAACTGCAACATTACCTATCTTAAACGCATATTTTATATATATATATATATATATATATATATATATATATATTTTCGTGTATGCAACCAGTGTTACAAATATTGGTAAATAGTTTACAATTTCCACAGTGATAACTTAATTACACATCGCAAATATGTCACGAATGTATCCCATTTTATACTAATCAAATATAACAAACCAAAACCAACTGCATCATTCATTAATTATTAGTCATACATAAATTACATAGAAGATCAATTGTTTGATATCCTCATGCCCACTGATATTCCAATTACAATAGCATCTAAAATACCACTGGACGAACCTTCTCCTTCTTCAGCTTCTTGCTTGTTGAGCTTTTGGAATTCAATGTAAGCTTTTCTAGCTTTTTCTAGAGAACTATATGACTTGTAGTAGTTCTTCTTCGCGCCAATAACATTTGGAGCACACTCCTCCCATGTAAGGTATATACCCGGCTTTTTACCACTAAACAAAACATACACCTTGCCCATCTTTTTTGAAGGGAATAGTAATATTTTTTTAAGTGAAAGACAAGAAGAACAAGAAGAGGATAAAGCCCGAGCCTAACTAAGTGGGAGGATATATGTGGGGGGTATCTAGATAAAATATTAGATTTTATATAATTGCACAAGAGTGGAATATGGATGGTAGGGGTGTTCATGGTTTGGTTTGGCAGGTTTTTAATTTAAATCATATCCAAACATACATCATCGATTTTTAAGTTCTTTAAACCAAACCAAATGAAAATTATATCCAACGGGTTGGTTATTGTCAGTTTGTTTTATCGGGTGTTGAGAAATAAAATAAATTGAAGATAATAAATTATTATAAGAAGTTTTCCTCGAAAAATATAAATGATAAAGAGAATTTTTCGTAAAATAAATTATAAAGAGAACTACACGTATGTTGTTATATCCGGTCTGGGTGAGCTTTTTATCTGTAGCTTATATAAGCCATAAGTTGCTTATAAGACACTTTTGAGAAGTTAGTCGTAACTTCTCTTTTTTGGGTTATTTTAAGCTCAGACGTGCTTATAAGCTCTTTGTTCTTTTAGTTACCAAAACACTCAAAAAGCAGTTAAGTGCCTATAAGATACTTTTAGGCTTGACCAGACGGGATCTTACCCTTGTACTCCCTCCGTCCCAAGTTATAGGACACATTTTCATTTTTGGTCTGTCACAAAAATAATGAAACATTCTCTAATTTAGTAACGATTCAACTTTATGGATGATTATCAACCACAAAAATTTCTAAGGTTCACCTAACTAATCCTACAATGTTGCCCTACTGCTACTACATCAAATCTTATTGATAAATAATCCCTCCATCCCATTTTATGTGTCACCTTCAACTTTTTCGCGCATATTATGAAAACCATTAAATAAGGTGTATATTTTTCTATGTTACCCTTATTTAATGTTTGATTATTAACGTTTTTGGAATTCTTTTTTACTATTAATGGTATAGTTGGGAAGAACTAGTAAATTTAGCCTTGAAATCCTAAAGAGACAACTAATTTGTGACAAACCATTTCTCATAAAGTGATAATTAATTTGGGGCGGAGGGAGTATTTTATATTTAGAACAAAAGAAAGAATTGAAGTATACTTATACCTACACGATGTTCTAACTTTCGATATATCATGGCCCGTATGTCAAGTTAAACCTGGAATGGTCAATGAAAAGACGACGTCATAACTATAATTGCTTTGACTTTAAGTCCCTCCATCCCGAATCAGTTGACACTTTCAGCTATTGCGACAACTAATTTGTAACAAATGAAAATGAATCTTACTAAAGCGTCAACTAATTTGGTACGCAGGGAGTACAAATTGTTGGTTCTAGTAATTACTATTGATAAAGTACAATATACTCGAATATGCAAGATACAAAAGAGGCCATCAAGACTCGATATATCAAGTCTATTATCTTCTGTGTTCGTCCGCGTCATTATGTATTGTGTTGAAAGATCTTTCGTTTTCCTTTTTTGAGGGATTTGCAGGAATCTTTAATGTGGTGTGGCCTGCATCACACACCTGCCGATGAAAAGAAGAAATGAGCGTCAGCGAGATTGCGTTACTGAGTATTGAAAGATCTTTCGTTCTCCTTTTTTGAGGGATTTGCAGGAATATTTACTATGGTGTGGCCTGCATCACACACCTGCCGATGAAAAGAAGAAAGGAGCATCAGTGAGATTGCGTTACTGAGTATTGAAAGATCTTTCGTTTTCCTTTTTTGAGGGATTTGCAGGAATCTTTACTGTGGTGTGGCCTGCATCACACACCTGCCGATGAAAAGAAGAAAGGAGCGTCAGTGAGATTGCGTTACAGAGTATTGAAAGATCTTTCGTTTTCCTTTTTTGAGGGATTTGCAGGAATCTTTACTGTGGTGTGGCCTCCATCACACACCTGCCGATGAATAGAAGAAAGGAGCGTCAGTGAGATTGCGTTACTGAGTATTGAAAGATCTTTCGTTTTCCTTTTTTGAGGGATTTGCAGGAATCTTTATTGTGGTGTGGCATGCATCACACACCTGCCGATGAAAAGAAGAAAGGAACATCAGTAAAAAAAATAAAAATTGTCAGTTGCAGCGGCCAGGGTATTTACTTTCCGGATTTTTAACGTATACACGTCGGCGAGAGCATGAACTTGTCTTGGTGATGCTTTACGAGTGGACGACAATAGTAAAACTCAAGAAAAGCTATCTTCATAGGGATAGGGCAGGAGGTAAGATTTGCCTCGTTCAGGTCAAAAGTCAGGTTGAGGTAGTGTGTAACAAAATTTCTCCATAGGGTTGGTGCGCATTCAATTTGCAGATAAGCATGCCAAATGAGTGAAACAGGAATTGGCCTGCGGAGCGCGTTGAATGGCAGATATATTTAGTGGTATAGTGTAACTGTATTATTATTGGTTGGACTTTGTGCGTTAGGGTTTCTAGTTTCGAGGGCTTGCAGTCCTGTTAAATGTTTAGATCTGACAGGCGAGGCTTGTCCATTGGGTGCTCATGAGCTTGTGGGACGTCCGCAAAAAGTAAAACGTAGTAACATTCAATACAAGACATGGGAGGGATTCAAAGAATCAATGAATGTAGATCAGAACACTTAATTTATGACAGTATCATATCTCAAGAGGTGCAAGTGACTATCTAATGATAGTAGATCTGAGAGCGCTGGAAGGCAATGTGTATGGTTAATTTTACTATCCCATGTACTGTATTGTATTGTAATTATGATTACAACGTCTAATTTGATTGTTACTTTGAATAACATTGCGGTGGATGAAAATATAATGTGGATGGCCGTGTTGTTGTGGTGCATTCATCAAGTATTAATGTGGATAGTTGTGGAAATTAGAGTGGCATGCCGAAAATTCGTTCATTTGTGGTGTTGATGCATGATACTGATGAAATACATCAAAAACAAAACTGCAAGGCTAAACGACAATGCATTAAATGTTGTTGTTGCCAAGTCCACACATTGGGTGTGGCTGCAATCGATCTAATTCCAAAGCGCTATGCTCTGAACCCTAAATTATGACCCACTCTAGCCTACACCGCGGAATTCACCACTCAATGCGTCTTCTGCCGAGCCAAGCTGCTCTCACGTCTGCTGATTGGATGTCCACAACCCTAAGTGCACGATATGGAGAAGTAAATGCTCTCACCTGACAGTTCCATATTTTATAGTGGTAGTCGGTGGAGAAAAGATTCATTCTTATCCTGCAAAATAAGAGGGAAATGAAATAATGGTTAGCTTCTTGATAATATAACTCAGATAACCTTCTTCTTTGCAATGATGAGCACGTATTACTCCTTTAACATGAGCTTATATAGTTTGAGCCGGTTAAGTGGATTATTTACAACCAAGATTGACATTGTTACATGTCCTATTTACAACCAAGATTCACATAGTTACATGTGTTAAACACATGAATTGCATTATCGAATTCGAATCCCCCTTACGGATTATCACAGCATGGACTACATGACCTCGCCATTTTATACACCCTTCCAACTCAATGAATGTTTAGGCTATTAACCCTTCCTCTATCTAGATAAAATTACTATTTTTCATCGTGACATAGCGACGGGTTCACGATCCTATTAACTTAATGACTTTTAAGTCTCCAGCTTCTAACATTATTTTAAATTTGAAATACGTGACCTAATTTTTTTTGGTTTTTTGTTATTTTAAGTATTCACTGTACCGCTTATACTCTTTGTATATTTCCACAGACCGCCATTAACTACTCACGATACTTGCTCGTTCTATACTCCTTTCATCTATAAATGGGGTACCCCGGCAGACATCATTCACAAATGCTCTTTCTAAAATCATCGTGTCACCTTTGAACTTCACTTTTCATCAAAAAGATCCTGCTCCTTTTTCCGAAATGTGCTTCTTTGATCGTGGTTCCATATCTTTGAAACATCTTCTTTATTTGGTACAGACGGTATATGAGAAAGCTCAAAACAAGTATGCTTCAACTGTCTGCGTTCTCCACCCTTCTGTCTATGTTGAGACGTGCGTAGTTCTTCGAGTCATTGACCTTGATCGGGATCCTAACGACGTTCTTTGGAATGTCATCTCCATGACATGTGCAGTCACGCACTGATTACGGTGCGCTCGTTTTCTAACACAGTTGTTACTGTGATATTCCTCTTGTCACGAGGGCAAATGATCCTTAGCTAGCCTTTAATTGTTCAAGAAGCTCCCTCTCGTTGCTTAAAGCATATCGACTGCATCTTGGTCTCTTAACTTCCATGTTGCTTTAAGTACTTTGGCGGCTTTTGGGCGGAGTAGGGTGAATGGTCGAAAGCTTGACCTAGATCTTTTGATGACAAGGGGATAATGTTGACGTCACTAACTATCTGTTGGGTTAGTGACATGTAACTACAAGAGATGGTACTACTTAATCTAGTATTAATGCACTCTCATGTCTTTCATGGAGTAACTCGTGACTAAATAGAGTAGGATCTATGTCATTCATCTAATGACGCCTTGACACCACCCGAAATTCGGTCAGGCCGTGTGGGCACCCGACATCCTCCCCTAGACCCGTCGGGCGAACCCTTACCAATTAAATTAAAAAAATAAATATAACAATTCATAAATAAGGACAGGACATAAAAAACACAGAGATACTGATACCTCTAAGCTGTACAAAAGAAATTACAGCTGACTACCCAATATACTAGGTTTAGGGCTATCCAGACTAGACATCTAATTTAAAACTGAAACCTTCTTCTGATGCCTACCAAACGAGGTCTGATTTAGCTCAAATTTTACAGACAGGTCCTAATGGACCTTACGAATATTTTAAAATTATCGGCACGTCAATCGGAATCCTATCTTCCGAAACGACTAACCGAGGTCGTTTCATTCTCCTCCACTTAAACTCTCGTTCATCCTCGAACGAGCCTAAGTCAAAAGAAAAATTGATACAGATAACAAGAGAACTTGCATGACCTTTATAAACTCTTCCACGGGCATTATCTTCTGATTATAGAATACACGAACACCGAACTCTTGGAGTAAAATATATCTTGATAATATCCTCACATCGTTGCCCAGCTTATTCTGACTAAGCTGATCTTTCCTCGATCACGAGAGGAGAGTTCTTATATTTTCGAAACAAAGATACACGAAACTCTGGATGGATTAACATGATTCTGCCGACAAATCACCTCGTCGATATACTTTACGATATAGAACAAGTCGATGGAACTAAGAATTAGCTTATGCTTCAGCAACGCCTTAGAGATTTAATATTATGATTCGGTATCAATTGGAGGAAGACTCCTCCACTTAGAGCATTAACTCATACCGCTAACTTGAATAGAAATAGTCATCCTCGCACAGTCTACCGGACTAAGGAAGACATAGCTAAAAATAGAATGCGGCTCAGACCTGAGCTACCAAATTACCCTCTCGAGTTGCCAAACGACTGCAACTCCTGAGTTCACAACTCTATATCTTTGTCATAAGCACTACCGCCTGATGGATCAAATCAGAGGTCAAATGATGCCCCTCATTACCTTTAGTAGTCCTAAACACAACAATGCGCTTACCCAGCTACCTTGACACTGACACGACCCAAAATCCGGTTAGGCCGTGCGGGCACCCGACATCTTCCCCTAGACCCGTTGGGCGAACCCTTACAAATAAATCAGGAAAATAAATATAACAATTCACGCATGAGGGAAAGATTTAAAAACAACACAGACATGCTGATACCTCTAAGCTGTACAAAAGAAATTACAGCTGACTACCCAACATACTAGGTTTAGGGCTATCCAGACTAGACATCTAAGAGTACAAACAAAGACAGATACCTCCTAAAGGGAGCAAAATACAACTGAAATAATAAACATAAAATTGGTGGCCATCCGGAATAAAAGCTGGCTCACCCTGACAGCTGAAGTCGTCTTCGCTCCTGAATAACGTGGCGAACTCAATCCTGGAGCGAACCTGCCGAAACGAAATAGATAGACAAGGAACAAACAACAAACAAGGGTGAGTCAAAAGGACTCAATAAGTGGGGCAAACTAGCCACCTCAAAGAATAGGATAGCTAGCCAGGGAGAAAAGAAACAGATAGACCAAATTCAGTTTATTTAAATTATAAAAAGGCAGAGCCAGATAACAACCGGAAACACGTATGAAACCATAAACTCAACTGGGGATACGAGCCAGAAACATATCAACAAATAAGCAATGCACATATAAGCAGGACAGTAGTCATGTATCGTAAGTCTACCCAATAGTATGAAATGAGATGAAATGAAATGAAATGAAATGTGATGCAAAGGGTCACATGTGCCCGTCCTCCCATCTCGAAGCGGAATACTCCTGCATTCGAGGGGAATCCAATCTGATAACCAACTGGAGCGGAATACTCCTGCTCCTGGGACGGAATACTCCTGCACCCGATATAATATAAACCAGAGGCGGAATACTCCTGCACTCTCTTGGGGCGGAATACTCCTGCACCCGATAAATACAATGGAGCGGAATACTCCTGCTCCTGGGGCGGAATACTCCTGCCCTCAATATGATACAATGGAGCGGAATACTCCTGCTCCTGGGGCGGAATACTCCTGCCCTTAATATGATACAATGGAGCGGAATACTCCTGCTCCTGGGGCGGAATACTCCTGCACCCAATATGATATGCAATGTAATGCATATGAATGACATATAATGCATATGAATGCAATGTGATGCAATAATAACCTTTCACCGGCGCGGGACTCTCATCGACAGCCGGGAAGTAGATGCCAACTTACAGCCAGGGTACAATGCTCAGATCCTCATTGCAATACCAACAATAGGACATAACATATAATATACAATGTAAATCCAAAGCTAAGGCGTAATGAGTACGCCTATCGGCAGCTACACACGTAAGGAACACGTGGTAGAAAATCCACGAGGCCAGGTGCCTCCAAAGAAATGGATATAAACACTTACCGTATTCCAAAGCTAGCCCTGTTACTCAACCACTGCTTTTTTCCTTTGGATTAACTGCCAAACGATCCCGCTCTATTCAATAAGCACAAAAATTATATCAAATAAAGCTAAAGGCTTCATTCCTTATATTTTAGGGCAATCCAGTTAGGAACCTGATACCCTATTTGCATACGCAATACGCAGGCCAGGCCTATGTACAGGGTTTAAGGTTACATAACCAAACCCCAAATAAATTACATTTATATGTTGCCCATAACTCACTGAGTACGAATATATAATCAATTCCATTATCGGGGTCCATTTGACCCTTTAAACTATTAATTGAACTTATTAAAACGATGTCTAATATCCCAATTTTTACCGTAAAAATATATTCAAACACACGTAATAAGCTAAGATAATATATTAGGATCATTACCTGAATGTTTCGGGGTGAAAATCCTATTTTTCTCCGGCTCCTTTTCCTTCCCTTTTTCAATTTTTTGATATTTTTTTTTACATTTCTGTTTCTCTGTTTCGTTTTTGGATGATCATCCTTAGTTTATATACTAAGGGACCACCGCCCTTAAGTTTTCTTTCCTTTTTTATCTTTTTCTCTTTTTTTCTTTTTTTTTTCTTTTTTTTTAAAATTCGTTGTTACGGTAAAAATTAAAACGGTACCCTACGATATTCGAAATAATTCCAACTTTTGCATATAAGTTATAAAAAATATATGTAACATACTCGCGAAAACAGATCTCAAATCGGACTCCCGAAACTCAAGATGCGAATTTAAATGAAAAAAGTCAAATTATTTAACTTTCGGCATTTTAGCGAAAACTAGCCGAACAACATCGAAATTCACTTTCGAAAGTTCATAAAAGTCACAAATAATCATACGAACCTAACGGCACTTTCGGATTTCGAATCGGAGCTCATTCGCCCAAAACCGAGCTCAAAAATCTCTTTTTAATATTTATCGCCAATAAAAACTGAAACCCTCTTCCGATGCCTACCAAACGAGGTCTGATTTAGCTCAAATTTTACAGACAGGTCCTAATGGATATTACGAATATTTTAAATTTATCGGCACGCCAATCGAAGTCCTAACTTCCGAAACGACTGACCGAGGTCGTTTCATTCTCCTCCACTTAAACTCTCGTTCGTCCTCGAACGAGCCTAAGTCTAAAGCAAGATTCACGCTGATAACAAAAGAATTTGCACGAACTTCATAAATTATCCCACGGATTTTTTTTCTCATGATTACAGAATTAAAACTATAACACGAACACCGAACTCTTGGAATAAAATATATCTGGATAATATGATAACACCATTGCCCGAATTATTCTGATTAAGATGATCCTTCCTCGATCACGAGAGGAGAGTTCTACATTTTTGAAACGAAGATACAGAGAACTTTGAATGGGTTAACATGATTCAGCCGATAATTACCTCTTCGATATACCTTTCAGTATAGAACAGGTCGATGGAACTAAGAATTAGCTCACGCTTGATACAATAGGGGGAAGCTTTTGAAGTACCCTGTTACTACTCACTATAGAAGATTTGATGCAAGCTATATTATTTTTACGAACGCACTATGCAACATCTCAGTTGATGTTAGTGTTGTTCCGCAAGCTCTTTGTAGGAATGTAGTTACTCATATCCTAATGTATGTCAAAGGTTCATTTGAACAGGGTCTATCGTATAAGGATAAGGATCATACAACTGCTAATGGATAGTATGATGTAGATCAAGAATGATCTTCAGACTAAACATCTACCTCAGGGTATTGTCTTTGAGTTGGAATTATTATGACTTGAAAAAGTAAATATAAAAGAGACCTGTAGTTGGACCTTCAGCTGAGGCAGAATACCAGCAACAAGGTTGATTCCATGTTCACTTATAACGCTAAAGTAACTTCTTAAAGAGTTAAGGTGTGAAAGAGATATACACACCAATGATGGATTGTCGACAAGCTGCACTAGACCTTTAATTCTAAATTTCTATGAAGTAAAACAGCGTCAGTATGAGGATCCAGTTCTAGTTGAATACAGACAGATAGCCAAAAGAAAACCGAAGTCACCATACTGGGTCACTACTGACAGTGTTTATATTTAAAAAGATAGACTTTGTGTTCCTGATGTTGCAGATTCAGTTTATGATAAAGGCACATTATTCCAAATACACTGTTCATCCAGGTTCGACTAAGATGTACCATAATCTTAAGCAAATTTATTGGTTGGACGGAATGAAGTGCGACATAGTAGAATTTGTGGCTCAGTATTCTAATTGCCAATAAGTGAAAGTCGTGTCATCTTCCAAGACTTTATACTTTCTGCAGATCGGTACGTATATATGATCAGGTCGCCATCTCATCTCTATCATTAGTAGATTATTAGTGGGTTTAGTGTCGTGGCCCTAGGTTGAGTCGTGACAAGAGTGGTACCAACGCCTTAGAGATCTAGTATTACCATTCAGTATTTGGAGGAAGACTCCTCCACTTAAAGCACAACCTCATACAACTATTTGAATAGGAATACTCATCCCCACATAGTCCGCTAGACGAAAGAAGATCTAGTTAAAAGTCGTACGGAGGCAGGCTTAAGCTACCAACTACCTTTTCGAGTTGCTAAATAGCTGCAACTCTCGAGTTCACAACTCCATACCTTTGCCGTAAACACCACCGCCTGATGGATGGTACTCCTATATAAAAATTTCGGCAGAGTTTCCCCTGAAACTGGATGATCCGCAAAACAGAACCAGCACTATACTATACATGGGAATAGATACCCGGATAAACTGATATCAAAACAATAATATGCTTACCTGGCTATAATAACACGTACTCTTGCTCAACACAGGGAACGTCACAAACGGCTACCAATCGCCCAAGCTCACTAGTGCCGGACGAAGAAGAGATGGAAACATACCAAAGATAGAAATAATTGGAGCTATAGGAAGTTCATCTTCTTATTTGCTTAGCTATCAAAGCTAGACTACTTCCGAGTCAAGCGAGCCAAAGAATCGCAATTGAAGAGATAGACATTAAATAAGCTTTATGGAAAAACATCCATACCAATTTAACCTCCCAGTAAGAATAAAACTCTGATAATTTACCAGAATACCCTTTTGTATATAAGACAAGCTCATAGAATAACATGACTCTATTAGAATCTCGAACCAAGAGGAGACACATAGATAGAGCATTACTTACCAGCCACTTTAGACCGAAAGAAACAACGACACTCCCTGATGGTGACGAATAAGAATCCCATCATCCTACCAACACTGATTTCCGATGAGAGAGGTAAAATGACTTGACATAATAACACAAGGTGGCATAACAGGATGCCAAGCAGGCAATAGCAATACTCACCGTCAAACCTCTCATCTTTTTCTCTTTTTTTCTTTTTTTTTTCTTTTTTTTTTAAAATTCGTTGTTACGGTAAAAATTAAAACGGTACCCTACGATATTCGAAATAATTCCAAATTTTGCATATAAGTTATAAAAAATATATGTAACATACTCGCGAAAACAGATCTCAAATCGGACTCCCGAAACTCAAGATGCGAATTTAAATGAAAAAAGTCAAATTATTTAACTTTCGGCATTTTAGCGAAAACTAGCCGAACAACAACGAAATTCACTTTCGAAAGTTCATAAAAGTCACAAATAATCATACGAACCTAATGGCGCTTTCGAATTTCGAATCGGAGCTCATTCGCCCAAAACCGAGCTCAAAAATCTCTTTTTAATATTTATCGCCAATAAAAACTGAAACCCTCTTCCGATGCCTACCAAACGAGGTCTGATTTAGCTCAAATTTTACAGACAGGTCCTAATGGATATTACGAATATTTTAAATTTATCGGCACGCCAATCGGAGTCCTAACTTCCGAAACGACTGACCGAGGTCGTTTCAGACACGCACTCTGGCTCCACACAGGGAACATCATAAGAGGCTACTGACCGCCTAAGCTCACCAGTGCCGAACAAAGAAGAGATGGTAATGGACTGAGGATATAAATAATTAGAGCTTCAGGAAGCTCATCTTTTTATTTGCTTGGCTCCCAGAGTTACACTATTTCCGAGTTAGGCTAACCAAAGAATCGCAATTGAAGAGATAGACATTAAATAAGCTTTATGGAATGACATCTATGCCAATTTAACCTCTCAATAAGAAGGAAACGCTGACAATTTACCAGAAAACCCTTTTATAACCCAGATGAGCTCATAGGATAATATGACTTTACTAGCGTTTTGAACCAAGAGAAGATACGTAGATCGAATATTACTTACTGATCACTTTGCACCGGAAGAAATAATATCACTTTCTGATGGTGATGAATAAGAATCCCACCATCCTATCAATACTGAATTCTAAAGAGAGATAGACTGACTTGACATAATAAGAGAAAGTGGTACAATAGGATGCCAAGCAGACAATAACGACACTTTCTCTCAAATTTCTCACATTTAAACCAGATCAACTAGTAGGGTCATCGTAAATGCCAGGAATAAATCATAAAGGGTAACTAACAAAGTCATTGTTGCAGCTATAAGAACCATCTTCCCCATGTTGTGTTTAATTTCCTAACAAAAGTTTACTGTATATTTGATATTTGAAAGAGGAAGGGAGAAAATGGTTTTAAAAGAAAATCTAACTTAGTGATTCTTCTCTTTGTTGGTAGCAAGTATTTATAGTAATGCTTGTGAGTTGATCGAAGACTTTTCTCTTGTCCCACTTTGAATGGCAGCATGGGGGATTTCACAATAATTCACATTTTATTTTCGTTTATTCGTTTTGGCTTTATCATAGTTGAGTTATGAATCTCATCTCTTGGACTATTGCTGAATTCCAAATGCGCGATATCTATATGACGTCATAATTAATTACTTTTACAATTTCCACATTGGAAGAAAATAACCGTATTGAATTTTCATTTATTATGAGAAATATTTATCTCTTGATTAACTTATGGTTCGACCACTCTACTGCAACCAATTCTTAATAGAAACGACATCAAAAGAAACCATGGAAACATGATAGGACACCCCATTTCTGAATCGACCGGAAGAATCAAATCTTACTCACATTTAAGGAAAGAAGAAATACTTTGGGTCTACTACATCGGATGCCTCAGCATCCTGCCAGACTAGCAGTTCATAGAACTGGCTCTGCAGCTGCGCTAAGCAACTACTCTGATAATCACCTTCTGAAGAACCGCTACTACCACGCTCTCGACTTCTATCGAATGAGGGCATATCTCTGGTTGATTAAGATCTAAATGAAATTCCCTGCGACTGCGCAGATGCCTAATAACGAGAGAAAAGACGAATGCCTACTTGTCGGAGTAAGGAAAAATCCTCAAAGAATAGCCAGATTTACGACAATGGTACCACCTTTTCGCTAAAAATGGAAGCTGGAAAGATTGTTGATAGCTATAAAGTAAAGACTGAATCTGATCTTGACGAGCTACTTGCGCATTCTAAGAATCACGTGACACACGCTGAGATAACCTGGAAGGTTACCTCCCAAAATAATCAGAACTCTTATCTCCAAATGAGGTACCATGGTTGCCCACTAGGGCCACGAGACCTCTTGCTCTCCCGCTCTAACTCTTCCTGCTCTAACTTATGATATGCTTAATACCTCTGACCAATATCAACAACAACATCAAATGAAGTCCCAACCTCAATTTCTCGAGCCATCTGGGATCTCAATGAAACAGAAAGGTCACCAATAAATCTTTGAACATTATCGGAAGGTTTATGGACTAGTTCTAGTGCATATCCAGCCATCCTAAAGAATTTAATCTCATATTCGAAAGCACCAACAGGCTAACCGACAGGCTACCCTGTCCAATCCACTCAAACTGGCAACACTTTTAATCTCGCTCGCTTCTCGAAAGGAACTTTTCCACGAATCTAGAAGAAAAATCGAACCAAGTTAGCTAATAAGAGAGCGGCCCACCAATTCAAGGCTGGACCTTGAAACTGAAAAGAAGAATAATCAACACCATACCGTTCGATATAATCAAGAGCCTGAAGGATATGCTGACGTCATTCTATTGTAAAAAAAACTTACACAGGGATTATCTAATGCATTGCTTGGGAATATCGGGATGTTCAACCGCATAAAATAACGCAACCTCTTTGAACACTCGGACCCAATAATTACCTCAATTACATAACCGGCCAGAACAACTGGAGGCATAACACATGCTGCCTCCAGAACATACTTTACTGCGGCAATATTAAGAACTGAAATAGGAGCTCCCTGAGACCGAACGTCTGCACATGCGGCAACCTGATAGGCTGCCCAGCGAATAATAGGTTCTTACGGTATCTGCATTGCCAATATTCTAATAAAAGCATCGTAGAGAGCCAAGGGAACCACAAGGCCATGCTCGCTTGCCCATCGCAAGCTCGTAAAGCTAGGACCTCCGTAACTAGATCGTCAACACGATCAAAACTCTCGGGGTTCCGTCAATGCTAGCCCCAGGCTAGACTGCTTCGTCTGGAACTCATACTGTTTTCTGATTTGTCGTATGAGGTTTCACGATTACGACGAAGGAATTAACGAAAATACTTTTGCATCCAAGACCGACGCACGATCAGGAAAGAAGGAAGTGAAACTTCCTAAATGCCATCATAGCCTCTCGTAGATAAGTACGGACGTCTACGTACCCATCAACGAGACTCTACTAGACACTGTCTTAGTCTGGATAGACTCTAAACAGGGCTCTGATACCAACTGACACGACCCGAAATTCGGTTAGGCCGTGCGGGCACCCGACATCCTCCCCTAGACCCGTCGGGCGAACCCTTATCAATTAAATTAAGAAAATAAATATAACAATTCATAAATAAGGACAAGACATAAAAAAATACAGAGATACTGATACCTCTAAGCTGTACAAAAGAAATTACAGCTGACTATCCAATATACTAGGTTTAGGGCTATCCAGACTAGACATCTAACAGTACAAAAGAAGACAAGTACCTCCTGAAGGGAGCAAAATGTAACTGAAATAACAACCAATAAACTGGTGGCCATCCGGAATAAAAGCTGGCTCACCCTGACAGCTGAAGTCGTCTTTGCTCCTTTACAACGTGGCGAACTCAATCCTGGAGCGAACCTGCAGAAACGAAATAGATAGACAAGAAACAAACAACAAACAAGGGTGAGTCAAAAGGACTCAATAAGTGGGGCAGACTAGCCACCTCAAAGAATAGGATGGCTAGCCAGGGAGAAAAGAAACAGATAAACCAAATTCCTCTTATTTACATTATGAAAAGGCAGAGCCAGATAATAACTAGAAATATGTATGGAATCACAAACTCATTAACAACTAGGAACGTAAGATAGCCATAACATATCGGTATCTCGAACATATCAACAATCAGAAATACATCATACCGTCGCGGTGTTCAACCCGATCCATATATTTATACCGTTGCGGCGTGCAACCCGATCCATATATTTATATTGTTCCGGCGTGCAGCCCAATCCATATATTTATACCGTTGCGGCGGGCAACCCGATCCCCGCAACCCAGAATACGAGCCAGAAATATATAGGCAAACTGAGATATGTCCACAACATGGTGTACATACCGCATACATAAAACACAACACAATACACATAATAGTCAGTATGCGGTGCAATGAGATGGGATGAATGCGGTATGATGCAATGCAGTCACATATGCCTGATACCTATCTCCGGCGCGGGACTCTCATCGTCTACCAGGAGATATATGCAATAATAACCCTTCACCGGCTCGGGACTCTCATCGATTACAACTGACATGACCTAGAATCCGGTTAGGCCGTGCGGGCACCCGACATCCTCCCCTAGACCCGTCGGGCGAACCCTTACCAATTAAATTAAGATAATAAATATAACAATTCATAAATAAGGACAAGACATAAAAAAAAAATAGAGATACTGATACCTCTAAGCTGTACAAAAGAAATTACAGCTGACTACCCAATATACTAGGTTTTGGGCTATCTAGACTAGACATCTAAGAGTACAAAAGAAGACAAATACCTCCTGAAGGGAGCAAAATACAACTGAAATAACAACCAATAAACTGGTGGCCATCCGGAATAAAAGCTGGCTCACCCTGACAGCTGAAGTCGTCTTTGCTCCTTTACAACGTGGCGAACTCAATCTTGGAGCGAACCTGCCGAAACGAAATAGATAGACAAGAAACAAAACACAAACAAGGGTGAGTCAAAAGAACTCAATATGTGGGGCAGACTAGCCACCTCAAAGAATAGGATGGCTAGCCAGGGAGAAAAGAAACGGATAAACCAAATTCCTCTTATTTACATTATGAAAAGGCAGAACCAGATAATAACTAGAAATATATATGGAATCACAAACTCATTAACAACCAGGAACGTAAGATAGCCAGAACATATCGGTATCTCGAACATATCTACAATCAGAAATACATCATACCGTCGCGGTGTTCAACCCGATCCATATATTTATACCGTTGCGGCGTGCAACCCGATCCATATATTTATACCGTTGCGGCGTGCAACCCGATCCATATATTTATATTGTTCCGGCGTGCAATCCTAACCATATATTTATACCGTTGCGGCGGGCAACCCGATCCCCGCAACCCAGGATACGAGCCAGAAATATATAGGCAAACTGAGATATGTCCACAACATGGTGTACATACCGCATACATAAAACGCAACACAATACACACAATAGTCAGTATGCGGTGCAATGAGATGGGATGAATGCGGTATGATGCAATGCAGTCACATATGCCTGATACCTATCTCCGGCGCGGGACTCTCATCGTCTACCAGGAGATATATGCAATAATGACCCTTCACCGGCTCGGGACTCTCATCGAATACCGGGAAGTATATGTAATGTTGACCCTTCACCGGTGCGGGACTCTCATCGCCAACCGGGAAGTATATGCAATAATGACCCTTCGCCGGCGTGGGACTCTCATCGCCAACCGGGAAGTTTATGCAATAATGACCCTTCGCCGGTGCGGGACTCTCATCGCCAATCGGGAAGTATATGCAATGCTCAAAACCAGAGTGCAATGATCATATGTTCAATGCATTACCAACAACAGGGCATAACATATAATATACAATGTAAATTCAAAGCTAAGGCGTAATGAGTACGCCTATCGGCAGCTACACATGTAAAGAAACACGTGGTAGAAAATCCACGAGGCCAAGTGCCTCCAAAGAAATGGATATAAACACTTACCTCTTTCAAAAGTTATCATTGCTAATCAACAACCGCTTTATCCTTTGGTTTCATTGCCAAACGATCCCACTCTATTCAATAAGCATAGAAATATATCAAATTAGGCTAAAGGCTTCTTTCCTCACATCTTAAGGCAATACGATTAGGAACCTGATACCCTATTCGCATACGCAATACGCAGGCCAGCCTATGTACAGGGTTTAAGGTCACATAACCAAACCCTAAATAAATTACATTTATATATTGCCCATAACTCACTGAGTACGAATATATAATCAATTTCATTATCAGGGTCCATTTGACCCTTTAAACTATTAATTGAACTTATTAAAACGATGTCTAATATCCCAATTTTCACCGTTAAAATATATTTAAACATACGTAATAAACTCAAATAATGAATTAACATCATCACCTGGATGTTTCGGGATAAAAATCCTATCTTTTCTCCGGCTCTTTTCTTATTTTCTGGCATTTCTTTCTCTTCTGCGTCATTTCATTTCCTCTGCTAATGTTTCTGTTCCTCAACTCACGTACTGATATATATTTGTTAGGGACCGCCTAACCTTTTCCGATTTTCATTCTTTTTCTTTTTTTTTTTATGAATTCGCTGCTACGGTACAAATTAAAACAGTACCCTATGGTATTCGAAATAATTCCAACTTTTGCATACAAGTTATACAAAATATATGTAACATACTCGCGAAGGCGGATCTCAAATTTGACTCCCGAAACTCAATATGCAAATTAAATGGAAAAAGATCAAATTATTTAACTTTCGGCATTTTAGCGAAAACTAGTCGAACAACATCGAAATTCACTTTCGAAAGTTTATAAAAGTCACAAATAATCATACGAACCTAACGGCGCTTTTGGATTTCGAATCGGAGCTCGTTCGCCAAAACCGAGCTCGAAAATCTCTTTTTAATATTTATTGACAATAAAAACTGTAACCTTCTTCCGATGCCTACCAAACGAGGTCTGATTTAGCTCAAATTTTACAGACAGATCCTAATGGACCTTACGAATATTTTAAAATTATCGGCATGCCAATCGGAATCCTATCTTCCAAAAACGACTAACCGAGGTCGTTTCACGCCTATGGTTATATATCTATAAATACGTATGTACCACAACATTTCTGTGACGACATACACTCTATGCCCAGAAAACCCTACATAAACCAACATTATCAACTTGACGTGGCACATGTTGAATAAAGTACATAGTATATTAGTCCATTTTGTCTTTCTAAGCGCGTAGCCTCCCATGCTCGCACTCTCACGCAGCCCGGAAAAAGGGTCATTTTCCTCTTCTTGTCTCTTTCTCACCCTGGAACCCTTCAGATGTTAGTACATGTTGAATAAAGTACATAGTATATTAGTCCATTTTGTCTTTTGTCACTCTTAAAGTCCTTATAGTTTCTGTTGCCATAAAAATGTAAAATATTATTAAATTAAAGAGCTGGTTAACATGAGAACTACATATATATTTTTTCATGAGATACACTCGATAACAACAGGAATATACTCAGTGATATCTCACTAATCTTGTTCACACTTTCCTTTATTTATTTCATATACACAATTTCAATCCCAACCAAAGCCAATTATCATAAGTTAAAAGTTGCATTGCGTCGTCAACATGCACAACTTGGAAAGACTTCAATTTACGAATAGCCTACTAACATTTTGTATGAACTTTAACATTTTGTAATGAATTAAATATAAGAACCCACTAACATTTTAAAGTTAACATGTATTTTTTGCGTACTTTTCGATTATAACCGCTAATGAGACATAAACATCAAATGCTAGTCTACATATATGTCGACATCTCATTATAATGGTCATGAGAGTTCCGTACAGACGCTTCCATCGTAGGACTTCGGAAGCACCTGAGTATAGACCCAGCCTTGCCCTATCTTGTCCGCAAGGCCCAAAGAAAGCCACGAGAACTAGTTCCCGAGCTCTGCAAGAAAGCTTGACCATCCGCGTCAACCTCAAATGGTCGAGCAGGATTACACAGCTCCGCAGATATTCAAGCACAAAAGTGTGTTGGTGTCTTCTTCCATTGGATAAAGAGTTTAAGAAGACACCGACGCACAAGGAACCCGATCCAGTTGAAGAAGACACCAATGCACAAGCCATGAGTCAAAATGTGACCCAAAGCTCGGCGACATCTTAGCCACCAGTTGGGGTGAAATTTGTTGACTAACCATGACAAGAGGAATATCACAGTACCTGCTGTTGTAGAATATGAGTACACCCTAATCAGTATGCGTGGCACAATGAAGCTGCTCTGAAGACCATAGGTAAAATCCCGATCAAACTTCATGACTCGGGGGACATTTACCTTTCCATATGAGTGAAGACAGAAAAAAGGACACAGAAGAATAGTTTTCTCCAGGGAGTCCTCCTGTACTATCCATTCAGAATAAGGAGAGGCTTTCATAAAGAAGTTTTTACAAACACAAATTATCTAAGGAGAAGGAAACTGTTCTGAAGAAATGTGTGATCTTTCCTGCTTATGAGTTCGCTATTTATACGAGGAATGAGATAAGGTTGGAGCACCAAATGGTCCAGCGTCATAAATGCTGAAGGTGTGAGACAATTAATCAGATTGAAGGACGCAAAGTTCTTGAAGAAATTTGTTTAGGATACAGAAAGGTAGCAGACGTTTCCAACTTCCAAGAAACTCATTAATTAAGTATTATTCAATAAATAGTATTTGAAAATACTTAAGCGTGTATCACACATTAATTTTTATAATTTTGTATTATAAAATAATGTTAGTATTAGAATGTGTAATAGAATTACTTGTAAAATTTTTTGCCAAAGCCATTGCGATTGTCAGTCCCCCCACTTGCTAAGGGCTGATGCAAGCAAGGCAGGAAGTGTAAACGGTGGGATGTGGTGAATAGCCTAAAGGCCCACAACCTACTGCTGCTTGGGCAGGGATAGAAGAGTCAACCGATAATGTCTCAGACACCGCACAATTTACAAGACCCATATTGAATACCCTTTTTTAAACACAAGCATAATATTGTGAACAAGAGAGTTCAATTTACGAACTGCTACTACGGTAGAAATCTTACGTCAAACTTTGATTTATTTAAATTTTCAATAACTTTTAATGCATACGTTCCTTAATTTTTATACCTTGTCGGTACAACTAATTATGGATTTATTAATAGTATTAGCCGTTTAATTATAGAATAATAATGTGTCTCGGTTAAGTAGGGTCGGCGAATTGCCCTCTAGAAACAAGCACGAACTTCAACTAACAACAAACACCAATGTCACCCTCGCTTATAAATTCCTTAAAAAGGTAGTATCGATGCATATCTATTCCCCCATTCGTTTTGTCACATTCACTCTCATAGAGGAATATTTCATTCCAGAAACTAAATTGCATTTGACTGTCCTTTCGGCGTTTTCAATTAGTTTTTTTTCTAATTTACCCGATTTCGATTATGTCCATTCGGTGTACATATTAACCAAACCAAAACCTAACATTCACTCGATCCGACAAGAAAACCCTATAAATTATTATTGCATGTGCTTCAATTTGTACACGCTTTAGATGCATTTTCTAAATCGTTGTACACTCGGTCTCTAATCGTTTTATTCTGATGATTTCTTCCTCTTCCATGATCACTTATTCGGAGCTTCTTTAGTCCGCCGATTCAGAGGATGCTGAAATTTCCATCGGATGGTCATGAAGAACTCATTCGTTATCTGATGAAATTTGTATGTGGCAATTAAAAAAGGTAACCGTCCAATGTCTGAAATATGTAAATTGTATTTCCTCGTGCCTAAATTTTCTACTAATTTACACAGTGGAGAAACATCCTACAGAGCAGAAGATGATGCTAGGGATAAACCTCCAGAGGAGGAATTAAATCAGGATAACCATGATGATGTTCAGGATTTTGCAATTTTGAAGTCAATCTCTCATATCTTCTACAGGAATGGTTACGTTCCATGTCCTTCATCCGATGTACTACATAACCACATCATGAATTCAGTTTCCAAGCTGAGGATCCTTGGAGAGGACTTGGTAAACAGGATTGTCACTTTAGAGGATAATTTCAGAACTGTGTGGTCGCTGGATGTAGATAGTCCTGACATGCCTCGTCCTATTGGTAGAGAAATTTTCGATTTGTCTACGAGTATTTGGGTTGATTTTGAAGACGATGCTGAACAAAACCAGGGAACTTATGATGTGAATATACAGTACAAAGACCATGATGTTGAGCTACCTGATGGTTCTTTTTCAAACATTTATTAAAGGTCTTTGTATAAATTTACTGCAGCTTTACGTTTTAAACTTTTACTAGTTCTGAGTTTTTAGTGTCAAGTGTGTTACTTAGCCTTTAATTGGACTTGATGAAAAGATAGAGTAATATAGTTAGTTTGACTTACCATGGACTTTGTTGTTTACTCTGAAACTTGTAATGGGATATTATAGAACATGCATGAAAGGTATTTTTGGTAAACTCTGTTTCCATTTTAGATTTAGATTAATATATGTTCTTCTACTTATAGAAACAGAGATGTGAAGATGAAAATAGTTACTAACATGTTTCCAATGAGAGAACAAAAAGATAGTATAAATTTTTTAAATAAAGATCTTGTCCAAACTAATGACTTAACAATCTCCCAACTCAAATTATATCGCTTTTTGGAGGAGAATAATGTTAATCGACCATATAATAGTAGACTAGGAGTAGTACATTTAAAAACTAAGTTGGACGAAAACAAGGAACTAGTAATTGATTAGTTCGCTTGAATTTACAAACAAAACTTAAGCTTCAAATTACATTTTTTATTTTCTATTTTATCACCTACAATAAGCAAATTAAGGAGAGATATACTATAAGATTTTCCAAGCAAATTATGTAGTTCAATTTGAATATATGATTTTTCAGTCACATACTGAAATTTTGAACAAAAGAATCTTTTCTCTTTTTTGCATATGACAAAGAGCAAAGAAATCGATTTAAGAATTTAAAAACATTGAGGGTACAAATCTGGAGCCTACAAATTGTGTATTAACAGTCAAACTCATTTTGTTCGAGATACTCTTCATACTGTGATCATTTGAATTTCTTTCTTAAAAATACTTTTGTTTTTAATTGGAAATAAAACGAAGTAACATGAGATGAAAGGTGTTCAGCATGAATTAAATGAACAAATAGGCGCCAAGTGAAATATATTGTTCTCTAAGCTGACAGAAGACTAAAAAATCTGTTAAAATGTGACGGTTAAGTCCACCAAAAGGAAACTTTCTTCATTCACTTCATGAGTTAATTTCACCGGTGGTTTGTGAACTATTGTTTCGTTACCACAAAGTCACTTTTGTTTAATGTGTTACCCAAAAGTCACTCAACTTTGCTCCAGTCCACAACAAAGTCACTAATGCCGGATTTTGTTCAAAACTTGACGGAAAAATGATGTGACATCATTAATTAAAGATAATTTTCTTAATTAAATTTTTCATCCATTAGTTCACTTTTGTTGGGTAGAATAAGAATAATGAACTAAGGAATTGGATTAATGGATGACAAATTTAATTAAAAAATTATCTTTAATCAATGATGCCACATCATTTTTCCGTCAAGTTTTGAACAAAATCCGGCTTTAGTGACTTTGTTGTGGACCGGAGCAAAGTTGAGTAACTTTTGGGTAACACATTAAACAAAAGTGACTTTGTGGTAACGAAACAATAGTTCAGTGACCACCGGTAAAATTAAACCTTCACTTCATACATAAAACAAGTGTATCCAGCACTCTTAAATGCTAGTAGTATTTCACATTTTCTTAGCAGACGTTTCCAACTTCAAAGAAACTAATTAATTAAGTATTATTCCGATAAAAACTATTTGAAAATACATAAGCGTGTATCACACATTAATTATTATAAATTTGTATTCTATTTGACTAAATAATGTTAGTATTAGAATGTGTAACAGAATTACTTGTAAAAGTTTTTGCCAAAGCCATTGCGATTGTCAGTCCCCCCACTTGCTGAGGGCTGATGCAAGCAAGGCAGGAAATGAAAGCGGTGTGATGTGGTGAATAGCCTCAAGGCCCTCAACCTACTGCTGCTTGGGCAGAGATAGAAGAGTCAACCGATAATGTCTCAGACACCGCACAATTTACAAGACCCATATTGAATACCCTTTTCTAAACACAAGCATAATATTGTGAACAAGAGAGTTCAATTTACGAACTGCTACTACGGTAGAAATCTTACGTCAAACTTTGATTTACTCCCTCCGTCCCAAATTAGTTGTCACTTTAGGAGAAATAGTTTGTCCCAAATTAGTTGTCTCTTTAGTATTTCATGACTAAATTTACTAGTTCTTTCCAACTATACCCTTAATAATTAAAATAATTCTAAAAAAAAGTTAATAGTCAAACATTAAATAAGGGTAACAGAGTAAAATATATACCCTATTTAATGGTTTTCTTAATGGGCGTGAAAAAGCTGAAAGAGACAACTAAAATGGGACGGAGAGAGTATCTTAATTTTCAATTACTTTCAATGCATACGTTCCTTAATTTTTATAATTTGTCGGTACAACTAATTATGGATTTATTAATAGTATTAGCCGTTTAATTATAGAATAATAATGTGTTTCGGTTAAGTAGGGTCGGCGAATTGCCCTCTACAAACAAGCACGAACTTCAACTAACAACAAACACCAATGTCACCCTCTCTTATAAATTCCTTAAAAAGGTAGTATCGATGCATATCTATTCCCCCTTCGTTTTGTTACATTCACTCTCATAGAGGAATATTTCATTTCAGAAACTAAATTGCATTCGACCGACCTTTCGGCGTTATCAATTTGTGTTTTTTTTTCTAATTTACTCGATTTCGATTATGTCCATTCGGTGTACATATTAACCAAACCAAAACCTAACATTCTCTCGATCTAACCAGAAAACCCTATAAATTACTGTTGCATGTGCTTCAATTTGTATACGCTTTAGATGCATTTTCTAAATCGTTGTACACTTGCTCTCTAATCGTTTTATTCTTATGATTTCTTCCTCTTCCATGGTCACTTATTCGGAGCTTCTTTAGTCCGCCGCTTCAGATGATGCTGAAATTTCCATCTAATTGTTATGAAGAACTCATTCGTTATCTGATGAAATTTGTATGTGGCAACTTGTGCAGGTGATCATTTTGTTGATAGGTGTTATGACACATAAGGATATTCTTCGGAATATCTTTTTCGTGGCATGTCCACTAGTTATAGTGCACTTTTGTTCTTACGAAGCAGTTGCTATGATACTCCGCTTGTTCTGAGGAGTTTAACATCAGGGTTTTGGCAACCGTAAGTTGCCTCTTTATTCCTGGGCATTGTTCATGATCCTGAACCGTTCTACTGACGAGTTCCTCTAAGGGAGTACTTCCTATCTCCAAATGATCACAATACAGTATGCTTAGACTTTTTAGTTTCTAAAGAACATCAGTTATGAACAGTTTTGTATTCTTAATATATGCCATGGACCTTTTATACTGATGAAAACGGAGGTCAATCAATACATATGTCTACATGCGAGTATCTACGTATCTACTTATAACGTCGCCAGGTGACATTCGCCTTTTCTGGCGTTTGTGAATAAGACTTTTGTTTGCTTCACATACATAGATTAGTCAAGATGAAGACGTTTCGACGACAAAGGGAGACTGTGAGTTAAGTCTCCTTATGGCGTTTGTACACTTATATGTTTGGGTGTTTGAGTTAAATAATATCATAATGTATCATGTTGTATTGTACTCTTATGTATTGCATTGTTGGGTACAGTGTTTTTGCTATATTGTATTCCTTCCATCCCACTTTATTTGATTTTTTTTGCCTTTATTTTTCCTGGTTCAGAGTAATTGTTTTATTCAAAGTTCAATGAGCCATTAAATGCTAATTGCTAAGTCGCAAATATTCCCCTTGTTACTAAATGATTTAAACACTTTTTCGCAATTTTCTATGAGTAAATTTGAGAGAGTGGAATGATAATTTAGTAAACGACCTAAGTATTTAATTAATGCTAAAGGGTAGATGCCTTGGTACGTGTGAAAACAGACCAACACTCAAATAATATGGACCGGTGGGACCGTGGGAGTATGTTTTATGATGTTTGTCGAACTAATTCACAAATTACGGTTCGGCCAAACACAACAAGAACTTCCACTAGATATATATATGTATGCGATGGTCAAAGAATAGTAAATGAGGTTCCTTGTTAAAATGAATGATAGTTTCCTCGAGTTCAATAATTTATCAATTAAAACAAAGAACAAGCATTCGATCAGTTGCAAGGATTACAGATACATTCATTACACGACATGGGAAATGTACAAAGCATACTAATGGAAGATTCTAATCTCAAGTTGTTCGCTTGATCCTTGATGTGGTCGAATTAAAATTAAGATCCTTAATTAGCCTTCGTATTGAACTGCTGTCACTTAATTGCATACGATGGACGCTTATTGGGAATTAACTCAGGCGGAAGAGATGATAAAAGAAAGAAAATGTATTTTTCATTTCTGAATGTTGAATGGAGTATTACGAAGGGTCGCATGCATTTAGAACGTATGGATGATGACAAAGGGTACATACCTAACTTACCTAGGTTAATTTATCGCAAACATATGGCGTGGAGGGAACCCAGTAAGTTGAAAGTGCATGCATTTGGCTACTGTCTGTGTTGAAAATTCCGTCAACGCATAGAGTGGTATTTTCCAGCAGTGTAATAATGTTAAGTGCATTATCAGTGCTAGGACTTAGTGTGTTAGGGTTTGTAGTTTCGATTTTATGCGGTCGCATGCAATGTGTGCACGAATCTAGTAACTGGGGGTGGATGAGCATGAATCAAGTGTTTGATAAGTGTAAATTTGGTTAAAATTATTTAGCTTTTATGTCAAAAATAAGCTAGACGCAATAAGCTAGGCAACACCCAGTCTCCAACTTATTGCTTTTGCCTTAAAATTTATATTGTTTAACCAATAATTTTATCAATTTATCACTAATATTTTTTTTTCTGATTTCCCTAATATCCTCATAAACGAAAGGGCCTACATTATACTCCCAATTTTGTATGAGATAATATTGTTTTAATATAACTAAACTTTTTTTTACCAAACAACTATGCAGCGTATTTTTCAATTTCTACACTTCTATCCAAACACATAACCGCTTATTTACTAAAGCACTTAAGAAGTGTTATTAATGCCAAGTGCATATAAGATGCTTAAAATTAGTCCACCCATACGGTCTCATTCAGCGGGATGCACTTCCCCTAATATGAATAAAGCAAAATTCAACAGCTATGTTGGGAGACGTAAAAAGAATCAATGAAGGCAAATCAGTACACTTTATTGAGTAGTACAAAGTATTACTATCTCGAGTAGTGCACGAGACCTAGCGTAGAAAGTAGTTTAGACTTTTGATGGGTTTGCAGAAACTATATGCATACTTAACGTATTTGGGCAAATGAACCGTTTCCAAGAGATGTTGGGCTCGAAAGTTGTAACACCCCAGCTAAGGGTTAGGTGTCCCACATCGGCATAACACAGGAGAGATGCTGGGTATATAGGTTAACTAGCCTTAGACCCTAGCGACGCATTTTAAAGCCGTGAGGGCCTAGGCCCAAAGCGGACAATATCACTAGCGGGCTTGGGCTGTTACAGATGGTATCAGAGCCACTCCGTGTCAGCCTTGTCGATGCGAGACAGAGTTCAGTGCTGAGGTTTGCCCCGCATACCGGGATTCGCCTAGACTCACCACTGAGGTTTTCCCCACGCACCGGGATTCGCCTAGACTCAGCACTGAACTCTGTCTCGCATCGACAAGGCTGACACGGAGTGGCTCTGATACCATCTGTAACAGCCCAAGCCCGCTAGTGATACTGTCCACTCTGGATCTAGGCCCGCACGGCTTTAAAACGCGTCACTAGGGTCTAAGGCCAGCTAACTTATATACCAAGCATCTCTCCTATATTATGCCGATGTGGCACACTTAACCCTTAGTTGGGGTGTTAAATACACCCCTCTTATGGACTCAGCGTCCTCGCTGAGGTTTGCCCCGCGTACCGGAATTCGCCTAGACTCACCACGGAGGTTTGCCCCGCGTACCGGGATTCGCCTAGACTCAGCCCTGAACTTTAACCCACATCAACAAGGCTGACACGAAGTGGCTCTGATACCATCTGTAACAGCCCAAGCCCGCTAGTGATATTGTCCGCTTTGGGCCTAGGCCCACACGGCTTTAAAACGCGTCACTAGGGTCTAAGGCCAGTTAACTTATATACCCAGCATCTCTCCTGTGTTATGCTGATGTGGGACACCTAACCCTTAGCTGGGGTGTTACATACACCCCCTCTTATTGAATTCAGCGTCCTCGCTGAGGTTTGCCCAGCGTACCGGGATTCGCCCAGACTCACCACGGAGGTTTGCCCCGCGTACCGGGATTTGCCTAGACTCAGCCCTGAACTTTAACCCACATCGACAAGGCTGACACGGAGTTGCTCTGATACCATCTGTAACAGTCCAAGTTCGCTAGTGATACTGTCCGCTTTGGGCCTAGACCCGCACGGGTTTAAAACGCGTCGCTAGGGTCTAAGGCCAGTTAACTTATATACCCAGCATCTCTCCTGTGTTATGCCGATGTGGGACACCTAACCCTTAGCTGGGGTGTTACAAAAGTATAATGATGATTCTTAATTAGACCTCTAATTAAACCACTGATACCTAATTGCATGCGATGATTAATATAGGAAATTAATTTAATTTATAAACTAATGCGGAAGAGATTTATATCATTTTCATTGTTCACTGTAGTTAATGGAAATTTACGAAATGTCGCTTGCACTTGGAAGGTTAACTCATTGCATGGATATCGTTCAGCACAAAATTAAACATGTGTGTTGGATTATACTTTTAAGTGAGCTTGCTGCCACATTGAATGTGTGGAATTGTGGGTGGAATTGATAGAAGGATGATAATATATATATTTTTAAGTAACCGAGGAAGTAACTGCTACTGCTACAGTATAAGACAGTCGAATTTTCATTAGGCAATAAAGAGTGTAAATCATGACTCAATCTATCAAATCTGTGATCTTCAAAGATCTTCCATGTCATTATGTATTGTGTGGAAAGATCATTCACTTTACTTTTTTTTTTTTTTTTTTGCAGATACACAAGAATCCTATCCTGTGATTTTCGTCACCCCATTCCGCTGGAAAGAAAAAAAAAAGAACCCTTAGGTGGGATTATTGACTGCTCCATATCGGTTGGTTGAGTGCAATGGCCACCCTACTTGATGTTCTTTTCAGGTTTTCAGCTTAAAGATTGGGCATGAGCATGCACTTGTCCTAGTGATGCTGCATGTTCAAGGGCACTGATACAACTCAAGAAAAGCTATGTTCCTAGGGTTATCAGTTATGGAAGGACGCAAGCTATCCTCATTGTTCATCACAAGGTGCGCTGCACAAAATCTAAAAAAGCTGTATTGATTTAAAGTGTATTGTTTTTTTTCTTTTGTCAGTGATTTAAACATTCATGTTGACGTGACGGCCAGATGGGTGCAATTGGCCTTGGCAGATGAATTTTCAGCGGTGAAATGTTAAGTGCATCATCAGGGCTAGGACTTAGACACTTATTTAAAGTGCATTAGGGTTTGTAGTTTCGAGGATTTTCAGTCGCATGCAATGTGCGCACGCATCTATTGCACCAACAATAGATCCACCTATGTTTATTCTTTGGACAGATATCGTTCAGTGCAAAATATAACTTTAAAGTGAGTTGGCAGCCACAATGAATGTGTGGAAGTTTATGGGTGCGTGTGATCGAAGGAGTAACTTAATATATTGCGTGGGTGCAGCTACGTCTACTGTGGCAACCTCCAATGTTTAGGTTAGGCGTTTTAATGCGATGGTTAAATGCTATTGCGATTTGAGTTAAGGATTTTTTTCGTCGTTATTCGCTGTTTATAATGATAGTTTTAATTTGACAAATTAAATAGTGTATCTAATCAGTTGAAAGAATGAACACGATTCCATGTTGTTTCATGGAACAAAGTAACATTCAATACAATACGAATTAAACGAACACTCCCAGCCAATTTAGGCCTTTTTGTTTTTTTTTCTTAGATGTAAGTAATCTGTTATTAATATATTGGATATGTAAAAGACGAAGAGTGAGTCGATAAACAAAAAATCCATAGATAATGTGTGTAGTGACGTTTAATTAGAAAAGAGATAATTGAGGAGTAAAATAAAAAAAGAATCCGTTTTATTAGAAAAGCAGCTATTGGGATTTGACGAGCAGATATGTGTGTCGGCATCTATTTCACTACCGAGCCATGTATGCTATATTGCTTATCACTATTTTTCATCAGTGTTAATAACCCAATATAAAGTAAAGTAAATCCCAACTTAGTTGAACAAACATTCCAGATTATAAATGAATAGCAAAACGTATTTCCTCGTGCAATAGACTACAACTCCCTCTCATAGTTGTATCATGTATGTCATTTTCTTAATTTACTCCCTCTTGTAGTGACATGTTGTTTACTGCTCAACCGCTTTATATTTGAAAATACAGTTAAAATAAGGAAAAAAGAGAAATACATCAACCGTCATTGCAAAAAATAAACCGTCATGTGAGTTTCTTGACGGCTACGTATCGGTCACTTTTAGTAAATTATTCTTATTTCTTATTTAAATCTTAAAATATATGAGTAATTAAATTCATTGTACGTTGATGTACGGTATATTGGACTGCATGTCTAGGTAGTTCTTGGTAGTTGCAGCTTCATTGGTAGTCCTAATTTAGACATAAAGAACAGTATAATTTTACTAACAATATACTTAATGTTTATTTCGATTGTTACATCAAATATTATTACTCGTTCTACGGCAGCTTTAAAAATCTCTCATTTTTTGTGACGTGGATGGGCGATGTCTTTACTTATGTTGATTAAGATAGTTGGGGGTACAGATTCGATATAGTGGACAAGAGAGAAATGCATCAACCAAGATTGGAATGGCACATCACTCTTACTCGACAGTGCAAATTTAGCCCTTGAGCCTCCAATCTGTATATGACGTAAAACGTGCAGGGCGCGTTGAATATAACTCCGTTCTAGGCACCTTTACTATATGTCTGCGTTTACTGCGCTGAATCGGTTTGTATCCCTGGCTATAATTACTCCTAGACCGCTTTGTGCTCCTTCCTTATCATCTTCCACATATAAAAGAGGCTTCTCATCAGAAGTTGATCTCAGGTTTCCATCAGAAATATTATATTGCCTTTCTCATAAACTCCTCTTATAAGAAAGTAATCTTGATTCTTCTTTATACTGTTCGCCTTTGATCCTGGCTCCATGATCCCAGAACTGTTGTTCTATTCGTATTGTATGGTGTTTCATAAAACTGAGTATATAGTACCTTTGGTCACTCTCATTCCACGACCTCATTGTTACTTTATTGATATGGTTTGCGTCTCCGGAGTCATTAAACTTGATGAGGATCTTACTGACACTCGTCGGAATGTGTTCTTCGTGGTATGTGCACTTATTACGGTGCGCTCGTTTTCTAACACAGCGTTTACTGTGATATTCCTCTTGTCATTAGAGGCTGTCCGTCGGAAGATTGGTCACCAGGCACGGCTCTTGACCTCTTCTTCAATAGGACCGCCGACAACACATGGAACCCGTGTGTCTTCCTATTGCACTCCCTAGACTGTTTACATGTGAAAAATGTAAAAGTTAATGTCTCACATTCACTACAGCAGTGGACAGTAACACGGGTTCACTTCCGCTGTACTTATCCCTAATTTTTCACTGCACCTTTTGGCTTTTAAAAGAGAGTTTTTACTCACTTCTTGAGTCACCATTCTACATCCGAAAAATACACTCGCTCATAAAAATAAAGAGCTAGATCTAAAGTTTTCTTTTACTACATAAAAATTTGAAGACCAAAAAAAAAAATACTAGAATAATAGGGATGTGGTTTAAGTATAAACTTTGAGTTTACGGGTCAAAGCTTTAAGTTTAAACTTTAAAGCGGGCCTTGGTGTTTTGCTCGTGGTTGTTCTTGTTTGGCCTAGCTTGGCATTGGTTGTTAGCTGTTGGTGCAGTGTGGATGTTGTTCATTGGAGGTGTCTGGACTTGTGGCATCTTTGCTGAGCTTTAGTCATTTATCCCATTGGGAAAATATTTTTCCTCATCTTGTATTTTCCGTTAAAGTATTGTTGTCACGTGTGTATGCAACGATTCAATCTAGGCCTAAAGAATTGTTATCTCTTCTGTATGTTTATGTTTATGTAAAGATATGAATGAATGTTAGGCAGCAGGGGCTGTATTTTAAAACCAGATATAATAACAATAAACATATATAAAATCGGGAGTTCTCGAGATAAGTAGGCGAAATAGGACTTACATGCAAAACTTGTAAATCTTGAAGCCATGAACTGAATGGGACGTTATAGAATAGGTCATCACTGAAATTTAAAGATAAGATATGTGGTTGGCTTGACTTAACCCATTGAAAGAAATTGTAAATGTTGACGGTGTGTAAATGACAATATGCAAACTTTAAGATTCGGGCATTTATGATTTAAAATAAAGTTAACAAATGGACGAGTTTGAAACAAATGGTCAAAGGAAGACTTGAATGCAAATGTTGCAACAGTGACTAAATTTAGGATTCAAAACAATTTCAATCTTAACTTGATGACCAACTGAAGATCCTGATTAATAAACAATAAAGTTTATGTCAAAGTCGTTTAGGCCAAATTATGAATATGATTTGTGATCTACTTATTAGGTAAAAAGTAGATACACAATTTTTTGTTTAACACAGTCGAAGCGTAACAAAACTCTTAATAAAATCAATGAACAACAATCATAATTCGCAAGAGTCGAACAACGTCAAAAAAGCAACTGTTCTTGCACAGGATTTCAGGATGCCTAACCCTTTCTCGAGAGTCAACCGAGAGCCTTTCTCGGAAGGCCGGAACTCTGAAGAAAGTAGGGGAACTGCCATAGGTAGTTGTTTGAGTGTGCGAACCAAGACCCACATTGGAAGTTGGCAAGGAAAATAACCTACTTATAAGGTGTAGGGATCTCTTAATGGTGTTAGTCCTTTTGGAAAAACCGTGCGGGCTCAGCCCAGAGCGGACAGTATCACACCATGTTAATGGTGTTAGTCCTTTTGCAAAAACCGTGCTGGGCTCAGCCTAGAGCGGACAGTATCACTCCATGCTAATGGTGTTTGTCCTTTTGGGAAAACCGTGCGGGCTCAGCCCAGAGCGGACAGTATCACACCATGTTAATGGTGTTAGTCCTTTAGGAAAAACCGTGCGGGCTCAGCCCAGAGCGGACAGTATCACACCATGTTAAGAGCACATTGGGCTGTTTTAGCCCAACAGTAGTGTGTTATTTTCTGCGATACATTGATATTTGTGTTTTTTTTTTTTTTTTGTATAATTTAGATCCACGTTGTGTAGTGTATTGACAAACAATCCTACATATGATGGCAAGACAAAAGTCTACAGGGAAGGTTAAACACATTAAATTTCATAATAATATACTACTTAATAGATTAATTAAGTTTATATTCTTAAATAATATCTGGATTATTCCCGGTGGAATATTGTACTCGTCCGCATTTCCCAGAAGAAAGGGATCCCGGAAGCACCTGAATACACGCCTGACATTCCCACATCTCGTCCGTTGAACTTGAAGAGAAACTAGAAGACTAGCAGTGAAGCTTGACCATCCGCTTCAACCTCAACTGGCCAAACCGGAGTGCACAGTCCCACAGATCTTCAAGCATAAATAAAAGTTCGCCTAGAGCAGGAAGGCTTGAGCTGGAAACCTCCCACAGGGGAGCCTCTTCCCCCGGGTATCCCATAGCAAACGGTCGACGAGGCATTGCAATGCCGACAAGACCGTACCAACAGAACCAACAGACAGCATAGAAGAACCGTAGGCGGAGCTAAAACTTGGTGATTCATTAATCCGCTCACAACCTAGGGCTCGTTCTTCTTGCCTGCCATGAAGAGGAGTCAGACAAGCCGGCTTCAACCCTCATCCATCAAAGAGGCAAAGAAGCAACCTAAACACCAAAGAAATCCTGGCGGAGAAGCCTCATGATAGTTGAAAGTGATAAGCGTCCTGACCCCACATGACAAGAAGAATATCACAACAATTGATGTGTTAGAAGCTGAGTGCATCGTAATCACTGTACGTGAAATAATGAAGACATCCCGAAGGACATCATTAGAATCCCGATAAAACTTCATGACTCGGGGGACTTCATTCATTCCCTCATGAATGAAGAGAGAAAAGAAGATAACTGCAGATGAGCTTTCCTCCTATAATTCTCTTAAGTGTCGTCCGTTCAGAGCAACGAAGGTTTTCTGGGAATATCAAATCATGATCAAGGGCGAAAATTTTTTGGGAGACAAAAGCTTCTCGTTAGCATGAGGAAGTTGCTGAAGAAGTGGCTTGTTTTCTCGAGAATAGTTGTGATTTTTCCAATGTCATGAATTCACTATTTATAGTCAGAAAGGGATGGATCAGGATCCCGTCCATTACTATTTGGTGCAATATTATTCAATAGTGGTGTAGATTAGCGTCATGTATTCACCTACTTAATTCATGATTTAAATTATTTTACTACTAAACAACTAAATATGATTAGCGTAATTTTATCATTTTTTTTAAAGACAACATTACCTAACATCAGCCTTTAACCTTAACGTCTCTGACATTGTTAACTAACCAATTACAGCCCCACTATATGATTCACTGAATCACTTAAAAAAGATGTATAAAAATTAGTTAAACAAAAAAGAGTATTTAAAAAGGCAAAGTAATCCAATCATAATTTTTAAAATTAAAAATAATCCTATTAAAAGAATCATTACTAATAAAATGAAAATAAAGAAGGTTAGCATAATATCGTAAACTACAAATAGGGTAGGTGTTATGAAATTTATATTGTAGAAGTCTCTATAATTAGCACTATAAGATAACATGAAATAACAATTTTAAGAAATTAAGCCATAAAATAAAATATCATTACAAAATGGGACTCTTATAAAAACCACTCATTGTATTTACTAGAACAAAAGAAAGTCTTTTGTTTTTTTAATTAAAATTACATTATCATATTTAGGTTTAGTAGTAAAATGATCTGATTCAAGAATTAAGTAGGTGGACACATGGCGCTAATCTATACAACTATTGAATAATATTGCACAAAATAGTAATGGATAGGATCCCAATCCAAAAGGGATAAGGGTGAGGCACGAAACGGTCGTGCATCATTATGGCTAGGAAGCACGCGAGATATCATTATACTCAGTGCATCACACCACTTCCCGACAGCTTGCGTCAGCACTCAGAAAGTGGGGGATTGACTGTGTGGGCAAAAATACGCCAAATATTGTTACGGTGATACGAGACCAGCTGTTGAGACCAGACTTAGCTTACAAGTCACCGGGCACTGAGCAATTACGCCCGCTCCTAGATCCAACGACCGTTCAGCCCTTACAGATTGAAGTTGATACTTCCTAATGTAGGCAGGAAGTTTAAATTCAGCCCACAAAGATTGAAGTTTCGAAAAGTGGCATCTCATGCAAGACCAATAAAAAAAAGTGGCTTCAAACTAAATACTAGTGACAAAAGTGGCCTGTGGGTGAAAATTTTACCCTAGTTAGGGTTTAGTATACTACCGTCTTGAGGTGTAGGCCCATGGCCCTATTAGTACTTGTATTTTACCTTATTTTGGCCTAATACCTAAATTTCATACGTACAGAATATGAAGAAGGGTACATATGTTAACCTAAAGCAATTTGTCGCACACGTATAGTGTCGTTGAATGATAATAACTGTCACGAACGTCCGACCCAGGATGGGCTCGTTTTTAGAGATAGCTCGCATTGGTTAGATGTATTGGGTAACATTAGTGTAAACTCCGTACATGAATGATAGTGGAGACGACGGTAACACAACAATAATGCCATAAAATTTCATTGAACAAGTACAAGCAACACAAAACATCAAACTAACCCATGCAGAAAATCTCCACCACGACAAAAAAGTAGGTTCACATCAGAACAACAAACAAAACCAAACAACCGAACAACCTACGTACCAAACGCGATATAAAACATAGAGCGCCCTGACAGGGACATCGCACAAACTTAAAACAGCAGGCAATACCCTAGCAGTTAACACTGGAGCTTTCACCAGCCCCCGAGGCATTTTCAGTAGTTGTATTGTCAGAGATTAGAATGAGCTCTGCGGGTCCTATTGGTGGTGCGGGCTCTAACGACAGTTGGAAGAGCTTTGGCAGTTGGGATTCTTGAAGGAGCAGCTTCGTCAGTCCATCTGCGCCGGAGCCCTCCTTAATCCTTTGCAGAAGTTCTCGGGCCTCCTTGACTGTACTATTTAAATCAGCTAAACTTCTACAAAGTACCTCTTCCGATGCACCCGGCGACGGCGGAATGAGAGATCTGCGTGCGCTACCAAAGTTACGGGGTGGTGTGTTATCCATCTTAATGTGTGTACGTACAACGAGAGACTGGATAGTTTCCTTTTCTGACCACAGGATAGGAGTGTTATTTGACAAGTGGCGAATTGCGTTAAGAGCGCTGATAGGTATATGAAGCATATACCTATACTTAAATATATTGTAGTAGCAAATAGCCCAACTTGTTTGTAGATATTTTGTGTATCTGGTAGGTGATGTAATGAATATAGAGGTTAATACGACTAACTGATATGGGAAGGGTAGGCTCTGTTACTTTGCCTGGTTTAAAAGACACTACCTCAGTAAGGTACTCACGGACATGGTGGTTGATGACTAAACAAGACACTGCCTCTGTCCCACTTTGTTTGTCGTATTTCGGATTTCGAAATTCAAACTGGGTAGTTTGTGACAACAATTAAAAAGTTTGACGCTTGAAACACTAACTATGACAAATAAAAGAGATAATAACTCAGATTGTAATCCCTTAAGAAATCATTAATGCAGATGGAGTATTCACTATTTTATCCTTATTTAATCTTCATTGGTATTTGAACAAGTATAATATTAATCAATAAAAGAGATCTTTGTGTTCATCACAATTACTGCTATGGTAAAATGGGAAAAACGTATGAAATTTTTTGTTGAAATCTTAATTTGACAAATATTTTGAGACGGCTATTTTTAGAAATAAGGACAAATAATTTGTGGCGGAGGGAATAATTAGTAAGCAAAATCAGTTGATGTATTTTTAGTACTTATCAATAAGGGCACTCATGTTTGCCCATATAAGATTTCCCATCACTAGAAAGATGATGTGGCATGCCACGTCACCATAATAAACTTTCATTGTTATTTTCCAATCTTTGATTTTTTTCTAAAATCTAATGTTGTTTCTTAAATTGACTCCGTATCTGATCAATAATACTTACTCGATAAATATTATCTTTCGCCGAATAATATTTTTCGTTTTTTTCTTTACCAATGTATCTATTATGCTATTGATAATCCGATTAAACTTACTCGGTAGATTTTTTTGAATTAAATGATAGTTGAATCGAGGAGAATGGAAATTTCGAAGAATTGATGCAAAATAAATATTAAAATTTATTTATTAAATAATTTCTTTCATTACATAAAAATTAAGAGGAATCACATTTATTGAAGGGTCGAAAGAAAAAGTTGATTGACAGAATAACAAACTTAAGATTTTCCAGATCAATATAAAAATCTCTAAGTACAAAAATGAGCTTAACAATAAACTTGGAGGATATTTGTTCACCGTATAACTGAAGCACGAAAAATTAAATTAAGATATTAGCAACCTTTACTAGGTGATTTTTTAAAAAAATTATTGAGTTATAAATTTTCTTTGATTACACAAAATTTTATCTGCCTTTGTCATTCAAATTAGATGATCTTTGTTCCGATAAAATTTTGTATTTTTTGGGTAAATACTAGTAACTGAGTAGGTTTTTTTTTTAGGTAAATAAGAGAATATTTTGTTTGATGAGGGGGGATATCGACTATACTAACCAATAAGTGAGTTCTTTGTGGTCATCAAAAAATTTATTACTATGCTAAAATGGGGAAAAAATTGAAAATTTTACCTTTAAATCCTAAGTGGACAAATATTTTGAGACGGCTAGTTTAGAAAGAACGACAAATAATATGAGACGGATGGAGAAAATATTTTCTTACATATGGTACTAAAAAATGTCAACATAAAGTGCCTTCCACCCATCAAAGTCAGAACTACTTTATCAAACAGTCACATGCGCTTCCTGAGATAGATTTGTAATGGATATGCCCTGCCCTCAATGATTCTTTACGTTTCCCATATCTATTACGGAAGTTAAACTAACTGAATATACATATTACAAAGCTCAGTTCATGCGCACCCAAGCACAAGATTCGGCTATCAAGCTCTCGAGACTATAAAACCCTAATGCACTGACCATTCTGACCCCCAGACCTAAAGACTGTTTACACTATACCACTGATTTAGCCATTCAGTGCGTTCCAATACACCTCAAGTTGCATTTTCTGATTATTTTGAACTGAACGAGTGGATATATTGCGTCCTTCCCCATTTCCTATGAGGATAGCTTTACTTTAGTTTTATCATTGCAGCCGAATCTCAAAACATGCATCCAAGCCAGTGAAAGGTCATGCCCATCTGTAAGTTTTCAAACCTGAAAAGGAATCACAGTGTCCAGTGTCCGCTGCACCTGACCAATTTACGGAAGTGGGGTATTCGGAAACAGAATCTCTTCCGACGTTCGTTTCCTTTTTCCATTGGCATGTGGGTGATGCGTGACATAAGCGATCAGATTCCCTCACATCCTGCAAAAAATATAGAACGAAAGATCTTTACACTGAATACATAATGACATCGACGACCTTTGAATATTATAGACTTGATACAGCGATTCTTGATGCACCCACTTCTGTCTCATACCATCTTTGATTAGCATTGAGTTCGTAGACGTCAGTAGCGATATCCGTTAGCTTGCATAGTTAGTCGGTAAATCGACGGGAGAAGAAGACACTAACGCAAAAGGATAATACGATAGTGTAAGAAGACGTAGTATGTGTGTTACAAAAAGACGTCATCTGAAATCAAAACATGAATATATAAAAAATTGAACAAAACTAGTCTAAGAATTTAATATGAACAATGTCTTGGGTAAGATTAAATGATTTTATATATTATTAATTGAGAAAAACTTATCAGAAAATATTGATTATAATCTTATTAATAACTTTGCATCTCAAACAGTTAACGAATATAAAACTCAAGGTTATAGTACTCCCTCAGGTCCACTTTATATGATTTTTTTGGTATTTTTTCTTAGGTCCAAAATATTTGATTTTTTCAAAAACCAAGATGATATTTGTTTTGACTTTCCAAAGTTACCCTTACTAATAAATTAAACACATAAAGCTCTCACAATTTTCAATGAGTAAATTTTGAAAGAGATGAAGGTTAATTTAGTAAACGACATCTTTAATTAATGCTTAAAGGTAGATTCCTTGGTCTGTGTGAAAACAGTCAAAAAATCAAATAATATGGACCGGAGAGAGTATCAATTATTTTATGAGATTTTTTATAACTAACTACTCTAGAAGATTTTATTTCACTAAATACCACTTTAATTTGATACCATTTTTAATTACAAATATACCACATTTGTAGCTGAAAAAAGAAAATGAATATACCATAATATTTTGTGTTTATCGGTAGTTAAAGCATAATGCTACAAATGTGGAGATAATGGAGCAATCTTATGCTCCTTGATAACTAACACCATTCATCCCTCCCAATTTTTAATTACCGTCTCCCACCTGCCCTCCCCCCCTCCCCCCCCCCCCCCCTCAAACCCTTCTTGGTTTCTCTATTATTCATAGAATCTTTAATAGTAATATACTATATTATCATATAATTGTAAATAGTATATCAGAATAATTTAACGGGAAAAAGTAATATGTTAATATTACATAATATACTAATAATATACTACTACATATACTCTATGGGAATACTGATAATATACTATTAAATATTTGTATAATTATATATAGTATATCAATATATGGTATATCAAAATAAAATAATATACTACTAAATACTAGATACTGTATACCAATATATAGTGTATAACAATAAAAGAATATTATAAGAGTATTATATTAACATTATAACTACACTATTTTAGGAGATAGATATTTAGTATATCCAAACCTTAAATTTAGAAAAATATGTAGAAGTGGTACTATTGAAATTAAAATCTTTAAATATGGTATAAAATTTAAGAAAATGGTATTTTTGTCATTTAATTATATTACTGGGTAAATATAGGAATTAAATCTTTAAAGGTGGTGTATTAGGTACTTTTCCCTTATTTTTTTATAAAAACAAATAAGGCCCCTCGTTATATGCTTCGCTGTTGGCCACAAAATTCGCTGCACCGCCCCTGATTATATGTTTCTTACAGGCTACTCCATCTTAAACCCTAGCTTACTGCTTACTCCTCTAATAACGGGTCACATATTCCCTTTAAATAGCATCACCAAAATATCAACTCATCCTACTATCAAGAAACACGCCATTCTAGCACTCGATTTATGGATAACTATTTAGGAAGAAGAAACATGGGAATTGTACCTACAGTTGTGACTAATAAGGAATACCTCTTTTCAGTATTTGTTTGTGGTTCCAATTTATTTTCCATACTTGTGAAAATTTTACTGCGAACAATTGTATAGCCTCTTCCAACTTGTTTGTGTGTTATAATATTATCAAGAACCACACATACACGGACTAGTGGTGCAATCATATATGCAAACCTTTGACTACCTATTCAAAGAGTGTTGCACAACGCTTCTAAGCTATTTTGGAAGGGAGTTCCTGGCAAGCGTATACGTTTTCTCCGTTTCAACCTTACTCACAGCCTTGGGCTAAACCTTACTCACAGCCTCATAGCCCAAGGGTGTGAGTAAGGTTGAAACAGAGAGCGTATACTTTTGTGGAAAAACCGTACTCACAGCCATGGGTTTTAGAGCCGGAAGCTTCGCATGGGCAAACGTGGTCCAACCAAGAGGGAAGGCAGTTGTGGTAAGACAAATTCAAATGATCATGTTTCTCTGACATGTAAAGATTTACTTCCTCCGGCAGTCTTTTCTTCAAATTTTTTAAAGTCAAATTATCTTTTTACTTGTTTTTAGTAATTTGATGTGTGGTTAAAATACCACACATTACATACTTATACTTGAGTGTTTGTTGTGTAAAATTGGTGAAACAAGTGGACTTCTCATGGTTTAGTTGAATTTTGTAGGTTGAATATGTTTGGAGAAGAGTGATGGAAGAAACTAGTCAAAATGAAGTCTAGTTGAAGAAAAATACAAAATCTGGCTAGTCTGTCTAGAACGCAGCAGAACTGTGGCTTTGCGTGAAACAATGACTAAGCTCAGTAGTGATACAGTGGCTATTGGGTGAAACTTTATATACAAAGGTGGCTATGGTGTGAAAAATCAGAATTTCTTCATTGTAACCTAGGCATAATTTTGGAAAATGATTGTAATTCATTTTGGCTATTCTTCAATTTGGAAAATCAGAATTTCTTCATTTTAACCTAGGGATAAATTTAACTTAGAAGATTGGGTGAGCTTTAATGAGCAATTATTTATCTCTTTATTTATTTCTTTGATTTGTATTGCTACATTTGGATAGTTGATGTAACTTTGGATATAATTATATGAATGATTCATAGAATTTATATATGTGGGTTTTGATTATCTATTTTCTATTGCTTTAGTTGTTTAACTTTAATGTTCATGACACTAAAGTTACATGTCTACTTTGCTAATTAAAGACTCGGAAGAGATTAGTTAGCGTAGAATAGTGAAGCTAGCGAGGATTTGGGTTGATAGGATATTTCATAGACTAACTCATCTAAAAGAAGTTACGCTCGGAAGAGGTCTTCTTTCGTCGGGTAATGGGTAGTACTTTATACGCTCAACTATGGCTTTGACGAGCGCCGTTGAGGTAAATCCCTTCAAGGCCGAAAGGATTCTAGGGATTACATTAGAACGACTCGGCCATAATATATAAACCCCGTGCTATAATTGCATCCTAGGTTCCAATCCTGTCTTCCTTGATTGTAAGAAGGCCATTGATCACACCTTTACTTGCTTTCCTAGTGTAGTTTGTACTTTGTAGTTGTTAATATCATTCCATCACCTCGTTATCCTTGTTTGGCTTTGTCAAATAGGTTTAGTTCCTCCACTACTTTGATCGCATCACTTTGTTCCTTGTGAATTCGACCCCGACTCCTAGTTGAGTAAATTGTATTGCGATGACCGTTCATACCTCAAGCCGAGGTGTGTGTTGAGCGTTGTCATAATTCAGGAGAGAATTAGGCATATTCTTTCTATATTTCCCTTTGTTCTAAGGACCTTATAACTTGGAATAATGAAATCACTTCCCAATTAATTGAATTAAGTATCATTAAAGGTAGGATTCCTAACGTCGTATAGGGGGATCAATAGATTACCGGTAATTATTAACTAATACATTGACCAATAAGGGACATATAGAGGGATCAATGGATATGATGACTCACTTAGAGATAAATCATATGCACAAGAACATGAACACATGTGATCGGGCGCTTGTACACAATAGGATAATGTACAATACGACATACAACCGGTTTACTAACAAATACACTGACCAATTGTATTCATCATTAGATGAATGACATAGATCCTACTCTATTTAGTCACAAGTCCTAAAGGCGTTAAAAGAACGTGGTGAAATTCGACACGAGGACTATGTCCTTTGTCGTATCAAGAGGACGATTACAAAATCAGGCATTCAGTTGCAACAAAATGAAGATTTTGGAAATGCCAACAATGCAACTGTCGTTTCAACTGATCAGTTGAGAAATTTTCATGGTGGATAGAATATTTTGCCTAATTTTATTCTTAAAGATCAAAATCAGAATCAGCTTGATTATGTCCCAAGTGGTTCTTGGACTGATAATAGTGTTATGAAATCCTCGGTTCAGTTGCAACCAAAGTACTTTAAGCAACATGGACGATAAGAGACCAAGATGCAATCCATATCGTTTAAGCAACGAGAGGGAGCTCCTTGAACTATTAAAGGATCATTTGCCTTCGTGACAAGAGGAATATCACAGTAACAACTGTGTTAGAAAACGAGCGCACCGTAATCAGTGCGTAACTGCACATGTCATGGAGATGACATTCCAAAGAACGTCGTTAGGATCCTGATCAAGGTCAATGACTCGAGGAACTACGCACGTCTCAACATAGACAGAAGGGTGGAGAACGCAAACAGTTGAAGCATACTTGTTTCCAACTTTCTCATATACCGTCTGTACCGAATAAAGAAGATGTTTCAAAGATATGGAACCACGATCAAAGAAGCACATTTCGGAGAAAGGAGCAGGATCTTTTGATTAAAAGTGAAGTTCAAAGGCGACACGATGATTTTAGAAAGAGCATTTGTGAATGATGTCTGCCGGGGTACCCCATTTATAGGCGAAAGGAGTAGAGAACGAGCAAGTATCGTGAGTAGTTAATGGCGGTCTGTGGAAATGTACAAAGAGTATAAGCGGTACAGTAAATACTTAAAATACGTAATAAAAAACCTGAAAAAATTAGGTCACGTATTTCAAATTTAAAATAATTTTAGGAGCTAGAGACTTAAAGTCATTAAGTTAATAGGATCGTGAACCCGTCGCTATGTCACGATGAAAAAATGTAATTTTATGTAGATAGAGGAAGGGAGATGCCTTTAATAGCCTAAGCATTAATTGAGTTGGAAGGGTGTATAAAATGGCGAGGTCATGTAGTCCATGCTGTGATAATCCGTAAGGGGGATTCGAATTCGATAATGCAATTTATGTTTTTAACACACGTAACTATGTGAATCTCGGTTGTAAATAGGACATGTAACGATGTCAATCTTGGTTGTAAATAATCCACTTAACCGGTTCAAACTATATAAGCTCATGTTAAAGGAGTAATACGTGCTCATCATTGCAAAGAAGAAGGTTATCTGAGTTATATTATCAAGAAGCTAACCATTATTTCATTTCCCTCTTATTTTGCAGGATAAGAATGAATCTTTTCTCCACCCAATGCCACTATAAAAGAGGGAACTGTCAGGTGAGATCATTTACTGCTCCATATCGTGCACTTAGGGTTGTGGACATCCAATCAGCAGACGTGAGAGAAGCTTGGCTCGGCAGAAGACGCATTGAGTGGTGAGTTCAGCGGTGTAGGCTAGAGTGGGTCGTAATTTAGGGTTCAGAGCATAGTGCTTTGGAATTAGAGGGATTGCAGCCACACCCAATGTGTGGACTTGGCAACAACAACATTTAATGTATTTTCGTTTAGCCTTGCAGTTCTGGTTTTGATGTATTTCATCAGTATCATCAATACCACAAATGAACGAATTTTCGGCATGCCACTCTAATTTCCACACCTATCCACATTAATACTTGATGAATGCACCACAACGACACGACCATATTTTCATCCACCGCATTGATATTTAAAGTAACAATCAAATTAGACGTTGTAATCATAATTACAATACAATACAGTACATGGGACAGTCAAATTAACCATACACATTGCCTTCCAGCCCTATTAGTTTTACTTTCATTAGATAGTCACTTGCACCTCTTGAGATATGATACTGTCATAAATTAGGTGTTCTGATTTGCATTCAATGATTCTTTGAATCCTTCCCATGTATTGTATTAAATGTTACTTATTACTTTTTGCGGACGTCCCACAAGCTCATGAGCACCCAATGGACAAGCCTCGCATGTCAGATCTAAACATTTAACGGGGCTGCAAGCCCTCGAAACTAGAAACCCTAACGCACAAAGTCCAACCAATAATAATACACTTACACTATACCACTGAATATGCCTGCCATTCAACGCGCTCCGCAGGCCAATTCCTGTTTCACTCATTCGGCATGCTTATCTGCATATTGAATGCGCACCAACCCTATGGAGAAATTTTGTTACTGAAACGACCTCGGTTAGTTCTTTCGGAAGTTAGGACTCCGATTGGCCTACCGATAATTTTAAAATATTCGTAATGTCTATTAGGACCTGTCTATAAAATTTGAGCTAAATCAGACCTCGTTTGGTACGTATCGGAAGAAGATTTCAGTTTTTATTGTCGATAAATATTAAAAAGAGATTTTCGAGCTCGATTTTGGCGAATCAGCTCCGATTTGTAATTCGAAAGCGCCGTTATGTTCGTATGATTATTTGTGACTTTTATAAACTTTCGAAAGTGAATTTCGATATTGTTCGGCTAGTTTCTGCTAAAATGCCGAAAGTTAAATAATTTGATCTTTTTGCATTTAATTTGCATATTGAGATTCGGGAGTCCAATTTGAGATCTGCCTTCGCGAGTATGTTATATATATTCTGTACAACTTGTATGCAAAAATTGGAATTATTTCGAATACCATAGGGTACTGTTTTAATTTGTACCGTAGCAGCGAAGAAAAAAAAAGAAAATTGGAAAAGGTTAGGCGGTGCCTAACAAATATATATCAGTACGTGAGTTGAGGAACAGAAACATTAGAAGAGGAAATGAAATGACGCAGAAGAGAAAAAAATGCCAGAAAATAAGAAAAAAGCCGGAGAAAAGATAGGACTTTTATCCCGAAACATCCAGGTAATGATGTTAATTCATTATTTGAGTTTATTACGTATGTTTGAATATATTTTAACGGTGAAAATTGGGATATTAGACATCGTTTTAATAAGTTCAATTAATAGTTTAAAGGGTCAAATGGACCCTGATAATGAAATTGATTATATATTCGTACTCAGTGAGTTATGGGCAATATATAAATATAATTTATTTAGGGTTTGGTTATGTGACCTTAAACCCTGTACATAGGCCTGGCCTGCGTATTGCGTATGCGAATAGGGTATCAGGTTCCTAATCGGATTGCCTTAAGATGTGAGGAAAGAAGCCTTTAGCCTAATTTGATATATTTTTCTGCTTATTGAATAGAGTGGGATCGTTTGGCAATCAAACCAAAGGATAAAGTGGTTGTTGATTAGCAATGATAACTTTTGGAAGAGGTAAGTGTTTATATCCATTTCTTTGGAGGCACTTGGCCTCGTGGATTTTCTACCACGTATTTCCTTACATGTGTAGCTGCCGATAGGCGTACTCATTACGCCTTATCTTTTAATTTACATTGTATATTATATGTTATGCCCTGTTGTTGGTAATGCATTGAACATATGAGCATTGCACCTGGTTTTGAGCATTGCATATACTTCCCGGTTGGCGATGAGAGTCCCGCACCGGCGAAGGGTCATTATTGCATATACTTCCCGGTTGGCGATGAGAGTCCCGCACCGGCGAAGGGTCATTATTGCATATACTTCCCGGTTGGCGATGACAGTCCCGCACCGGTGAAGGGTCATCATTACATATACTTCCCGGTAATCGATGAGAGTCCCGAGCCGGTGAAGGGTCATTATTGCATATATCTCCTTGTAGACGGTGAGAGTCCCGCGCCGGAGATAGGTATCAGGCATATGTGACTGCATTGCATCATACCGCATTCATCCCATCTCATTGCACCGCATACTGACTATTGTGTGTATTGTGTTGTGTTTTATGTATGCGGTATGTACACCATGTTGTGGACATATCTCAGTTTGCCTAGATATATTTTTGGCCCCTATTCTGGGTTGCGGGGATCGGGTTGCCCGCCGCAACGGTATAAACATATGGATCGGGTTGCACGCCGGAACAATATAAATATATGGATCGAGTTGCCTGCCGCAACGGTATAAATATATGGATCGAGTTGCACGCCGGATCAATATAAATATACGGATCGGGTTGCACGCCGCAACGGTATAAATATATGGATCGGGTTGAACACCGCGACGGTATGATGTATTTCTGATTGTTGATATGTTCGGGATACCGATATGTTCTGGCTATCTTATGTTCCTGGTTGTTAATGAGTTTGTGATTCCATACAGATTTCTAGTTATTATCTGGCTCAGCCTTTTTATAATTTAAATAAGAGGAATTTGGTCTATCTATTTCTTTTCTCCCTGGCTAGCTATCCTATTCTTTGAGGTGGCTAGTCTGCCCCACTTATTGAGTCCTTTTGACTCACCCTTGTGTGTTGTTTGTTTTTGTCTATCTATTTCGTTTCGGCAGGTTTGCTCCAGGATTGAGTTCACCACGTTGTAAAGGAGCGAAGACAACTTCAACTGTCAGGGTGAGCCAGTTTTTATTCCGGATGGCCACCAGTTTATTGGTTATCATTTCAGTTGCATTTTGCTCCCTTCAGGAGGTATCTGTCTTCTTTTTGTACTCTTAAATGTCTAGTCTGGATAGCCCTAAACCTAGCATGTTGGTTAGTCAGCTGTAATTTCTTTTGTACAGCTTAGAGGTATCAGTATGTCTGAGTTTTTTTTTGTTTAGGTCTTGACCTTATTTATGAACTATTATATTTATTTTCCTAATTTAATTGGTAAGGGTTCGCCCGACGGGTCTAGGGGAGGATGTCGGGTGCCCGCACGGCCTAACCGGATTTCGGGTCGTGTCAGTTGGTATCAGATCCCTGTTTAGAGTCTATCCAGACTAAGACAGTGTCTAGTAGAGTCTCGCTGATGGGTAAGTAGACGTCCGTACTTATCTACGAGAGGCTATGATGGCATTTAGGAAGTTTCACTTCCTTGTTTCCTGATCGTGCATCGGTCTTGGATGCAAAAGTATTTTCGTTAATTTCTTCATGGTAATCGTGAAACCTCGTGCGAAAAATCAGCAAACAGTATGAGTTCAAGACGAAGTAGTCTAGCCTGGGGCTAGCATTGACGGAACCTCGAGAGTTTTGATCGTGCTGACGATCTAGTTACGGAGGTCCTAGCTGTACGAGCTTGCGATGGGCAAGGGAGCAGGGTCTTGTGGTTTCCTTGGCTCTCTACAATGCTTTTATGAGAATCTTGGCGACGCAGATACCGTAAGAACCTATTATTCGCTGGGCAGCCTATCAGGTTGCCGCATGTGCAGACATTCGGTCTCAGGGAGCTCCTATTCCGATTCTTAATATTGCTGCAGTGAATTAAGTTCCGGAGACAGCATGTGTTGTGCCTCTAGTTATTCTGGCTGGTTAGTTAGCCTGAGTAATGGCTCGGTCCGAGTATCCGAAGAGGTTGCATTATTTTACGCGGTTGAACCTTCTGATATTTTTAAGCAATGTATCAGATAAACCTCGTGGTTCTTTTTAAAATAAAATGATGTCAGTGTATCCTTCAGGCTCTTGATTATATCGAGCGGTATGGTGTTGATTATTCTGCTTTCCATATTCAGGGTTCCGGCCTTGAATTGGTGGGCCGCTCTCTTAGTAGCTAACTTAGTTCGATTTTTCTTCTAGATTCGTAGAAAAGTTCCTTTCGAGTAGCGAGCGAGATGAAGAGTGTTGCCAGTTTGAGTGGATTGGACAGGGTAGCCTGTCGGTTAACCTGGTGGTGTTTCAGAATATGAGATTGAATTCTATAGGATGGCTGAATATGCATTAGAACTAGTCCATGAGCCTTTCGAGAGATTCAAAGATTATTGATGACCTTTCTTTTTCCTTGAGATCCCAGATGGCTCGAGAGATTGAGGTCGGGATTTCATTTGATGTTGTTGTTGATATTGCTCGAAGGTATGAGGCATACCTAAGGTTAGAGCAAGACGAGTCAGAGCGAGAGAGCAAGAAATTCCGTGGCCTTGGTGGGCAACCATGGTACCTCATTTGGAGGTAAGAGTTCTGATTATTTTGGGAGGTCACCTTCCAGTTATTTCAGATTGTGTCACGTGATTCTCAGAGTGCGCCAGTAGTTCGTCAAGATTAGACTCAGCTTTCTCTTTGTAGCTTTCCACAATCTGTCCAGCTCCCATATTCAGCAAAAAGGTGTTATCATTGTCGTGCGTCTGATTATCCTTTGAGGAATTTTCCTATTATCATTGTCGTGAGTCTGGTTATCCTTTGAGGAGTTTTCCCTTGCTCCGGAAAGTAGGCAGTCGTCCGTTCTCTCGTCATCAGGCACCTGCACAGTCGTAGAGAATTTCATTTAGATCTTAATCAACCAGAGATATGCCCTCATTTGGTAGAGGTCGAGAGCGTGGTGCTAGTGGTTCTTCTAGAAGTAATTATCAGGGTAGCGGCTCGACTCAGCTGCAGAGGTAGTTCTATGAACTTCTAGTCTGGCAGGATGCTGAGGCATCCGATGTAGTAGACCCATGTATTTCTTCTTTCATTATATGTGAGTAAGATTTGATTCTTCCGATTAATCTCGAATTCGTTTGTCTTATTATGTTTCCACGGTTTCTTTGGATGTCGTTTTTATTAAGAATCGGTTGCGGTAGAGTGGTGAGCTTCTTGTATGATTTATTCCTGGAATTTCTGAGACCCTCCTAGTTCATCTGATTTAAATGTGAGAAATTTGACAGTGAGTGTCGCTATTGTCTGCTTGGCATCCTGTTGTGCCACCTTGTGTTATTATATCAAGTCATTTTACCTCTCTCCTCGGAAATCAGTGTTGGTAGCATGATGGGATTCTTATTCGTCACCATCAAAAAGTATTATCGTTTCTTCCGGTGTAAAGTGGTTAGTAAGTAATATTTGATCTATGTGTCTTCCATCGGTTCAAGATGTTTGTAGAGTCATGTTATCCGATGAGCTTATCTGGGTTATAAAAGGATTTCTGGTAAATTGTTAGAGTTTCCTTCTTATTGGGAGATTAAATTGACATAGATTTTGTTCCATAAAGCTCATTTAATGTCTATTTCTTCAATTGAAATTTTTAGGTTAGCCCGCCGCAACGGTATAATTATATGGATCGGGTTGCACGCCTGAACAATATAAATATAGGGATCGGGTTGCCCGCCGCAACGGTATAAATATATGGATCGGGTTGCACGCCGAAACAATATAAATATATAGATCGGGTTTCACGCCGCAACGGTATAAATATATGGTTCGGGTTGAACACCGCGACGGTATGATGTATTTCTGATTGTTGATATGTTCGGGATACCGATATGTTCTGGCTATCTTACGTTCCTGGTTGTTAATGAGTTTGTGATTCCATACATATTTCTAGTTATTATCTAGCTCTACCTTTTCATAATATAAATAAGAGGAATTTGGTTTATCTGTTTCTATTCTCCCTGGCTAGCCATCCTATTCTTTGAGGTGGCTAGTCTGCCCCACTTATTGAGTCCTTTTGACTCACCCTTGTTTGTTGTTTGTTTTTGTCTATCTATTTCGTTTCGGCAGGTTCGCTCCAGGATTGAGTTCGCCACGTTGTAAAGGAGCGAAGACGACTTCAGCTATCAGGGTGAGCCAGTTTTTATTCCGGATGGCCACCAGTTTATTGGTTATCATTTCAGTTGCATTTTGCTCCCTTCAGGAGGTATCTGTCTTCTTTTTGTACTGTTAAATGTCTAGTCTGGATAGCCCTAAACCTAGCATGTTGGGTAGTCAGCTGTAATTTCTTTTGTACAGCTTAGAGGTATCAGTATGTCTGTATTTTTTTTAAGTCTTATCCTTATTTATGAATTATTATATTTATTTTCCTAATTTAATTGGTAAGGGTTCGCCCGACGGGTCTAAGGGAGGATGTCGGGTGCCCGCACGGCCTAACCAGATTTCGGGTCGTGTCAGTTACACACTACCTCAACCCGACTTTTGACCTGAACGAGGCAAATCTTACCTCCTGCCCTATCCCTATGAAGATAGCTTTACTTGAGTTTTACTATTGCCGTCCACTCGTAAAGCATCACCAAGACAAGTGCATGCTCTCACCGACGTGTATACGTTGAAAATCCGGAAAGTAAATACCCTGGCCACTGCAACTGACAATTTTTCTTTTTTTACTGACGTTCCTTTCTTCTTTTCTTCGGCAGGTGGGTGATGCAGGCCACACCACAGTAAAGATTCCTGCAAATCCCTCAAAAAAGGAAAACGAAAGATCTTTCAATACTCAGTAACGCAATCTCACTGACGCTCCTTTCTTCTTTTCATCGGCAGGTGTGTGATGCAGGCCACACCACAGTAAAGATTCCTGCAAATCCCTCAAAAAAGGAAAACGAAAGATCTTTCAATGCTATACATAATGACACGGACGAACACAGAAGATAATAGATTTGATGTATCGAGTCTTGATGGCCTATTTTGTATCTTGCATATTCGATTATATTATACTGTAGCAATATTAATTACTTCCGTCTTCCGTATCTTGACACGTGGGTGATGCATGACATGAGCGATCAGATTCCTTCATATCCTGCAAAAAATATAGAACGAAAGATCTTTACACATAATAGACAATGACATCGACGACCTTTGAATATTAATAAGGATGTTGGCTTTCTTGAGTAGCATTGAGTTCGAAGACATCGGTAGCGATATCCGTTAGCGTGCATAATTAGTCGGTATATCGACGGGAGAAGAAGAAACTAACGCAAAAAGATAATACGATAGTGTTAGAAGACGTAGTATGTGAGTTAAAAAAAGACGTCATCTAAAATCAAAAAGTGAATTTATAAAAATTGAACAGAACTAATCTACGAATTTAATTAGAACAATGTCTCGGGTAAGATTAATGGAATTTTATGTATTATCAATTAAGAAAAACTTATCAGAAAAATTTGATTATAATCTTATTAATAATTTTGCATCTCAAAAAAGTTAACGAAATTAGAGTTCAAGGTTAAATCTGTTTTTTTTTTTATGGATAAATATTTAGGGAGAAGAATCAAGGGAATTGTACCTACAATTGATTAAAGGGTTTGTATATCACTGATGTCTTTCCTTGATATTCTTTTAATTTCCTCTTCTCCCTTGCAATTTTAACCCTTCAGGATCATGTGCATTGAATTCTTTACTTCTTACACAACTTGCTTTTAGTAGGATGCACAGCACAATGTCATGAAACAAAATCTGAATGATATAGAAATTGATGGAATGGATATACCTCATGTTGCGGTTAGTATGATGCTTCCACACGTTGCGATGGTAAACCAAGAACTATAAGCAACTGTGAAAAATAAGTGCTATTAATTCAATCGGTTATGAACGACTACAAGCTAAAACAGCGATCGAGAATTATAACGAAGAATTGTTGTTCAAGGGGCGAGCAAATTAGAAGATGACAATTAATTAATAATCCCATGTCATTAATGATTTCTCAAGGGGCGCGCAAATTAGAAGATGATAACTAATTTGCGACGGAGGGAGTATTTGGATTTTTTGTTGTTTACACACAGTTAAGGAGAGTTAATAATAGCATTAATTTACTTGGTAACTACAACTGAAATATGAGTATCATCTAAGACTCCTTTCAATTTAAAATTTTTGCTCTGCTTCTTCAAAAAATTTGTTGCCGTAAGAGAGTCCAACTCAAGAATCATGTTGGAGTATCTGAAATATAGTGACATTTATATAGCCAAGATAATAACAGCAACTACCAAGACCGAGATTTCACCTTACTCTTGGATATTTGCAGTAAATAATAACAACAAGTACTATATATGATATGATGATTATTGATTAAAGGATTACATCAGCTTCCTAAAAGAGAAGGAAAGTTTTACTTTCATACTCTGGAACACTAAGTTGACATGTTTCGATATCAATCAAACAGTTTTCACAAGAAAATTTTAATTCTTTAACGTGTGGATGTATGTCGGCTCTCCTCTTGGGATACTAGTGCCCTTTTCCTTTTCTCTTACACACTCTGTCCTACGAACCTTGACAATGTTAGCAGGACCAATCATTAACCTCATCTCTTCACGAAGGGAATAGATACGGAGTCTGTGCCTCCACAGTGGGCGCAATATATCGAGCGCAGTGCTGAAACGTTTCAGCTTTACCATCCCAATAGCGTGCATGTACTGGCCTGTTCATTACCGGCAGCGGCAGCCTAGCCTAGTAAGATTTCACCTTCCTCTCAGTCTTGGTAGAAAAATCTGTATGTGCCCAGCATCAGCGTAGCCTCGACGAGTCCTCTTACATGCATCCATTCTAAAAATCGGGCTATGTCTTCATCCATGAATCTTAGTTTCCAATAATTAGCCTGCAGCACGAAACGAACTACTGAGCATTCAGAAAATACGATTATCCGGAACGGCTTGCACCTGTGCATAGAAAGTATCAGTACAAACCGATTTTGGCAGTAAAAAAAAAAGCACCAGCCATTTATATCGACGCTACAGAACATATATTATAGTACTCACACAGAAGAAATCGACGACAAACTCCATGCTGAATCCATAGCTCTTTCCAGTATATATTCCCAGAGGTCCATCGGGAGTCTATGTAAATATGTTTCCTCCATTCTGAAAGTTCTGTTCATTTTTTTTATCTAATCGGAGTTACTTGGTTGAAAGTGGAATACCAACTCAAGGAATAGCTAATACCGTACGTAGTGGGATTTAAGTTTGTCTAGTAGGTGGTGTATTTATTGTACAAGTTAATGAATGGGTTCAATGCCAACTATGGCACACTCGTGTAAAGACTAATGTAGCCTTAATATGTGTTTGACCACTCAAATAATTTCACGGAATTTTTTCTCTCCAAAACCTATCGGTCCTACCCTCCCAACAATCTAATAAATATAGCTTATTCCCAAGACCTTGAGCGCTACAAAATATTCATGTGTGGGAGATGCAAGGTTAATACAGTATATTAATTTTATATAGAAATATGTATTAGTATACGTATATACACTTTATTTATTAGAATACATTTCTTATACCATACACATTTGCACGCTGTTTGTTTAGAATAATGACCCCTAATCAGATTTGCTCGACAACGTCAAACAATAATTTTACCAGTATATGTAAAGGTAGGGGTACTGCACTGTAAAATCTATAAAGGGTGGAACCTAACTAAACGAAAATAAACTCATCACGCTCCAACAGACCTAGTATTAAAGTTCGCAAACGTTCAGTTGGACAAACAGATCTTATTCACACCTTCCTACTCCTTCACATAGAGAAGACGTCAGTTTCAAGATACTTTTATTCCTGCCCGATATAGCCCTTCATCCAGGATTATGAGCGGCATAGTTTGTACGTTGTGGATGTGCGCATCGGATACTTCTAAGGTTTGTGTTACTACTTAATTACTTTAACATGCATCTAGGTGGTTTCATGTTTGCATAAGGTATTTTATTTTTTAAACTGATAGATATTTCAAAGAGGCGTACACGATCTTCTGACGGGTCGAACGGAGGCAGCAAGCATTTATCGTGGATCTCGGCGATATCACACAGAACTATGTGTGATTTGCCGTAAAAAGTTCATTAGAGGTTGTGATGACTATGGTTTTTACAACAACTGCAAGAATGTTCCAACATCCATTCTCGAGGTTTTAGTTGAAACAGGCTGATGTGTTGTGATAATGCTAGTCTGTACAGGTATAAAGTTCAGAGAATTTATGATGAATGCATGTTAGCGGTGAATAATATAGTCTTTTCGTGCACGACAGAAGTTCGGTCGGTAATGAGGTCTCGCGGGGAAAGTGAATTGATTGCGTAGTGTGTCGATCAAATCGTCATGGAAACATTGTTCTGGCCACTGAGTGCAGGTTAAAACTTCAAATAACGAATGAGTTCTTCAAGGTTGATCTCTTCGAGACTGATAGTAGATTTGCCTTGAAGAACTCATTTCTTATTTGATGTTTTTCAACTTTCATTCGGTGGGTAGACCAATGTTAACATAACGAGTCGATCTTCCTACCACGCAATTTGTTCACTTTCCTCGCGAGATCTCATTCCCGATCGATGCCATGCCTGCCTCGACCCATGTTCAGGATGCGTAAACATGCGCAAGACTGTCGGCTTGCTATACATCTGTTCAGTTGATACACAGTCGTGAGTTCTCAACAACTTCTATCAGTAACTACCAAGCTTTTATTTTGGACACAAATCCTACGGCTGCCTCACCGGTTCCAAGAATTATTCATAAAATCTTTTTACGTTATGCATGTATGCGCAACATACTAGTAGAAGGACCAAGCGGTGGTACCTTTCGTCATCTTTAATAAGAGACATATATAGGATTGTTATTTGGAGTTATAGGATTGTTCATGTACTGTAAAGATGAATATTTGCTCCCAAACTGTGCCCAAAGTTATGATAATGAAGCGAGCAAATTAAACTGTGCCCAAGTTAGGATTGTCGTTTGGATTTATATGATTGTAGTTTTTGTTCGCGATTGATCTTTCATCATGGCTTTGTCGTGTAATAGTACATAACTACATATTAACCATTACCGTAAAGCGAATATGTACTCCCTTTGGTCCAAAATACTTGTCCACTTTACTAGTTTAAGAGGCAACCAATATGACATTTTGAGATATTTGTCATATTGAATAAATGTAGTTCAATTTAACTTCGATTATTTGTCAATTTGACTCACGTAAAACCTAAACTGGACAAGTATTTTAGAATGGACAAAGAAATACGGTGTTCATAAGCACATTAAATCGCCATTCATAAACATATTAACAAACATAAGCAAGGTTAATTCTCAGCACTAAAGTGGACCAGAGGTGGTACAAGGTAATTTTCAAATCATAAGAATCGTCAGCCAGCTCCTGACATTCACGGAGCTTGCCTGGAGGAATTCGTTCAAAACATTAACGAATTAATTGATCAGCTTAGACAAGGGAGGAGGCGCCATTGCAAAGTTTGTACTGCCTTGATCAACGCAAATTGCGTATGACATAAGAGGTATAGCCGTTACCCTAAGACCTAATTAACCGTAGGGCATCGGTCAACACAATCTGTAGCTACTATTCAAACGCATATTGATGATGGTTTTGGTCCCCAATGTCCCTTTTTTACACATACGGGCTCCAGAGCTACTGCCTGCTAGTGTGCCATCTTTTCCAAGGTAGCAACTCGCCATTCGGCTACATCTTGCGTCACTATTTAATTTTCATTTGGTAACCTCTCATGATTTGGTATATATGAATTTCCTTCCCGAAATCGAAAATTTTGGTATTCGGTATTTTGGCATTTGGTATTAGTAATGATATATTCAAGGAATACGAAGACTACTCAAGTTCATCAAATTGGTGGTGCATATGACTCTGACGAAGACGATGTAGATGAATAAATTTTTCGATGTTGTTGATTTCAGCTTGTTTGTAATTAGGCAAGTAAATTGTTAATTCTTAAAACGTGGAGGCGTTTTACTGTACATCGTTCTCCCGTGCATCCTTTTTGCAGCATTTAGGCAAATCTATCTCTTGTACATGTATTATAGGTAGAGGCGTACAGCAATTGCAGTCACATACCACCTCCATCCACGTTTAGAAGATCTTCAGGACTATTTTTCATGGTCGACAATATTTGATCTGTCCAAAAAATCAAGAACGTTTTTTTTTATCACCCATCCTAATAAAGGGCATAAAACTAAATTCTAGGTAATAATTTCTTGGATAACGACCAACTACATTACTGATTAATGTTGTAGAGGTGATTTCCTTACTATGCGTAAAAAACACCCAAAGACCTGTACGGCAGGGAGTAACAAATTAAAATATCCCAACTAAAATAGCACCGGCTGTTGAGAATAAACTTTTGAGACCCAAAGGTTCTAATGTCAATGGAGAATTTGGTCATAGTATCTTTCACTTTTTTTAAGCAACGTTCATATATTTGAAAACTATATAAAAGCATGAAGGACTTGATATCTATTCTATGTCATCTATTCGCACAGTTATTCTATTTCAAGTGCCCAAAAAAATTAAAAGAAATTGCAGATTAAATAGAAACGACGTACTTCAACTTAAATTTAAAAACCGATTGCAACATACGACATAAAATTAAAAATACTAAAAATATTCTATTGCATTGGGGGTTGCTACTAGTAGATTCTTAATGTAACAAACATTCATTCGCCAAGGTTCGGCTCAACTTTAACAGATTTAGTCTCTTCCGGACGCGGCATAAACGTTTCTTTCAATATATTGAAATCCTTGTCCTCTCTTAGATCTTTTCCAGCAGCCTTCAGCAAATCATTTGCGTGTTCTAGTCATTGTTCTTTGCAGTGCAGCTTCTCCTTGAGCGTTGCAATTTTTTTCTCCGAAAATCCAATTTCTCCTTGAATACTAGTTATTTCCTTATCTAAAATACACTTAACTCTACTCACACGCTCCCAGTGTTCAATTTTCTTCATCACTGTTTGAAAAATTGTAAAAATATTCATAATGGCAACACTAAAAAGAGAAATTACTAGCATAATTCAACACTAATACCTTAGGAGGGTTTGATGAGGTTCTTTCACCACAGTGACGCTTAAGCACAGCGTCTACGTAGATTAATTGTCGAGTGACCACAACTTTCCACTTCAAATCTGAATCTGAACATTCCAGCAATTGATAACCCAGAAGATCACCCTCCTTTATACCATTTTCATAAACAAAATTTGCCCAGCCAGATCCAAAACCATACACTTTACCTCCACGGCGACCAAATGTTACATCCCAAACTTTTCCATGACATTCAAGTTGGCATTTTCCTACCCTACTACCAATTAGTTTAATAATCCTAGCAGGCAGGTTCTATATTGAGACACAATAATAAAATTAATGTCCTATATAAATAATTTTAAGATAATTATAAGAAAATCAGAAAAAAGTTTAAAGATAAGTACCAAATAACCCAACAAGACGTACGTCTTGCGGATGACCATCTCGAAATTTAGACTTCCTTCCATTGTTGATTTGATAATGCCACCAGCTTCCTTACGAAATTTTTAGGTGAGATATGCTAAATGTTCAAAACTTCCCGTGTAAGCTCCATTTATGATGCCTTTTGGTTTCTGTAAATCTCCTCATTTAACGACATTGGTTTTCCCATTGAAATAATATCCTCCCAATTGCAATCTTTATTATATAATAAACTAAACTTTTGTGTACCACCACTCGACAGGTGATTAGCAATGTAATGAATTAGCAATGTAGCTGACCATATTACCCCTTATCCAAGCTTAGTTCAACATTTAGTCTTCAAGGGTAGGGGTTCGAACATCCATATAGTGACTGAGTCATTTATTTTTTCAACTTCTAAAATATTTTAAATGATTAGTCCAAATCTTTGTCCCACACTGAAATTCTTACGAAACATTCCTTTTCTTATAAGGACTAATCATCCATTCTTCAAGCAAATGTATTGACTTGGCAGTCATTGAATTTAAACAAAGACTAAGCTAGCGTATGGACATAGATTTGGTTGAAACTTGGGAATTTGAGTTTTTGGATTTGTGTTGAAAAATAAATTTTTGAACTTGAAGTTGTGTGTGGACATAGAATTTACGCAAAAAATAGTTGTAGTTTCGTGGGTAAGATAAGACAATTTTCCAAAAAAATTTTCACCACTTTTTGGTTTTTCAAATTTTTTTTCTTTCAAAACTTGACCAAAAAATTGATCAAAAAGTATGTCCAAACAAAATTTCTCCCAAAAATCTCCGAAAAGTGCTTCCAAGTTTTATAAACAAACAGGAGCTAAATAAAAAGCAAGACAAGATTTTAACATGTGCATCAAGTTATAATATAGACAAGCAACGATAACCACGTGTAACATTGGAACACGCATTTATACATACTAGTTTCTCGGCACGTGCGTTGCACGTGTATGCCGAGTTTTGGAGTACCTACTGTTATAAAATAATATTAGTACTATAAAATATAACTTTGAGTGAATAATTAGACATGATAGAATAACGTATACAATTGACATAAATGAACAATGTGGATTGTCATTGATACTAGACATATATTGCTAGACAACATGTATGTCAAGTTTTTGGTGCTTGTAGACATATAGAAGTAGTAGTTGACACATTTAACTGTTGTTCCTGCGTTCAAATAAATCAGAAAAATACAAAACAGATATGTATAATCAGCGTGTATGGGACGAGCCCGAGCCCACAAGTTACTTCTGTCTCCTTAAGAAATCTAACCCCCTCACAGTTGCACAAGGTTCACGGGTTAATTTCTCCCAGGATGGAACGGGATAACAGTTCTACCGTAGCGGCACTTCAAACGGTAGAACTCGGCGAACTCAAAAGGAACGGAGCAAATCACACGACTTACGTTTGTATGCAGAAAAGAGAGGGAATAATCAGATGGTATTTCTGTATGCTCTGTGTATATTCTGTGTATTTCAAAAGACTGACGTGAGACAAATATATATAGCCATGGAAAAGAGACACAACCTTTCAGATGTGGCTGTTACAAAACGACCACACTAATGGCTGTTTAATACATAACGGGAAAGCATTAAGGTGGAGGAAACAATCTGAATTCTGAATTCAATTCAGATTCCCATTACAAAAATGGATTATTAATAATAAAGTATTATTATTAATATTAATTAATATTTTTTAGTCTTTTGTTGGTCCAAAAAATTAAGTCAATCAATCAATTGACCGAATCCGAAGCCGAGACGAGTGACGGCGATGGCGCGAGGCTTCCCTTCTTCTCAACCCTTTTTAGGAGTTAAAAGAAGCACTTCTCTATTTAAACCCAACAAAAGCCTTTTCCTCTACTAATGTGGGAGAAAGTGCATTTCCCTTATGACAAGGAACCTTTTCACCTTTCCACCCATTTTCCATTCACACTCTTCACATTCCAAAAACCCAACAATCCCCCACATGAATAGGGAATGGCTATAATATGGAAATATGCATGACAGACTTGTCTGATTTGCAAGAAAGAATTAGTTGCATCGGGATAAGTAGGTTTCCCTTTGAACTTTCCGTAGTGAACATACATCGGATATACTCGGTCAATCGGTAGATTTGATATCTTTGAACTGTTGAGCTTTGGTATATACCTAGACAATGTAATTCACACAACTAACCCTTAACCGTCTTTGGTTCTCACTGTTGTGTTCGTTTCAGCCATGAACACCGCCTGGTTTCATAAGTGCGTAGAGAATTGGCCATACAGAATTCTCCTTGGAGCGGCTTCCACTTCACACTTACATAGGTGAATTCTAATTGTGTACTCCCATAGATGTACACTATTTGATAATTACAATATCAAACTTAGATAATCATTAAAAAATGCCTCTAGCATTTTATCCTTGGTACTTGAACATTGTCTCATCACGAGAATGGACCAAAAATTTAGTTGACAATGTTGGACCGTCATACACAACTTTGTATTCTCCTTGAACCTAGTTCTTGGGATCTCCAGTCTCCTAGGTAGAGTTGCCGCCGTGATGACTTGTCCTTGGCCATAGTCCCATACCCTTCGATGAACACTCAACCGCCTCTCTAGTTAGGCCTTTTGTAAGCGGATCCGACACATTATCCCTTGACTTCACGTAATCAATGGTGATAATTCCTCTAGAGAGTAGATCCCTAACGGTTTTATGCCTTCGTCGTATATGCCGATTCTTACCGTTATACATGACATTCCTAGCTCGTCCTATAGCCGATTGACTATCACAATGTATACAAATTGGTGTCAATGGCTTAGGCCAGAACGGAATGTCTTCCAAAAAGTTTCGAAGCCATTCAGCTTCTTCACCGGCCTTATCTAAAGCTATGAATTCAGCTTCCATTGTAGAGCGGGCAATACACATTTGTTTGGATGATTTCCAAGATACCGCTCCTCCACCAAGTGCGAAAATATATCCACCTGTGGACTTAGAATCAGTTGTGCCGGTGATCCAATTGGCATCACAATATCCTTCAATGACCGCAGGATACTTGTTATAATGCAATGCAAAGTCTTGGGTGTATTTTAAATATCCCAAAACACGTTTCATTGCCATCCAATGAGTTTGATTGGGATTACTCGTGTATCGACTTCGTTTACTTATAGCACAAGCTATATCTGGACGAGTACAATTCATGATGTACATCAAACTTCCCAAAGTTGCTTTTGCATGTTTGTGTTAATAACGATTTTAAGGCCATACTCCTTCTGCTATGTCAAACATCTTCATACAGTGCTCTGAACTTTTGTTAGGATGTTTCAAGTTGCTGATGCATTTTAGATGGATGTTGTTAAAATATATGCTAGCATGTTTACGTTAATAACGATGTCAAACATCTTCATACGGTGCTTGGAACATGTGTTAGGATGTTTCAAGTTGCTGATGAAGTTTAGGCGTTCACTAATAATATGTAGTGGAAGTATTATCAACTTAACACAATCTGATAATTTTCATTCATACTTAAGGAAACAAAATACATATACAAAAGTACTTGACATAATGCTTAGACAAAAGTACTAGATATAATACTTAGACAAAAGTACTAGATATAATGCTTAAACAAAAGTACTAGTTGTCACCATTGGGAGAATTTGGAGGAGTATCAAACTGCTCCGGATTCATCCCTTGTTGGAGAAGGAGTCCCAAAAGCATTCTTTTAATACGCTCCGTGCGCTGAATTAACACTTGCATTATACTCCATACATCAGCAGATAAGCGGTCCGCGGCATGGTTGATTGCAGTGATGTCAGTTTGTATACCGGCAATATCCCAGGCGATGTTTCCATAATATTCGTTATGGTCAGGTTGCGCTGGGGCATAGTGGCCATTAGCGACAACTTCGTTTTGGTTATTTTCCATTTGTATTTGTTGTCTATGAAGAAATTTTGATAATTCAAGTAGGAGGATAATTGTGTGTATGGCGGCACAAGAAAATGTATGCATTTATAGATGAATTTAACATAAAAAATACCAAAAGACGTGCTATGAACATTGAAAAGTGTCACGACCCTTTTTAACTAAAAAAAGAAAAAAACTTATGTTTTAAAAAGGTTGTGACCGGTGTTAATAGGTACACGAATTATTAAGAGATTTTCGGAGTCGCCACTTGACAAGTTAAAGGTGTGCCAAGTCACCAAAGTGGTGTACCTAGAACACCTATGACTCGTAAATGGTCTGCGTCAGAGTTCCGGATAAGGATCTCGGTTGACCCTCGGGAAGGTGTTAGGCACCCTCGAGTCCTGTGCCAAGCACAGTTGCTTTTATTGACGCGTTTTGACTCTTTGAAATTGTTTTGCTATATTTTGCCTTGATTGTTACGCTTCAATTTATTACTAATTTTCCTCGTTCAATAAATGAAACTCAAATCGAATATAATCGCACGAGAACTTCACTCGTTCGAAATCTTTCGACTTAAATCAATTAATTCGCGCAGGCAGTTCACCCATTCGAAATCTCTTGACTTTATATGAGTTACATTGTGATCGATTACTTATTTGATTCTTACTCGAATCATGTGCTAAGCACAACTGCTTCTATTTATCGTTTTCCGACTTTTAGAAAATTATTTGTTATTATTTTTCCCGTATTTTTATGCTTTGACATTAAACAGAATGTGATATATATTCTAATTCTAAAAAAACTAAGTACTGTTACGTTGATTAAAAAAAAACATTTTTATAAATGTAGCAGATAGCCCTTTTTGCCTTATAACCCTTGAGAATGGCTAAATCTTTATTAAAAGTGGCTTGAACTTACGTTTAAAGAACTAACTCATTTTGTGTCGTACTTAAAGAATCATGGACATAGCACACGGCCAACTTCTGTTTTGCTCCGTTCCATTTTCTTTTAAAAGTTTTACATTTGTGGCCATATTTTGCCTATTTGTTCAGATCTGACTTCATTTCCAGAGTTTGCATCGTCGCACCTATTTTGCTTATATTTCAAATCTGGCCATGTTTCGCTCAAGTTGCTAAAATTATTCTTGATTCCATTTACAAGCTCAGTTTAAATCCTAAATTTGTCTAATCAAATTGCATGTTAAGAAAAGGAAACAAAACAACTTCAAAGATTTAGTATGCAAGTTCCATAATAAAGAAGCTAACAAACTCACAATGATAAACTTAGATATGTCATACACAAACTGTAAAAGGGGGCCTTAGCAGGCTGTTTTTCATGTCATCTTCATAGCAAAACAGTATATACAAAGCTGGAAAATTACCTAATGGCGAAACCTTTCAAAGCAATCAAGGAATGACCAGAGCTAAGCCCAAGAACACCACCAGCAAGACAGCAAGAAGACAGCCACCAAAATAGCCTATTTTAACTATGGAAACTCTTTTAAATGTTTCCACTATTCTCTTTCTATCAACTCTCAGCTAACCTTTATTTTAAGATGGCTTTCTCAGATCTAGATTTTAGTAGTAAGTGATTTTTCTTTTAGATCTTCTCTCTCTCTGTCGTGTGTTCTCCTATCTTAAAATGAGAAGAAGGCAGCCCTTAAATAGCCTCAAAAGAGCTGTTGGACAGCTCATTTTTTGTCCACAAAATCCCATGCTTATGATACTAAACCCAAGGCCATAAATGCAAGAGCATGCCTTGCACTAGACACCAAAATATATGGCAGAAAAGCCTTGTTTCCAGCTGCCAAAGGTACATTTTTTTGTCTTTTTAATTGACTTTTGACTCCTATTAATGAAAATGACAGATTAATAAATTAAAAATCTTAATCTTAATAAAAATTTAACACTAGGATCAGCCCCAAAAATTCAGAACTACTTATTAGGCTTGTGGCATCCCAACCAAAGCAAAAACATACTAAAATTGCCCCCCGAACCCATCCCATGAGTTCAAACTCGGTTATGTCCAATAGAAGGGTCACACTGACCCCTTTTGGACTCCAAATTTCTAGCTAAACAGCCCAGAACTAATGTTCAAATTTCTGGACAAACAAAGGTTTTAAAATAGGCTCAATCCAAACTAATCAGAGGACAACAAAACTAACCTACATGCAAAGATTCTACAGAAAGCCAAAGCAGACATTATAGAACAAATAACTTCACCAAACTTACTCATACGTATTGTTCAACTTGAACAATACACACTCTGCCTAAACCATGGCACGACAGACAAAGCTCACTTAGCTCGCGTACTTAATCAATGACAAAAGCAATTAACACTCCGATTTCACACTAGAACTTTAGACAAATGACACGCTTGCACTAATGGGACCAAAGGAAAGTCATCACATGCTTTAGCAAACAGACAACAGGTTCCTACATCAAACGACCAAAACTTTACTTACACTTGATGATAAGAAACTGATTCATGCTATTCATTACTCATAATGACACGCCTAGGCTGATTTAGACAAGCTGAAACATTCGACTTACCATAACACAAACACCACCCGATGCATCCAGTTCAAAACCATTTGACAATTAAACAGATAGTCGTGCATATGCCAATACTCACATCTTATTAACTACTTAACAAGGATAAAACTCATGCTAGTCCCACAGTCTGTATCCATTCATAGCCCAAATCATTAAGTTGAAGCCAAACGCACAAGATATTTTAAGTTTCATGCCAACACTAGAACTAAAACATGACCTTTCTAATTTATCATATAACTAGCTGAAACAAGTGAATTAAGAGAACAAAAGGGACACATGTTTCTGCCTAACCCATTTAAACCAAAGCCAACGCCAAGGCTGCCTCGCCACCACTGGTTCATTGCCTCTCGCCCTTGCGTTGCCTCGTCATTGCTTCAACGCCATCAACAGCCCTCGACCCATCACGAACTCCATTGCAGCAGCTTCCAAACAAACAAACGGACGCCTAGACAATCATCATAACTACCTCGTCACCTGCCTGCCTCGCAATTACTACAATATCACTGTTGCAGCTGCTTCACTATGTTCAATATCACCATTGCCACGGCCTAGCGTCACCATTGCCTTCGACTCACTAAGCCGCTACCTCGCTCCCTCGCCACAAACCCATACGAACAGAACAGCCCCGACACCACCACGAACCAAACAAAATCAATCATCACAGCCAATGGAAACATCAAACATTTAAAAAAAACCACAGCCTCCTCACAAATCACATGAACAGAAAACAACATAAACCATTGATCCCTAGCCTAAACTCCATCCTATACCCTCGTCGCTGCCTCACTGATACCAGTAACATCGTAGCCATCTCCACATTATCACACTCATAAACTTCTCAATTCAACACCATCGTAGCCTATACAGTTGTCGCAAAACTGCCTTCACACTGCCCATTACAGCAGCGTCAACGCCACTAAAGGCTCCGCTGCCCCTATATCGTCATGCCACTGCCATTGTCACGGCTTCACCACCCATCGTCATCGCTGCAGCATCCTCGGATCAGCTTCAATCACACATCACATAGCCTTTAACAACATCAAACTGCTGCACACTCACTCTCACAATGTCACAAGCTGCTCGTCACCGAGCCATCAAATGTCGCTACCCTCGGACTAGCTCGACACCATCATCAATAGTTCCATTCCCGCTGCCTCGCCAAACCAAACTCATCACAGCCCCGCTAAAGCCATCGCCATACAAACAGCCTCGCCCTTAGTCTCGTCCCCATAGCTTTAGAACAAGCAAAACAACACCACCAACTCCATATCACAACCACACCTCCAAAGTAAAACAAAATATGGGCAGAAAAACTCAAAGTAAAATCGAAATGGGGCAGCGATTGAAGGACATGAAGAAAGTGTTTCCAATGAAAATCACCTCTAGAAACGTGTATAGGAGAGCGAGACAAACCTGGGGATGTAAAACTTGGCCGGAAAAACTAACCTTCGCCGGAGCTAGGGATTTGGCCGAACTTTAGGTCTCGATTCACACCAAACGAGTGAGAAATTGGAGAAATAGACACTGTATTCGGAGAGAGGGGGTCACGGAGAGTCTAGGGATATAAATTTTCCTCTGGGAAAGCAAGTTCGCCGTCGCCGGCGGTGGGGCTCCGGCGGCGGTGGCGTTTTGCTAGTTCTGATGGATTTTCTGTGATGGGGGAAAATGTGTGGGAACGGTTTTGTTAGTGGAAGTGGGCCGGTTCAAAAATTGTGGATTGGGCTTTTCAACTGGGCTAGATTGAATTTATAAATAACTATTTAAAGACCAAATTACTTTAAAATATGCATAATTCTCATGAATTTAAATCACACAAATTATCACAATCAAATGTGAAGTCACAATTAAACACATAACAAGTATTTTTAGTTAATTTTTATTTTTTTTCATTTAATGACAAAATTTAGCTAAAAATAAAAGGCTAAAATTCTAGGAAATTTCGGCAAGAATCCTAAGAATCTAACATGGCTATTTGAGCAATTTTTATTTATCTAGTGCCAAAATTAGGTGATTACAGCTGCCCCTCTTTGTTCGGGATCACGAAGAGTTTTCGGACAAAGAAGTAATCAACAGGTAATTTTGGCCTTTTGGTTCTAGCCAAGAGCATGCAAAATGGTGACCGTACCTTGATTGTTTGGTTCTAACCAAGAACAAGGCTACCTACATATCCCCGGACTAAGGAATCAGGTCAGTGTAGTTCCTCACGTGCGGTAGCTGGGACTATCGCATTTAGACAAATACTGGACTCTTCTAGACTAACACTAAGCACTCTTTAGACATACACAGACTAACTCTAGACACTTTCAGAACTAAGTGGGGCTGACTCGACGCTCCTAGACTTACCCGGACTGACACAAAAACACTTTTGACATACTAGAGTTGTTGTTGCTAGTTACTGTCGCTGGTTGCTGGCTAGCTGGCTGGTGGTCACTGCTTTACAAAGGAAAATGAAAATACAACATTTGAAATGTAAAATTACAATTTCTAAGCTAACTCTTCATGCTTCCCAAGCTGATGAACTGGTTCGAAACTCCCACTACCCAAGTGGGTCTTGAAAACTTAAAATTGCCGCTCGGGCGGACTTTGCTTCTAAAGTTGAAACTGCCGCTTTGACGGCCTTTGACTTGAAAGTAAAATTGCCGCTTTGACGGGCTTTGACTTGAGAGTAGAAATTGCCGCTTTGACGGGCTTTGTCTTGAATGCTGAAATTGCCGCTTTGACGGGCTTGACTTGAAAAGTGATGTTGCAGCCTCCAACGGGCTTTGAAATTGCCGCTTTGACGGGCTTGACTTGAATGAAATTGCCGCTTTGACGGACTTTGACTTGAATGAAATTGCCGCTTTGATGGACTTTGACTAGAAAAATTGAAATTGCCGCTTTGACGGGCTTTGACTTGAATGAAATTGCCGCTTTGGCGGACTTGACTTGAAAAATTGAAATTGCCGCTTTGCCGGTCTTTGACTTGAAAGATAAATTTGGAACCACCACTCTGGTGGGTCTTGTTCATGCTGAATTGAAAGACCATCACTCTGATGGATCTTGCTTGTACTGAAAATTGAAAATCATCACTCTGATGGATCTTGCTCTGACTGAAAATTAGAAACCATCACTTTGATGGGTCTTGCTAAACCATCACTCTGACGGGTCTTGTTCATGTTGAATTGAAAGACCATCACTCTGATGGATCTTGCTCTTGCTGAATTGAAAACCATCACTCTGATGGGTCTTGCTCTGACTGAAAATTAAAAACAATCACTCTGATGGGTCTTGCTAAACCATCACTCTGACGGGTCTTGTTCATGCTGAATTGAAAGACCATCATTCTGATGGATCTTGCTCTTGCTGAATTGAAAACCATCACTCTGATGGGTCTTGCTCTGACTGAAAATTAAAAACCATCACTCTGATGGGTCTTGCTAAACCATCACTCTGACGGGTCTTGTTCATCCTGAATTGAAAGACCATCACTCTGATGGATCTTGCTCTTGCTGAATTGAAAACCATCACTCTGATGGGTCTTGCTCTGACTGAAAATTAAAAACCATCACTCTGATGGGTCTTGCTAAACCATCACTCTGACGGGTCTTGTTCATGCTGAATTGAAAGACCATCACTCTGATGGATCTTGCTCTTGCTGAATTGAAAACCATCACTCTGATGGGTCTTGTTCTTGCTGAATTAAAAACCATCACTCTGATGGGTTCTGCTTCTTCTGAAAATTGAAAACCATCACTCTGATGGGTCTTGCTTCTTCTGGAAATTGAAAAATTGTAACCCATTATCCCAATGGGTCTCGACAGAAAGCTGAAATTGTAAACCATCACTCTGATGGGTCTTGTTCTGAAACTTGAATCCCATCATCCCAATGGGTCTTGTGTTTAGAGTTGAAAATTCTATCCCATTATCTGAAATGACCTCGGTCAGTCGTTTCGGAAGTTAGGACTCCGATTGGCGTGCCGATAATTTTAAAATATTTGTAATGTCCATTAGGACCTGTCTGTAAAATTTGAGCTAAATCAGACCTCGTTTGGTAGGCATCGGAAGAAGGTTTCAGTTTTTATTGTCGATAAATATTAAAAAGAGATTTACGAGCTCGGTATTGGCGAATGAGCTCTGATTCGAAATTCGAAAGCGCCGTTAGGTTCGTATGATTATTTGTGACTTTTGTGATTTTTCGAAAGTGAATTTCGATGTTGTTCGGCTAGTTTCCGCTAAAATGCCGAAAGTTAAATAATTTGACTTCTTTTCATTTAAATTCGCATCTTGAGTTTTGGGAGTCCAATTTGAGATCCGCCTTCGCGAGTATGTTACATATATTTTGTACAACTTGTATGCAAAAGTTGGAATTATTTCGAATATCGTAGGGTACTATTTTAATTTTCGTTAAGAAAAGAAAATACAATAAAATAAAAAAAAAGGACAAAATTAAAAAAAAGTAAAAGTCGGTGGGTTCTTATAGTCCTAATCTTATATAGATTAGGATGGTACAGAAACAAAAAAACGGCAGAGAGAAAAAATACGACAAGCAGAGAAAATTTTCAGAAAAAGTGCCAGAAAATAAGAAAAGGGGCCGGAGAAAAGTAGAATTTTCATCCTGAAACATTCAGGTAATGATGTTAACTCATTATCTTAGCTTATTACGTGTGTTTGTGACACGGCCCGGAATCTGGTTAGGCCGTGCGGGCACCCGACATCCTCCCCTAGACCCGTCGGGCAAACCCTTACCAATTAAATTAAGAAAATAAATATAATAATTCATAAATAAGGACAAGACATAAAAAAAATACAGAGATACTGATACCTCTAGGCTGTACAAAAGAAATTACAGCTGACTACCCAATATACTAGGTTTAGGGCTATCCAGACTAGACATCTAAGAGTACAAAAGAAGACAAATACTTCCTGAAGGGAGCAAAATGCAACTGAAATAATTACCAATAAACTAGTGGCCATCCGGAATAAAAGCTGGCTCACCCTGATAGCTGAAGTCGTCTTCGCTCCTTCACAACGTGGCGAGCTCAATCCTGGAGCGAACCTGCCGAAACAAAATAGATAGACAAGAAACAAACAACAAACAAGGGTGAGTCAAAAGGACTCAATAAGTGGGGCAGACTAGCCACCTCAAAGAATAGGATAGCTAGCCAGGGAGAAGAAAAACAAATAAACCAAATCCACCTTATTTGAACAATAAACAGGCAGAGCCAGATAATAACTGAAAACACGTATGGAATCATAAACAACCAGGGAGATAAGGTAGACAGAACATATAGATGTCCCGAACATGCCCACGATCAGAAATACATCCTGTTGCGGCGTGCAACCCGATCCATATATTCATAATGTTGCGGCGTGCAACCCGATCCATATATTCATACCGTCGCGGCGTGCAAACCGATCCATATATTATACCGTCGCGGCGTGCAACCCGATTCATATATTTATACCGTTGCGGCGTGCAACCCGATCCATATATTCATCCTGTTGCGGCGTGCAATCCGATCCCCGCAACCCAGAATACGAGCCAGAAATATATAGGCAAACTGAAATACATCCACAACATGGTGTACATACCGCATACATAAAACACAACACAATAGTCAGTATGCGGTGCAATGAGATGGGATGAATGCGGTATGATGCAATGCAGTCACATGTGCTTGATACCTATCTCCGGCGCGGGACTCTCATCGTCTACCAGGAGATATATGCAAAGATGATCCTTCACCGGCTCGGGACTCTCATCGATTACCGGGAAGTATATGCAATGATGACCCTTCACCGGCTCGGGACTCTCATCGATTACCGGGAAGTATATGCAATGTTGACCCTTCACCGGTGCGGGACTCTCATCGCCAACCGGGAAGTATATGCAATAATGACCCTTCACCGGTGCGGGACTCTCATCGCCAACCGGGAAGTATATGCAATGCTCAAAACCAGAGTGCAATGCTCTTATGTTCAATGCAATACCAACAACAGGGCATAACATATAATATACAATGTAAATTCGAAGCTAAGGCGTAATGAGTACGCCTATCGGCAGCTACACACGCAAGGAACACATGGTAGAAAATCCACGAGGCCAGGTGCCTCCAAAGAAATGGATATAAACACTTACCTCTGTTCAAAGAAGCAAACACTATTCAACAATCGCTTTTCCCTGCCGAATCTCCTCCAAATGATCTTGTTCTAAATAAAAGAATGGAATACATAGTTAATGTATTATATTGACTCAAATCCCCGAGTTTAGAATTGTTTCCGAACTCCATACAAATTACGTTCACCGAATACACCACATAGGATTAAATATCATTTTCTACATATCAATTACCATACTTTACATAGTGATTATTATGTCAATATTCTAGTCTAAAATAAATAATAATTATAACTTGTATAAGAAATATAATAAATCTCATTACAATAGGAAAATTTAAACTAAAAATGATTGATTGTGGCTTCAAGGTTTAGTTTGAATTGTCCTAGTTAACGTTCGGGTACCTCCTGACTCACCAAAGATGATTCCATCAGTACTAACTTTTCTCAAAGCCATCGCCCACACCTCATCATTGTTATTATTATATTGTGCTCTCACAGTTCAAAAATATAGTTGTAGCAATCCTTTTTATTCATCATTTAATATACTAATATAAAAGAAAAGGAAGCACCTAATTAGTATCCCTCTTAATTAGTAAAGCTTCAGCATAACTAACCATGGAAAATAATACTTTGATGCTCAAAACACCAATCACGATGATCTAATCCTTATGTACCTCCCAATCAATCATACCATTATGTTTAGTCCACCAGTGCAACGTATAGCTTTTACTTGACACATCAATATACTGAAATTTTCCATTGCTATATCAACTCAAAGCTTAAAATAGTAAGCAAGAGAAAAAGAGATAGTACCGATGTCTCTTAATTGAAGCTCCAAAAATTGCAAGCTTCGAAATACTACCGCCGACTATAACTTTTCCCAAATATTTTCTATTATACAATCTTGATTTTGTCTAATGATCTTATCAGATAAGTGATGTAGGGCCTTACCTCAGTTTTTCACTATTATATATTTATTTCACCTAAATACGAACTAAAGGGTAATATCTAATTGGTCCAATAACTACTCTTAATTATATTTTTAACCATTTTTCCAACTCATAATTTACATGATTTTTTTTTCTATTTTAATAATATAAATATACCAAAACTATGGGAATAGCGAAGATGGATCTTGAATCGGATCCCCGAACTCAAGATGCGATTTAAATAGAAAACAATCAAATTATTAATTTTCGGAATTTTAGCCAAAATCAGTCGAACAACCTCGAAATTCACTTCAAAAATTGACACATGTCACAAATAATCATACGAACCTAACGGTGCTTTCGAATTTCGAATCGGAGCTCATTTGCCAAAATTGAGCTCGAAAATCTCTTTTTAATATTTATCGACAATAAAAACTGAAATCTTCTTCCGATGCCTACCAAACGAGGTCTGATTTAGCTCAAACTTTACAGATAAGTCCCAATGGACCTTACGAAGATTTTAAAATTATTGGCATGCAAATCGGAGCCCTATCTCCCGAAACGACTGACCGAGGTCGTTTCATTCTCCTCCACTTAGACTCTCGTTCGTCCTCGAATGAGCTTGAGTCTAAAGAAAATTCACACAGATATCAAGAGAATTTGTACAACCTTCATAAACTATTCCACAGACATTGTCTCATGATTATGGAATCATACCGAACTCTTGGAATAACACATATCTGGATAATATGATAATATCATTGCCCCACTTATTCGGATTAAGCTGACACTTCCTCAAACACGTGAGGAGAGTTATCTACATTTTCGGGATAAAGATATACAGAACTCTGGATGGATTAACATGATCCCGCCGATGAATTACCTCATCGATATACTTTTCGATATAGATTAATTCGATGGAACTAAGAATTAGCTCACACTTAAACAACGCCTTAGGGATTTAATATTAGGCTTCGGTATAACTTGGAGGAAGACTCCTCCACTTAGAGCATAAACTCATACAACTAAATTGAATAGAAATAGTCATCCTCGCACAACCTGCTGGATTAAGGAAGACTTAGCTAAATAGAGAACGCGGCTCAGACCTGAGCTACCAAATTACTCTCTCGAGTTGCCAAACAACTGCAACTCTCGGGTTCACAACTCCATACATTTTCTATAAGCACCACCGCCTGATGGATCAAATCAAAGGTCAAATGACGCCTCTCATTACCCTTAGTAGCCTTGAAAAACAACAATGTGCTTACCCGGCCACCTTGACACGCACTCTGGCTCAACACAGGGAACATCACAAGAGGTTACTGACCACCTAAGCTCACCAGTGCCGAACAAAGAAGAGATGGCAATGGACTGAGGATAGAAATAATTAGAGCTTCAGGAAGCTCATATTTTTATTTGCTTGGCTCCCAGAGCTACACTACTTCCGAGTCAGGCTAACCAAAGAATCACAATTGAAGAGATAGACATTAAATAAGCTTTATGGAATGACATCTATAACAATTTAACCTTCCTATAAAAGGAAACTCCGACAATTTACTAGAAAACCCTTTTATGCCGAGACAAGCTCATGGAATAACATGACTCTACTAGCGTCTCGAACCAAGAGGAGACACATAGATCGAGTATTATTTATTAATAACTTTACATCGGAAGAAACAATGACACTTCCTGATGGTGATGAATAAGAATCCTATCATCCTACCAACACTGAATTCCAAAGACCGGTAGACTAACTTGACATTATAACAGAATGAGGCACAACAAGATGCCAAGCAAACAATACCGATACTCACTCACAAATCTCTCACATTTAGACCAAATAAAATAGTAGGGTCGCATAAATGCCCTGAATAAATCATACTAGATGCTCACCCCTCTATCGCAATCGATTCTTAATAGAAACAACATCCAAGGAAATCATAGAAACATGATATGAAAAACCATTTCCAAATCGATCGAAAGAATCAAATCTTACTCACATTTAAGAGAGGAAGAAATCTCAAGGTCTACTATATCGGATACCTCAGCATCCCGTCAGACAAGCAGTTCATAGAACTGCCTCTGCAGCTGAGCTGAGCCACTACCCTGACAATCACTTTCTGAAGAACCACCACACTCTCAACCTCTACTGGATGGTGGCATTTCTTTTGCTGATTGAGATCTAAATGAAATCCCCTGCGACTGTGCAGGTGCCTGATTCGCTGAAAAAAATGGAAGCTGGAAAGATTGTTGATAGCTGTAAAGAAAAGACTGAATCTGATCTTGACGAGCTACTGGCGCACTCTAAGAATCACATGACACCAGCTGAGATAACCTGGAAGATGACCTCCCAAAATAATCAGAACTTTTACCTCCAAATGAGGTACCATGGTTGCCCACCAGGGCCACAGAATTTCTTGCTCTCCCGCTCTAACTCTTCCCCCTCTAACTTATGGTATGCCTCGAACCTTCGGGCAATATCAACAACAACATCAAATGAAATCCCGACTTCAATCTCTCGAGCCATCTGGGATCTCAAGGAAAAAGAAAGGTCATCAATAAATCTTTGAATCTCCCGAAAGGCTCATGGACTAGTTCTAATGCATACCCAACCATTCTAGAGAATTTAATCTCATATTCTAAAATCCGACAAGCTACCCTATCCAATCCACTCAAACTGGCAACACTTTTTATCTCGCTCGCTAGTCGAAAGGAATTTTTTTACGAATCTAGAAGAAAAATTGAACCAAGTTAGCTAATAAGAGAGCAGTCCACCAGTCCAGGGCTGGACCCCTGAAACTGGAAAGCAGAATAATCAACACCATACCGCTCGATATAATCAAGAGCCTGAAGGATATGCTGACATCATTGTATTTTAAAAATTTACGCAGGGATTATCTGATGCGTGGCTTAAGAATATCAAAAGGTTCAATTGGGTAAAATAATGCAGCCTTTTCAGATACTCGGACCGAGCCATTACTCGGGCTAGCTAACCAGCCAGAATAACTAGAGGCACAACACATGCTGCCTCCGGAACATACTTTACTGCGGCAATATTAAGAACTGGAATAGAAGCTCCCTGAGATCGAACGTCTGCACATGCGGAAACCTGATAGGCTGCCTAGCAAATAATAGGTTCTTACGGTATCTGCGTCGCCAAGATTCTCGTAAAAGCATCGTAGAGAGCCAAAGGAACCATAAGGTCCTGCTCCCTTACCCCTCGCAAGCTCGTACAGCTGGGACCTCCGTAACTAGATCGTCAGCACGATCAATAACTCTCGGGGCTTCGTCAGTGCTAACCTCAGGCCAAACTGCTTCGTCTTGAACTCATACCGTTTGCTGATTTGTCGCACGAGGGTTTCAGAATTACCACGAAGGAATTAACGAAAATACTTTTGCATCCTAGACCGACGCACGATCAGAAAAGAAGGAAGTGAAACTTCCTAGATGCCATCATAGCCTCTCGTAGATAAGTACGGACGTCTACGTACCCATCAGCGAGACTCTACTAGACACTGTCTTAGTCTGGATAGACTCTAAACGGGGCTCTGATACCAACTGACACGGCCCGGAATCTGGTTAGGCCGTGCGGGCACCCGACATCCTCCCCTAGACCCGTCGGGCAAACCCTTACCAATTAAATTAAGAAAATAAATATAATAATTCATAAATAAGGACAAGACATAAAAAAAATACAGAGATACTGATACCTCTAGGCTATACAAAAGAAATTACAGCTGACTACCCAATATACTAGGTTTAGGGCTATCCAGACTAGACATCTAAGAGTACAAAAGAAGACAAATACTTCCTGAAGGGAGCAAAATGCAACTGAAATAATTACCAATAAACTGGTGGCCATCCGGAATAAAAGCTGGCTCACCCTGATAGCTGAAGTCATCTTCGCTCCTTCACAACGTGGCGAGCTCAATCCTGGAGCGAACCTGCCGAAACAAAATAGATAGACAAGAAACAAACAACAAACAAGGGTGAGTCAAAAGGACTCAATAAGTGGGGCAGACTAGCCACCTCAAAGAATAGGATAGCTAGCCAGGGAGAAGAAAAACAAATAAACCAAATCCACCTTATTTGAACAATAAACAGGCAGAGCCAGATAATAACTGAAAACACGTATGGAATCATAAACAACCAGGGAGATAAGGTAGACAGAACATATAGATGTCCCGAACATGCCGACGATCAGAAATACATCCTGTTGCGGCGTGCAACCCGATCCATATATTCATACTGTTGCGGCGTGCAACCCGATCCATATATTCATACCGTCGCGGCGTGCAAACCGATCCATATATTTATACCGTCGCGGCGTGCAACCCGATTCATATATTTATACCGTTGCGGCGTGCAACCCGATCCATATATTCATCCTGTTGCGGCGTGCAATCCGATCCCCGCAACCCAGAATACGAGCCAGAAATATATAGGCAAACTGAAATACATCCACAACATGGTGTACATACCGCATACATAAAACACAACACAATAGTCAGTATGCGGTGCAATGAGATGGGATGAATGCGGTATGATGCAATGCAGTCACATGTGCTTGATACCTATCTCCGGCGCGGGACTCTCATCGTCTACCAGGAGATATATGCAAAGATGATCCTTCACCGGCTCGGGACTCTCATCGATTACCAGGAAGTATATGCAATGATGACCCTTCACCGGCTCGGGACTCTCATCGATTACCGGGAAGTATATGCAATGATGACCCTTCACCGGTGCGGGACTCTCATCGCCAACCGGGAAGTATATGCAATAATGACCCTTCACCGGTGCGGGACTCTCATCGCCAACCGGGAAGTATATGCAATGCTCAAAACCAGAGTGCAATGCTCTTATGTTCAATGCAATACCAACAACAGGGCATAACATATAATATACAATGTAAATTCGAAGCTAAGGCGTAATGAGTACGCCTATCGGCAGCTACACACGCAAGGAACACATGGTAGAAAATCCACGAGGCCAGGTGCCTCCAAAGAAATGGATATAAACACTTACCTCTGTTCAAAGAAGCAAACACTATTCAACAATCGCTTTTCCCTGCCGAATCTCCTCCAAATGATCTTGTTCTAAATAAAAGAATGGAATACATAGTTAATGTATTATATTGACTCAAATCCCCGAGTTTAGAATTGTTTCCGAACTCCATACAAATTACGTTCACCGAATACACCACATAGGATTAAATATCATTTTCTACATATCAATTACCATACTTTACATAGTGATTATTATGTCAATATTCTAGTCTAAAATAAATAATAATTATAACTTGTATAAGAAATATAATAAATCTCATTACAATAGGAAAATTTAAACTAAAGATGATTGATTGTGGCTTCAAGGTTTAGTTTGAATTGTCCTAGTTAACGTTCTGGTACCTCCTGACTCACCAAAGATGATTCCATCAGTACTAACTTTTCTCAAAGCCATCGCCCACACCTCATCATTGTTATTATTATATTGTGCTCTCACAGTTCAAAAATATAGTTGTAGCAATCCTTTTTATTCATCATTTAATATACTAATATAAAAGAAAAGGAAGCACCTAATTAGTATCCCTCTTAATTAGTAAAGCTTCAGCATAACTAAACCATGGAAAATAATACTTTGATGCTCAAAACACCAATCACGATGATCTAATCCTTATGTACCTCCCAATCAATCATACCATTATGTTTAGTCCACCAGTGCAACGTATAGCTTTTACTTGACACATCAATATACTGAAATTTTCCATTGCTATATCAACTCAAAGCTTAAAATAGTAAGCAAGAGAAAAAGAGATAGTACCGATGTCTCTTAATTGAAGCTCCAAAAATTGCAAGCTTCGAAATACTACCGCCGACTATAACTTTTCCCAAATATTTTCTATTATACAATCTTGATTTTGTCTAATGATCTTATCAGATAAGTGATGTAGGGCCTTACCTCAGTTTTTCACTATTATATATTTATTCCACCTAAATACGAACTAAAGGGTAATATCTAATTGGTCCAATAACTACTCTTAATTATATTTTTAACCATTTTTCCAACTCATAATTTACATGATTTTTTTTTCTATTTTAATAATATAAATGTACCAAAACTATGGGAATAGCGAAGATGGATCTTGAATCGGATCCCCGAACTCAAGATGCGATTTAAATAGAAAACAATCAAATTATTAATTTTCGGAATTTTAGCCAAAATCAGTCGAACAACCTCGAAATTCACTTCAAAAATTCACACATGTCACAAATAATCATACGAACCTAACGGTGCTTTCGAATTTCGAATCGGAGCTCATTTGCCAAAATTGAGCTCGAAAATCTCTTTTTAATATTTATCGACAATAAAAACTGAAATCTTCTTCCGATGCCTACCAAACGAGGTCTGATTTAGCTCAAACTTTACAGATAAGTCCCAATGGACCTTACGAAGATTTTAAAATTATTGGCATGCAAATCGGAGCCCTATCTCCCGAAACGACTGACCGAGGTCGTTTCAGTTTGAATATATTTTTACGGTAAAAATAGGGATCTTAGACATCGTTTTAACAAGTTCAATCAATAGTTTGAAGGGTCAAATGGACCCTGATAATGAAATTGATTATATATTCGTACTCAGTGAGCTATGGACAACATATAAATGTAATTTATTTGGGGTTTGGTTGTGTGACCTTAAACCCCATATATAGGCCTGGCTTGCGTATCGCGTATGCGAATAGGGTATCAGGTTCCTACCTGGATTGCTCTAAGAAGTGAGGAATGAAGCCTTTAGTCTAATGTGATATATTTTTCTGCTTATTGAACACAGTGGGATCGTTTGGCAATGGAACCAAAGGATAAAAGCGGTTATTGATTAGCAATGCTAACTTTTGGAAGAGGTAAGTGTTTATATCCATTTCTTTGGAGGCACCTGGCCTCGTGGATTTTCTACCACGTGTTCCTTACGTGTGTAGCTGCCGATAGGCGTACTCATTACGCCTTAGCTTTGGATTTACATTGTATATTATATGTTATGTCCTATTGTTAGTATTGCAATGAGGGTCTGAGCATTGTACCCTGGCTGTAAGTTGGCATCTACTTCTCGGCTGTCGATGAGAGTCCCGCGCCGGTGAAAGGTTATTATTGCATCACATTGCATTCATATGCATTATATGTCATTCATATGCATTACATTGCATATCATATTGGGTGCAGGAGTATTCCGCCCCAGGAGCAGGAGTATTCCGCTCCATTGTATCATATTGAGGGCAGGAGTATTCCGCCCCAGGAGCAGCAGTATTCCGCTCCATTGTATTTTATCGGGTGCAGGAGTATTCCGCCCCAAGAGAGTGCAGGAGTATTCCGCCTCTGGTTTATATTATATCGGGTGAAGGAGTATTCCGCCCCAGGAGCAAGAGTATTCCGCTCCAGTTGGTTATCAGATTGGATTCCCTTCGAATGCAGGAGTATTCCTGATAGGAATCAAATACGCGGAACAAAAAGATAGAAGAGCGAGACACTTCTCGAACTCCCTTCGAAGTAACCACGGGGAACTTGTCCCGAGATACCCTCGAATCGGCGTCAAGGAGGACCTACACTATGCAACGACCCTCGAGACAACACGGGACTCGCAAGTCGAATGGTCGGGTTAGCGGTTCAAGACTCAACTAGGTTACACTAGTGAATTCAAGCAACCAAAGACAAAGGATTCTTCTAAAGAGTTCAACTCAATTCTCATTCAATAATAATCAAAGTGTAAGGTATGTTTGAAAGAGGCTAAGTGAAGTATTTATAGGCTTCACTTAGGACTAATAAAAGGTCTAAAATACCCCCAAAGTGGGCTAAAACAAATAAAGGCCGCGCAGGGCTAAAATAGGAAGTCCAAGCAAAAGTCTTAAAAATCCCGCATGTGGGTAACAGGGGGAGGCGGTCCGCCTAGGGTGGGGAGGCGGCCGCCTACTGGCCTTCAACTCTCTGGATCTCCTGAGGCGCTCCGCCTCTTGTCTGAGGCGCTCCGCCTCCTGAACTTCAGCTCTCTGGATTTTGGGAGGCGCCCCGCCTCAGCTGGGAGGCGCTCCGCCTCTTCCTGAAGCCCCTTGGTGTGTCTCATTTTGAGCCTCTTGAGCCTCTCCAAGTGTCCCCGAGGGTCCTCCATCCATGGCACACCAAAGCATGGTCTTCAAGTTGCTCTTGGGGTCTTCTTCTATGCTCTTCCATGTCAAGTTAAGATAAGTGTCTTGGATCAACTTAGCTTGGCTCCGCGTGAGGGGTCTTGTGGCGGTTTGGCTCTTATCATCCTCCCCTTCTTGAGAGGATTTCGTCCTCGAAATCGAAGCATCATCCACGACCTCTTCATCATCATTCACGACCTCTTCATTACCTACATTCAAAGGAACCAAGTCACTAACATTGAAAGTATTAGAAACTTGATACTCACTTGGCAAGTCGACCACATAGGCATTGTTGTTAATCTTCGAGATCACTTGGAAAGGACCATCTCCCCGGGGTGCCAACTTCCCTTTCCTAAGGTTTGGAAACCTCTCTTTCCGGAAGTGCACCCACACATAGTCACCCTTCTTGAGTTCCACCTTCTTTCGTCCCTTGTTCTTCTTAGAGGCAACCTTAGCATAAGATTCCTCCAAATTCTTCTTCGCCTTAGCATGTAGCTCCATCAAAGCCTTGGCTCGAGCTTTACCTTCAAAATTAACAACCATTTCCCTTGGCAAAGGGGTTAGATCAAGGGGAATCAAGGGGTTAAAACCATAAACACATTCAAAAGGAGTCATACCTATAGCGCTATGCAATGTACGATTGTAGGCAAACTCCATCATAGGCAATCTATCAATCCACGTCCCGGCCTTACCTCGGGTCATGGCCCTAAGAAGAGCACCCAGGGTTCGGTTCACCACTTCGGTTTGACCATCGGTTTGTGGGTGGTGGGACGTAGAAAATAAGAGCTTGGTGCCTAAAGCACCCCATAAACATCGCCAAAAATGGCTTAGGAACTTAGTGTCCCTATCACTCACTATAGTTTGAGGCACACCATGTAGCTTCAAAACATTTTCAACAAACAAGGAAGCTACATGTTGAGCATCATCACATTTTTTGCACGGAATGAAATGAGCCATCTTTGAAAACCTATCCACGACAACAAAGATGCTATCGTGCCCCCCTCTAGTCCTTGGTAATCCCATGACAAAATCCATTGATATATCCAACCACGGACTAGTAGGTACGGGGAGTGGGGTATATAACCCATGAGGGTGGGATTTAGATTTGGCACGCTTGCACTCAAGGCAATTAGTGCAAAACTTCTCCACATGCACCCTCATCTTCAGCCAATAGAATTGTTCTTGAAGAACGGCCAAAGTCTTCCTTACCCCAAAGTGACCCATGAGTCCCCCACAATGGGCCTCTTGCACAAGCAATTCCCTCCATGAGGACTCGGGTATGCACACTCTACCATTTTTAAAGATGAATCCATTAGACCATTGGTACTTTGCAACTCTCTCCCCTTTCTCTAGAGCATCATAGACACTCTTTAGCTTAGGATCTTGAGCATACATCAATTTGATGCTCTCGAACCCCATGAGCTTAGAGGTGAGAGTGGTGGCAAGAACGAACTTTCTTGAAAGCGCGTCCGCCACAACATTGTCCTTCCCTTTCTTGTATTGGATCACATAGGGAAAGGACTCAATAAACTCAACCCACTTGGCATGCCGCTTATTAAGCTTCTCTTGGCCTCTCAAATGCTTGAGTGACTCATGGTCACTCTTGATCACAAACTCACGGGGCCAAAGGTAATGTTGCCAATGGGCAAGGGCTCTCACAAGGGCATACAACTCCTTGTCATATGTAGAATAATTCAAGGAGGCCCCTTTCAACTTTTCACTAAAGTAGGCGATGGGTTTACTATCTTGCATTAACACACCACCGATTCCCACCCCCGAGGCATCACACTCAACCTCAAATGCCTTCCCAAAGTCGGGCAATTGTAATAAGGGGGCGGTACTCAACCTACCTTTCAACTCTTGGAAAGCCTTCTCTTGAGGCTCTCCCCAAACAAAGGGTTGGTCTTTCTTGACCAATTCAGTGAGTGGAGCGGCTATGGAGCTAAAGTCTTTCACAAATCGCCTATAAAAGCTAGCAAGACCATGAAAGCTCCTCACTTGAGTCACGGTAGTAGGAGTAGGCCAATCACGTATGGCCTCTACCTTAGACTCATCCACCTCCACTCCTTGGGCACTCACAACAAACCCAAGAAAGACAACCTTCTCTACACCAAAGGCACACTTTTTGAAATTAGCATAGAGCTTTTCGGCTCTCAAAGTTTCAAGCACTTGCCTAAGGTGGTCAACATGCTCATCAATTGTCCTACTATAGATCAAAATATCATCAAAATAGACAACGACAAACTTGTTGATAAAAGGCTTCAAAACATGATTCATGAGTCGCATAAAAGTGCTAGGTGCGTTGGAAAGCCCGAAGGGCATTACCAACCATTCATAGAGACCGAATTTGGTCTTGAATGCGGTTTTCCATTCATCCCCGGGTTTCATCCGGATTTGATGGTAGCCGGACCTAAGGTCGATTTTAGAAAAGACACGCGACCCACTCAATTCATCCAACATATCATCAAGCCGTGGAATAGGGTGACGATACTTGATCGTTATCTTATTCACGGCTCGGCAATCTACACACATTCTCCAAGTGCCGTCTTTCTTTGGGACAAGAATGACCGGTACGGCACAAGGACTCAAACTTTCCCTCACCAAGCCCTTTGAAAGCAAGTCATCGACTTGTTTTTGCAACTCCCTCGTATCCTCGGGATTGCTTCTATAGGCCGGCTTATTTGGGATTTGAGAGCCCGGAATAAAATCAATTTGATGTTCAATACCTCTCAAGGGAGGTAAGCCATCGGGCATCTCATCCGGGAACATGTCCCCAAAGCTCTCCAAAACATTTTTCAAGGCACTAGGTAAAGGACTAGAAGAAACATCATGATTAGAGTTAAGAACCATACCTTTGTGCACTAAGCATAGGAGAAACTTGTTGCCATCATTACCTCTTAGGAGCTCGCCCGGTTGCATCATGGCACATATGCCGCCGGTGGATGAAGTAGGTGGGATTGCCACCATGTTTTTGGGCAACGGGCTAGTCTCAATGATTGACTTGGCCTTTGCCGCTTCCCTCAACTCCTTCATTCTATTGTAGTCATCACTCACTTGTTTAGGAGTTAGGGGTTTCAACACAAACTTTCTTCCCTCATGTTGGAGCGTGTAAGTGTTAACACGTCCATCATGAACCACTTGCCGGTCAAATTGCCAAGGCCTTCCAAAGAGAAGGTGGCAAGCTTGCATGGGCACAACGTCGAACAAGTGTTCATCAACATAACTACCCATCTTGAACTTGATCAATGCTTGTTTCACTACCTTGAGCTCCCCACATTCACTAAGCCATTGTAACCGGTATGGCTTGGGATGCTTCATGGTAGGCAACTTCAATTGAGTTATGAGAGATTGACTTACCACATTAGTGCAACTCCCGGAATCAATGATCATAGAGCACACAACACCCTTAACACGACACCTAGCATGGAAGAGGTTCTCCCTTTGCAAGGTTTCACCATCCTCCGCTATCATAGCTCCTAAGCTCCTCCTCACTACTAGAAAAGTATGAGGTTCCTCATCCTCCACCGTATCATCTTCACCATCCTCCACTACTCCCTCATCTCCCTCTACTCCCTCTACTCCCTCATCTTCCGACTCACTCTCCTTCTCATATGCATCATTACCAACAACAACCATGGTTCTTTTCGTAGGACACTCTTTGGCAAAGTGCCCATACCCCTTGCATTTGTGACATTGAATGGAAGAAGAAGTAGGAGTATTTAATTGGGTTTTAGAATTACCTCCCACATTAGGTGTGTACTTCTCAAATGGCTTCTTCACATCCTTGCTTGCATTGGCTCCACTCGTTCCACTTGCACTCGGGAACCTTGCATTTGTGGTAGGGGTCTTCCAACCCTTGGCATTGCTTGTTGGAGTAGTATTGCTACTCTTGTAGCGGAAGGATTTCTCCTCTTTGACCCACTTCTCGGCTTCAACTGCATCCTCACATAACTTGTAGAGATCATCATATTTGTGGAACTTCAATTGTGATGCTATGTCTCGGTTCAAGCCCCCTTTGAAACGGATCATGGCCAACTCATGGTCTTCATCATCTATGTCAAGGTTCATTCGGATTTGCTCAAACTCATTGAAGTATTCCCCAACCGAATTGGAACCTTGTTTCAACTCATAGAGACGCTTTTGTTGCTCAACCCGGTATTGATTAGTCAAGTATTTCTCATCCATCACCCGAATAATCTCTTCCCAAGTAAGATTAATAGCCATTCCCGTCCTCCTTCTATTCATCTTTACCGACTCCCACCAAGTAGAAGCAAAAGACTCGAAGGAAGATATTGCATACTTGGTCTTCTTCACCTCGGGCATGTCATTAGTTTCAAATATTCGCTCCATGGCCAATTTCCAATTTTTGTACTCCACCGGGTCACTACTTCCTTTGAAAGAAGGAATAGTGAGCTTCACACTATTGAGGTTGTTGTTGTTATCACGACCCCCTTGGATAGGCTCCGGTTGGCCCCCATAGTGATCCCCATAACCACCATAACCTCCATAATCTCTCCTAACATCCCCCCCAACATACCCCATAGGGTGCCCTCGACCTCGGCCCCTACCTCTATCTACATTCCGACCCCAATTCATACCTCTTCTCGGTTGGAAGTGATCATCAAACCCATACATGTCATCTCCATCATTAGTTTCCTCCCCTTCTTGAGCTTCATCAACTTGCCCAAGAGGTTGCACATTTCGGATGGGTTGTGGTAGTGGAATGTTTCTTGGAGGGTTGTCTAAGATACGGGGAATGCCCGTTCGTTGGGGATTGCCCAACATTGGATCAACTCTCTCTCGTTCCTCCTTTACCCGTTGTTGACTGAACATATCAATGACAAGGCTCAATTGCTCCGGGGTAAAGTTTGGATTACTCGAGACTTCAACTTGGACACTCGGGGTCCCTTTCTCAGCTTGGACACTCGGGTTCCCTTTCTCCGACTGAGCATTGGAAGTCTCTTGCTCGACTAGGGCACTCGAGGCACCCTTTTCAAGAGACTCAACTCTTTGGCTAATGAGGTCTACCTTGGTAAGGAGATTAGCCAAGGCCTCCTTTATGAAATCTTGTCCTTCGGTGGACATTGTACCTGCACAAGTATCAAACGTTAGTAAAAACAACCTCACACACTCCCTCACAAGTTTCACTCGGATCACTCGTATAGTGGGTGGTGGATTTTTCACTCTTGCTTGAACCCAAAAGCTTCACTAAGTTGAATAGTAAACCTCAACTAGATCACTCGACTCAAAGCCCAATGAGCTCCGGGGTGAGTGGAGTTAATAGGACTCTATCGGAACGATAGCTCTTTAAGTGCGGACTTGAGTCAAAAGAGACTACGAGTCTTCTTTGAGTTCTAATCTCCGGTCTAGGCTTGAGTTCCTAATAGCTTAGAAGGGTTAGCACAATTCAAGTAGGCAAGAGTACTCAAAGAAGTGCTAACTAGATGCGATGCAAACAAAGAAACAAGAGGTTCTATGAAAAACTACCCGAAACGAACCAGTGCAAGGTGCAGGGGGGGAGGCGCTCCGCCTCTTTGGTGGAGGCGCTCCGCCTCAGAAAGTCCAGAGAGTGGACAGGATTCAGGCGGTCCGCCTCAATGCTAGGCGCTCCGCCTCTGCAACTTTCCAGCACAGTTTTCCTTCGCGTTTTTCGATCTTAACACCCAAAAATTCGACTAATCACACGTTGTTTAAGCAATTCAAAGGTACCCCAATGTTGTATTAGTCACGAAGAACAAACCCCAACAAGTTTTATCAAACCCCAATCAATATCAAGCAAATCACCATGATCATCATCTTCAAAGCTAGGGTTTAAGAAATTTCAAATTTTCAAAGGGGTTTCAAAATCTCAAATCATGTAATACAACTCCAAATCGGGTGTTTAAGGTACCCAAAGAACGGGAATCACACAAAGATCAAACCCCAATAACAAGTTCTCAACGAATCCAACTATCCAAGAACCTATGATTAACAAAGTAAATTTTTTTTTTTTTTTGGTGTTTTTTCTTCTTTTCTATTTTTTTTGTAGTTTTTTCTTCTATTCAAAGCAATAAACAAGAACCTAAAAACGAAACTAACCTAGGCACGAAGAATCAAGGGTCGGGGGTTCGTAGAAACGATACCCGAGCCTTGCTCTGATACCAAGATGATAGGAATCAAATACGCGGAACAAAAAGATAGAAGAGCGAGACACTTCTCGAACTCCCTTCGAAGTAACCACGGGGAACTTGTCCCGAGATACCCTCGAATCGGCGTCAAGGAGGACCTACACTATGCAACGACCCTCGAGACAACACGGGACTCGCAAGTCGAATGGTCGGGTTAGCGGTTCAAGACTCAACTAGGTTACACTAGTGAATTCAAGCAACAAAAGACAAAGGATTCTTCTAAAGAGTTCAACTCAATTCTCATTCAATAATAATCAAAGTGTAAGGTATGTTTGAAAGAGGCTAAGTGAAGTATTTATAGGCTTCACTTAGGACTAATAAAAGGTCTAAAATACCCCCAAAGTGGGCTAAAACAAATAAAGGCCGCGCAGGGCTAAAATAGGAAGTCCAAGCAAAAGTCTTAAAAATCCCGCATGTGGGTAACAGGGGGAGGCGGTCCGCCTAGGGTGGGGAGGCGGCCGCCTACTGGCCTTCAACTCTCTGGATCTCCTGAGGCGCTCCGCCTCTTGTCTGAGGCGCTCCGCCTCCTGAACTTCAGCTCTCTGGATTTTGGGAGGCGCCCCGCCTCAGCTGGGAGGCGCTCCGCCTCTTCCTGAAGCCCCTTGGTGTGTCTCATTTTGAGCCTCTTGAGCCTCTCCAAGTGTCCCCGAGGGTCCTCCATCCATGGCACACCAAAGCATGGTCTTCAAGTTGCTCTTGGGGTCTTCTTCTATGCTCTTCCATGTCAAGTGAAGATGAGTGTCTTGGATCAACTTAGCTTGGCTCCGCGTGAGGGGTCTTGTGGCGGTTTGGCTCTTATCAATTCCGCTTCGGAATGGGATTATGGGCACATGTGACCCTTTGCATCACATTTCATTTCATTTCATCTCATTTCATACTATTGGGTAGACTTACGATACATGACTGCTGTCCTGCTTATATGTGCATTGCTTGTTTGTTGATATGTTTCTGGCTCGTATCCCTAGTTGAGTTTATGGTTTCATACGTATTTCCGGTTGTTATCTGGCTCTGCCTTTTCAGAATTTAAATAAAATGAATTTGGTCTATCTATTTTTCTCCCTGGCTAGCTATCCTATCCTTTGAGGTGGCTAGTCTGCCCCACTTATTGAGTCCTTTTGACTCACCCTTGTTTGTTGTTTGTTTTTGTCTATCTATTTCTTTTCGGCAGGTTCGCTCCAGGATTGAGTTCGCCACGTTGTGAAGGAGCGAAGACGACTTCAGCTGTCAGGGTGAGCCAGCTTTTATTCCGGATGGCCACCGGTTTTATGTTTATTATTTCAGTTGCATTTTGCTCCCTTCAGGAGGTATTTGTCTTCTTCTGTACTCTTAGATGTCTAGTCTGGATAGCCCTAAACCTAGTATGCTGGGTAGTCAGCTGTAATTTTCTTTCGTACAGCTTAGAGGTGTCAATATATCTGTATGTTTTTATTTAGTCCTGTCTTTATTCCTGATTTGTTATATTTATTTTCCTGATTTAATTGTTAAGGGTTCGCCCGATGGGTCTAGGGGAGGATGTCGGGTGCCCGCACGACCTAACCGGATTCCGGGTCGTGTCAGTTGGTATCAGAGCCTAATTTAGAGTCTATCCAGACTAAGACAGTGTCTAGTAGAGTCTCGGTGATGGGTACGTAGACGTCCGTACTTATCTACGAGAGGCTATGATGGCATTTAGGAAGTTTCACTTCCTTTATTTCTGATCGTGCTTCTGTCTAGGATGCAAAAGTATTTTTGTTAATTCATTCATGGTAAGTGTGAATTCTTGTGTGACAAATCAGCAAACGGTATGAGTTCAAGACGAAGTAGTCTAGCCTGGGGTTTGATGTAGGGAAAACTAGGCGGAAGCGATAAACTAAGATGCGGAAGCAATAATCATAAGATAACAAGAAATAAGGGATTGGGGAGAATAGAAATAGAAGAAAGAATGAATCAAACTAAAACTCATAGATTGATTCAAAAGGGAGAAGAGACTTGAACCATTAAACGGGACTCACACTAGCGGTGATCCACCATGGATTCAACGTAAGAGATACATGAAGTCAACGCTTCAACAAGAAAGGCCAAGCCTATTCTATCTTCTCAATTCTATCTTCAAAACTAGCTAATGAAATAAACTAGCAATCTAGCTATTTATAGGTGTTGTTAGACACCCTTTGAAAGGTCTAAAATGCCCACACTTAGGCTTAGGAATAAAAGGACCACGTAGGGTCAAAATAGTCTTAACATAGCTAGGAATCTCGGGCTTCAGTGATCCGGGCGGAGCGCCCAAGATTGGGGCGGAGCGTCCGAGTTTTGGACCAGTGGGGTGGCCTAGGCGGGGCGCCCAGAGTTTGGGCGGAGCGCCCAGGCATAGGCTTACTCAGGCGGAGCGCCTGGTTCTTCAGGCGGAGCGCCCAGGCCTAGGCTTCTTCAGGCGGAGCGCCTGGTTCTTCAGGCGGAGCGCCTGGATGACTGGGCTGCTCCCCTTGTGCTCTATTCACCCGGAACGTCTTCAATTCATCTCCAATGCTCTCGACCTCTCGTCCCTTGCATCCTCCAATCCCGGCTCTTGATGGTAAGTGCCTTAGGCTCGATTTGCCCTGCATCATCCTCCCCTTCTTGGAAGGATTTCGTCCTCGAAATCAAACCATCAAGACCTACATCCAAAGACAAGCACATCCAAAAAAAACTTCCTACTTCACAAGTAGGTTAGCTCAACAAAAATAAGTGCAAGTGGTGTGGAAAACACACTCTTGTGATAGAGCCAAGCATCAATACCAATTAAAAAGCGTATGTCCCCAAAGGAGACGACATAGTCTTTGCTCGACAAGAACAAGCACTCATTGTCAAAACAAGCAAAGAGATCAAGGATATGCATGTAGCAATTAAATTCCCCACGACCCCTAAGCCCATGACCAACACACCAAGCCTTCAAATCAATTGTATCGCAAAGTGACACATCGGCTTTGGCATGCTCAACACTCAAGGTGTGCTCAACATATGGGATGGAGTAAGTAAAATAGTTCATTTCACAACTAACATCGACTACTCCACTCCCCTTCTTAAGAGCATTCTTACACACACCGAGAGGTTCCTCCTCACCTCCCAAATCAACCCAAAGACAATCCTCCTTATTGGACAAGCTCCAAAGGAAGATCTCCAAAATAGGTCCTTCATCATGATAGTCCCCACAACGAAGGCTAGGACTACTAGAAGATAGGTCATCACGACCAATACCAAGACCATTCATCCCACTGGGAGTTCCAAACAATGGATCATCCTTAGAGTCTATCTTTACATGCCATGGAGGTTCTATTTTACCATCAATTCTAGTCCGATACAATTCGCTTCCACAAATGAGATTATCTTCACATAATGGAAATGTAAAAGCATGCACCTCAAATTCATGGTCACATAAAAACATGGTATCAAGACTAGGTTCTTTACCCACACCCGAGGAGTCATTGAAAACAAATCGATCCATCTCACACTCTAGAGACTCCTCAAGGTCACAACCATCCTCACTACGACACATAGGTCCACCATTATCAAGCAATTCATCAAGAGTAAGAATAGGGCATTCATTCAACTCATCTTCCCCTTTGTCAAATATAGGTGGGGTGTCATAACAAGGTTCACAAATAGGGTCAACCACACAATCTTCACTAGAGAGAGGTTCAATGAATATCGAGCTCACATCATGATGTGGCTTATCATTCCTCTCAACTAATGGTTCACAATCACACATAAGTTGACCATTTGACTCTACACTAGTTGCAAACACATTGTATTCATACAAATCATCAACTAGTGTTGAGTTTTCACAAACACCATCATAAGACAAGGAAGTAACATTTTCAAGGGAAGAACTATCACTTACCTTTGAGTGGCCATCTTGCTCACTCAATGCACTTGGAGTATCATGGCTAGTTCCTCCACTTTGAAGCTCACATTGAAGATCTTCTTCACCTTGTCCTTCAATCTTGGACCATGATTGAGGCTCCATTGATTGGCCTCCAAGAGTACCTACACAAGCATTCACACAAGTAGAAGAAAAAGATAAAGGGTTAAGGTTAGAATAAGGGGTGTCCTCACTCTCTTTTCCCTCTTTCTTTTCCCTCATTTTCTTTTCAAGGTGGGGTGTAGATTCGGGTGGTGACATCCCACTCACATCACTCAACACATCCTCTCCTTTTTCCACTCGAGGAATGTCACCGGTCACTCCCTTACTCCTCTCAATCTTTTGTCTCTCAAATTCGGGTGAGTTGGGACGAGGCCCAAGAATACCCATAGCCGGAGTAGGCGGACTTTTAACATCAACCCGGAATCTAGGACTAAGAGACTCATCACTTGAGGTCTCCTTCTTCTTTGTTGGTGAACCACTTGGCTTTGGAACTTGTGGTTTGGGGTTCACCTTGTTGACAATTGTCAACTCTTTTCTTGCACTAGTCCCACCATTGCTTGTGATCGTAGGACTTCTTGATTGCACTCTTTTAACTATAGGATGAGGTTCTTGCTCATTTTCCCTTTGCATAGGCCTAGAAGGTATACTAGGAAGTGACTTGATCTTTGCTCTAAGAGGCTCAAAGTCAAAAGTCCTTTGGCCCTTGCTCACATAATATCTATCACACTCAATACCATATCGCACCTTCTTGCCTTGCAACCATGGCTCACCTAGCCACACATGACAATCATTCATGGGATACACATCGCACCACACATATCCCCAATAATTCTTATGAGAGATGCACACTCGAACTTGCTTGGAAACCCACACTCCGAGGTACTCATAAGGATGCTCTAGGGCATAGCAAGGTAGCCTTAACTCATCAACCACCGAGGTACTAATGCAATTGGCATCGGTGCTACCAATCTTGAGCAAATGCCCTCCATTACCTTCCACCTCAACAAGGAACCTCCTTAGACCCAAGTTCCATATAGGATCATCCAAGTAAGAACTTGGAAGTTCAAGCAAAACATCACCCTCAAATTGAGTTCTCCTTATCCCTCCACTAGTGGCAACACCACTAGAACAACCTCCACTTCCCGTCACTCTTCCAACATTAGAAGCGTTGTTGAAAGTCGGGGAAGAAATACCACTATGGAACCCATAATTGCCTCTCGCCTTGGTTCCATAGCCCTTAGCACCACTCCTACCACCACTACTAGAGCAATGCACCCCCGTAACGGTAAGAGCAATACCATTTCTCCTTCCACCATACACATGGGAACTAGAAGATGCAAACCTCCCATTTCCCATGGAACAACCACCACCACCTCCCATACTAATGGAAGGTCCTCTACTACTCTCTTGCTCACCATAAGCAACACCAAGAGAAGATGCAAATGCACAATTCGTATAATCAACCTCATCATCCATTCTCTCTATGTCACTATCATCATGTTCAAATTCATCACAAGAAGAGTAAGTAGGATCATCATACCTTGAAGCGTCACCATCTTCCATTTCTTGACTAGAAGCATAGGAATCTTCACATTCATCTTCGCAAGCCTCGTAGTCTTCTTCATCTTCATAATCAACATAGTGACCCGCTTCATCATCATATGAGCCTTGGTTCCCCGAATCGTCATAGCAATACCCATCATCACCATCATAGGAACCATAGTCTCCATCATCTCCGCATGAGTCATATCCTCCACAATCGTCATCCGAAGCCATAGTTGTAACCAAAAAGTATAGGACCTCACAAATTCACTCCCTCGCGTGTATCACTCAAAAGATGTCACTCAATTTTCTTTCCACTCGTGTATACACTCAAGGTCGTTGGCTTTTGTGACCACACTCTATTGTTCTCACCACTCAAGCCTTTTTCCAATCAAGACCTTCTTGTCTCTTAGTAATCACAATGGCAAGATCAATCAACTAATGCACCCAAGTAATGGTTCGGAATGGAGTTTTAAGGGACTCGATGTACGGAAGCTAATTTAATGCGCACTTGAAGCAAGCAAGTTCTACGACTTTAAGTAAAGACTCCAATACACACAACACCCTAAAGATCAAAGATTAGTATCAATAAAGTAGGACTAATACCTTAGAAACACTAACCAAGAGGTTCGGAATCGAAACAAACACAAAAAACCATGAAACGGAGCAAAATCAAGGAACCAGCTCACTGGGCGGTCCGCCTGGGGTGGGTGGGCGGTCCGCCTGCCTTGGAGGCAGTGAGGGTGGGTAGGCGGGGCGCCTAGGGGGTGGGCGGTCCGCCTGGGGGGGGTCGGGTCAGCTTTTCCAACTCCGATTTTCTTCAATTCCAAGCCGATTTTGGGTCCGATTTCAACGTTTTTTTCACAAATTGAAGGTACCCAAAGCTAAATATTGATATAACCTTGAAACCCCAATAAATTTCACACCCAAACATCCAACAAACAAGGCACAATCATGATTCAAAGTTTGAAGTTGGGGTTTTTCAACAAGGGTTTCAAAGGTTCAAGGTGGATTTCGATTCTTCAAAATCGATGTTATACAACTCCGATTCACACCAAATTTGTTGCAAATGGTTCGTTTTCAAGAGTAGATCAATCCCCGGTAATCAAATCCAAAACCCCACAAACATACAACCCAAAATCAAGCAATCTTTCTCAAGAACAAGGGTTTGGTAGGGTTTAAGGAAAATTGGGGTTTCAATTTTTCAATCCAATCCAATCCAAGTAAATTTGGTACCAAAACGACGGGAATTCAATCACGAACACAAATCTATAACACCCAATCCAAGAATCGATCCAACCAAAAAGTTACGCCAATTTTTGTATTTTCAATTTTCCAATTTTTTTGTGTTTTTTCTTCAACCAATAACTTGAACAACAAGAAAACTAAACAAACTAACCTAGGCACGAAGAATCAAGGGTCGGGGGTTCGTAGAAACGATACCCGAACCTTGCTCTGATACCAAATGATGTAGGGAAAACTAGGCGGAAGCGATAAACTAAGATGCGGAAGCAATAATCATAAGATAACAAGAAATAAGGGATTGGGGAGAATAGAAATAGAAGAAAGAATGAATCAAACTAAAACTCATAGATTGATTCAAAAGGGAGAAGTGACTTGAACCATTAAACGGGACTCACACTAGCGGTGATCCACCATGGATTCAACGTAAGAGATACATGAAGTCAACGCTTCAACAAGAAAGGCCAAGCCTATTCTATCTTCTCAATTCTATCTTCAAAACTAGCTAATGAAATAAACTAGCAATCTAGCTATTTATAGGTGTTGTTAGACACCCTTTGAAAGGTCTAAAATGCCCACACTTAGGCTTAGGAATAAAAGGACCACGTAGGGTCAAAATAGTCTTAACATAGCTAGGAATCTCGGGCTTCAGTGATCCGGGCGGAGCGCCCAAGATTGGGGCGGAGCGTCCGAGTTTTGGACCAGTGGGGTGGCCTAGGCGGGGCGCCCAGAGTTTGGGCGGAGCGCCCAGGCATAGGCTTACTCAGGCGGAGCGCCTGGTTCTTCAGGCGGAGCGCCCAGGCCTAGGCTTCTTCAGGCGGAGCGCCTGGTTCTTCAGGCGGAGCGCCTGGATGACTGGGCTGCTCCCCTTGTGCTCTATTCACCCGGAACGTCTTCAATTCATCTCCAATGCTCTCGACCTCTCGTCCCTTGCATCCTCCAATCCCGGCTCTTGATGGTAAGTGCCTTAGGCTCGATTTGCCCTGCATCAGGGTTAGCACTGACGAAGCCCCGAGAGTTGTCGTGCTGACGACCTAGTTTTAGAGGCCCCAGTTGTACGAGCTTGCGATGGGTAAGGGAGCAGGGCCTTGTAGTTCTCTTGGCTCTTTATGATGCTTTACGAGAATCTGGGCGACGCATATACCGTAAGAACCTATTATTCGTTGGGCAGCCTATCAGGTTACCGCATGTGCAGACGTTCGATCTGAGGGAGATCCTTTTCTGGTTCTTAATATGGCTGCAGTAAATTATATTTCGGAGGTAGTATGTGTTGTACCTCTAATTGTTCTTACTTGTTAGCCAGCCGAGGTATCAGTTCGGTCATAGTGTCCGAAGGAGTTGCATTATTTTACGCGGTTGAACCTTCCGATATTCTTAAGCAATACATCAGATAAACCCCGTGAATTTTATTTTTAAAAAAATAATGTCAGGGTATTTGTATTCTTTAGGCTTTTGATTATATCGAACGGTATAGTGTTGATTATCCTGCTTTCCAGTTTCAAGGTCCAGCCTTGAATTGATGGGACTCTCTCTCTTATTAGCTAACTTGGTTCGGTTTTCTTCTAGATTCGTGGAAAAAAAAATTCCTTTCGAGTAGTGAGCGAAATGGAGAGTGTTGCCAGTTTGAGTGGATTGGACAGGGTAGCCTGTCGGTTAGCCTGTTGGTGTTTCAAAATATGAGATTGAATTCTATAGAATGGCTGGATATGCATCAGAACTAGTTCATGAGCCTTTCGAGAGATTCAGAGATTTATTGATGACCTTTATTTTTCCTTGAAATCCCAGATGGCTCGAGAAATTGAGGTCCGGATTTTATTTGATGTTGTTGTTAATATTGCCCGAAGGTTCGAGGCATACCATAAGTTAGAGCGGGAAGAGTTAGAGCGGGAAAGTAAGAGATCCCACGGCCCTGGTGGGTAACCATGGTACCTCATTTGGAGGTAAGAGTTCTGATTATTTTTGGAAGTCACCTTCTAGGTTATCTCAGCTTGTAGAGCGTGATTCTCAAAGTGCGCAAGTAGTTCATCAAGATTAGACCCAGTTTTTCTCTTTATAGCTATCGACAATATGTCCAGCTTCCATTTTCAATGAAAATATGTTATCACTGTCATGAGTCTGGTTATCCTTTAAGGAGTTTTTCCTTACTCCAGCAAGTAGACAATCGTCCTTCTTCTTGCCCTCAGACACCTGCACAGTCGCAGGAATTTCATTTAAATGTTAATCAATCAGAGAAATGCCACCACCCAGTAGAGGTCGAGAGCGCGGTAGTAGTGGTTCTTCTAGAAATAATTATCAGGGTAGTGGCTCGACTCAGCTGCAGAGGCAGTTCTATGAACTGCTAGTCTGGCGGGATGCTGAGACATCCGATGTAGTAGACCTATGTGTTTCTTCTTCTCTTATCTGTAAGTAAGATTTATCTTTCCCACCGATCTGGAAATGGTGTCTCTTATCATGTTTCGATGGTTTCCTTGGATGTCGTTTCTATTAAGAATCGGTTGCGGTAGAGGGGTGAGCTTCTAATATGATTTATTCCTGGCATTTGTGAGGACCCTACTAGTTTATCTAGTTTAAATGTGAGAGATTTGGCAGTAAGTGTCGGTATTGTCTGTCTGGCATCTTGTTGTTCTACCTTCTCTTATTATATCAAATCAGTATACCTCTCTTCTCGGAATTCCATGTTAGTAGGATAATGAGATCCCAATTCGTCACCATCAGAAAGTGTTATCGTTTCTTTCGGTGTAAAGTGGTTAGTAAGTAATATTTGATCTATGTGTCTCCCATGGTTCAAGATGTTTGTAGAGTCATGTTATCCCATGAGCTTATCTGGGTTATAAAAGGGTTTATGGTAAATTGTCAGAATTTCCTTCTTATTGGGAGGTTAAACTGGTATGGATGTTTTTCCATAAAGCTTATTTAATGTCTATCTCTTCAATTGCAATTCTTTGGCTCGCCTGACTCGGAAGTAGTCTAGCTTTGGTAGCCAAGCAAATAAGAAGATGAACTTTCTGAAGCTCTAATTATTTCTATCCTCGGTCCATTTCCATTTCTTCTTCGTCCAGCACTAGTAAGCTTAGGCGATCAGTAACCTATTGTGATGTTCCCTGTGTTGAGCCAGAGTATGTGTTATTGTAGCCGGGTAAGCATATTATTGTTTTGGATATTAGTTTATCCGGGTATCCATTCCCGTGTATGGTATAGCGCTGGTTCTGTTTTGCGGATCATCCAGTTTCAGGGGAAACTCTGCCAAAATTTTTACATAGAAGTACCATCCATCAGGCGATGGTGTTACGGAAAAGGTATGGAGTTGTGAACTTGAGAGTTGCAGCTGTTTGGCAACTCAAGAGGGTAATTTAGTAGCTCAGGTCTGAGCCGCATTCTATTTTTAGCTAAATCTTCTTTAGTCCAGCAGACTGTGCGAGGATGGTTATTCCTATACAAATGGTTGCATGAGTTTGTGCTTTAAGTGGAGGAGTCTTCCTCCAAATACTGAATGGTAATACTAAATCAACTGAGATGTTGTATAGTGCGTTCGTAAAAAATAATATAGCTTGCATCAAATCTTCTATAGTGTGTAGTGACAAGGTACTTCAAAAGCTCCCCCTATTGCATCAAGCGTGGGCTAATTCTTAATTTTAGCGACCTGTTCTATATCGAAAGGTATATCGAAAAGGTGATTCTCGGCTGAATCATGTTAGTCCATCCAGAGTTTCGTATATCTTTGCTTAAAAATGTAGAATTCTCCTTTCGTGATCGAGGAAGGATCGGTTTAGTCAGAATAAGTTGGGAAATGGCGTTATGATATTATCCAGCTATGTTTTTATCCAAGGGTTTGATGTGGGTTTCATAATTCTAATTCTGTAATCATGAGATAATATCCGTGGAATAGTTTATGAAAGTTGTGTAAGTTCTCTTGCTATCTGCGTGAATCTTGCTTTAGACTTAGGCTCGTTCGAGGACGAACGAGAGTTTAAGTGGAGGAGAATGAAACGACCTCGGTCAGTCGTTTCGGAAGTTAGGACTCCGATTGGCGTGCCGATAATTTTAAAATATTCGTAATGTCCATTAGGACCTGTCTGTAAAATTTGAGCTAAATCAGACCTCGTTTGGTAGGCATCGGAAGAAGGTTTCAGTTTTTATTGTCGATAAATATTAAAAAGAGATTTACGAGCTCGGTATTGGCGAATGAGCTCTGATTCGAAATTCGAAAGCGCCGTTAGGTTCGTATGATTATTTGTGACTTTTGTGATTTTTCGAAAGTGAATTTCGATGTTGTTCGGCTAGTTTCCGCTAAAATGCCGAAAGTTAAATAATTTGACTTCTTTTCATTTAAATTCGCATCTTGAGTTTTGGGAGTCCAATTTGAGATCCGCCTTCGCGAGTATGTTACATATATTTTGTACAACTTGTATGCAAAAGTTGGAATTATTTCGAATATCGTAGGGTACTATTTTAATTTTCGTTAAGAAAAGAAAATACAATAAAATAAAAAAAAAGGACAAAATTAAAAAAAAGTAAAAGTCGGTGGGTTCTTATAGTCCTAATCTTATATAGATTAGGATGGTACAGAAACAAAAAAACGGCAGAGAGAAAAAATACGACAAGCAGAGAAAATTTTCAGAAAAAGTTCCAGAAAATAAGAAAAGGGGCCGGAGAAAAGTAGAATTTTCATCCTGAAACATTCAGGTAATGATGTTAACTCATTATCTTAGCTTATTACGTGTGTTTGAATATATTTTTACGGTAAAAATAGGGATCTTAGACATCGTTTTAACAAGTTCAATTAATAGTTTGAAGGGTCAAATGGACCCTGATAATGAAATTGATTATATATTCGTACTCAGTGAGCTATGGACAACATATAAATGTAATTTATTTGGGGTTTGGTTGTGTAACCTTAAACCCCGTATATAGGCCTGGCCTGCGTATCGCGTATGCGAATAGGGTATCAGGTTCCTACCTGGATTGCCCTAAGAAGTGAGGAATGAAGCCTTTAGTCTAATGTGATATATTTTTCTGCTTATTGAACACAGTGGGATCGTTTGGCAATGGAACCAAAGGATAAAAGCGGTTATTGATTAGCAATGCTAACTTTTGGAAGAGGTAAGTGTTTATATCCATTTCTTTGGAGGCACCTGGCCTCGTGGATTTTCTACCACGTGTTCCTTACGTGTGTAGCTGCCGATAGGCGTACTCATTACGCCTTAGCTTTGGATTTACATTGTATATTATATGTTATGTCCTATTGTTAGTATTGCAATGAGGGTCTGAGCATTGTACCCTGGCTGTAAGTTGGCATCTACTTCCCGGCTGTCGATGAGAGTCCCGCGCCGGTGAAAGGTTATTATTGCATCACATTGCATTCATATGCATTATATGTCATTCATATACATTACATTGCATATCATATTGGGTGCAGGAGTATTCCGCCCCAGGAGCAGGAGTATTCCGCTCCATTGTATCATATTGAGGGCAGGAGTATTCCGCCCCAGGAGCAGCAGTATTCCGCTCCATTGTATTTTATCGGGTGCAGGAGTATTCCGCCCCAAGAGAGTGCAGGAGTATTCCGCCTCTGGTTTATATTATATCGGGTGAAGGAGTATTCCGCCCCAGGAGCAAGAGTATTCCGCTCCAGTTGGTTATCAGATTGGATTCCCCTCGAATGCAGGAGTATTCCGCTTCGGAATGGGATTATGGGCACATGTGACCCTTTGCATCACATTTCATTTCATTTCATCTCATTTCATACTATTGGGTAGACTTACGATACATGACTGCTGTCCTGCTTATATGTGCATTGCTTGTTTGTTGATATGTTTCTGGCTCGTATCCCCAGTTGAGTTTATGGTTTCATACGTATTTCCGGTTGTTATCTGGCTCTGCCTTTTCAGAATTTAAATAAAATGAATTTGGTCTATCTATTTTTCTCCCTGGCTAGCTATCCTATCCTTTGAGGTGGCTAGTCTGCCCCACTTATTGAGTCCTTTTGACTCACCCTTGTTTGTTGTTTGTTTTTGTCTATCTATTTCTTTTCGGCAGGTTCGCTCCAGGATTGAGTTCGCCACGTTGTGAAGGAGCGAAGACGACTTCAGCTGTCAGGGTGAGCCAGCTTTTATTCCGGATGGCCACCGGTTTTATGTTTATTATTTCAGTTGCATTTTGCTCCCTTCAGGAGGTATTTGTCTTCTTCTGTACTCTTAGATGTCTAGTCTGGATAGCCCTAAACCTAGTATGCTGGGTAGTCAGCTGTAATTTTCTTTCGTACAGCTTAGAGGTGTCAATATATCTGTATGTTTTTATTTAGTCCTGTCTTTATTCCTGATTTGTTATATTTATTTTCCTGATTTAATTGGTAAGGGTTCGCCCGATGGGTCTAGGGGAGGATGTCGGGTGCCCGCACGACCTAACCGGATTCCGGGTCGTGTCATTATCCCAATAGTTCTTGTCTTGAAAGTTGAAAACCACGGCTCCCTGCTCAGATGGTCCCTGATTGCTTTCTTTATTTCCCTTTCTGCTCTTCAAGTTTTTTCCCCCGACGAGCAACTGACTTGATGTAGTTGTGTTCTCACACTTCCCAACCTAAATTCTCATATCGGTCTTTGGTCACATCTTGTAGGAATAACAAACCACTTCCTGGTGATCTTCATGGTACAATCTCGGTGCTGGACTCCCATTTTCGACTTTTCCGGTACAACTGAAACTTGTAGACAAGTTTTGCAAACCTTTCTGAATGTCCGAAAATAATGAGAAAGAAATAAATAAAAAGGAAAGTGAAGAAACTCAAAAGGAGACATCGAACGAAAGATGTCCCTGGTAGATAGAAAAAACTTATTTGGAGGTGAAACGACAACCTTAGTAAAATATGACATGCAATTAGAATCAACTCTTGATTAGTTCACATAGTCTAACCCTGACCTCTCTCCCAGATTGACAACCTCACTCAACCCGAACTTGATGACGAATTCCACGACCCTCAGTCGACTAGTAGTGCCCCTCGGGGTTTTCACTAACTAGCCTCTCTCTTTGCTCTTTTAACTCACTATTGCCTTGCAGCGCCTTTTCAGATTTTCACCGACAAGACTTCATTTTTTTTTCTTTTTTTTATTATTTTTTTTTCATTTCTTTCATTTTTCGCTCTTCCCCAATCGACCTCTGATCTTTCCTTGCTGCTCGACCCCGTCTTTGCTTTCTTTCTTCAATTTGGCCTTTATCTTGATTCCCCAGAGAATTCTCCTTTAATGATCTTGGTGCTCCCAGCTCCTAAATGCGATTGTCGACTTATAAGAATGCGACTTTACAGCGTGGAACTTATCCCTTGATACCCTACTCGGCTTGACATTCTCAATGATCGGTCAGAAGGGTCTTTATTTGGACTGTAACATTGGATTTGGTTAGGCTATGAAGAAAGTGGTTCAACATAAAAGCTCAGAAACATCTCATGAGACGATCAGATGAATATCACAAACTATGAAATCACCGCTTTTTTGAAAATAAAACAAACTTATTTCCCCAGTTTAGGCAAATTGGGGATTATTTCTTTTCTTTTTCCTTTCTTTCTTTCTCTTTTTTTTTTTTTTTTTTTTTTTTGAGTTTTCTCTTTAGTTTGAAAAACGGTATGAAAGCATCTCATGAAATGACTTGATGAATGATACAACTCTTGGAATCATTTCTTTTAAAATAACAACAAACTGTAGCCCCAGTTACCGAGGAATTATCTTTTGAGTTTTCTGATATGCAAACATAGGGGATATTGAGACCTTCCCCCGAGATGAACAAAGAAAGCAAAAGGAATTGACTTTCTCCCTTTCTTTTTTTAAAAAACTAAACATCTGCCCCAGTTTAGGATAAACTGAGCGCTTTGAGTTTCTTCCTCGATTTCGAGACTGATATCTCATGAAACATATGAATAGATGGTACAACAACATAGAAGTTTGTTTTTATTTTATTTTAATTAAAATAAAATAAAAACAAACTTCTGCCCCAGTTTAGCATACATTGGGGATTTGAATTTCTTTTGACATTGGCCGCAAACTTGGAGGCAAGCTTTTGCGTCAACGAGGAACAGGGGAAAAATGAACTTTCCCCTATTATGACCGCACCCGAATGGTTGCCTACGTATCCTTTTGAGAGGAATCAGGTCAGACGTAGCTCTACAACTGAGGTAGATTTTTGTTGTTTTTTGATTCCTCTTTTCTCTTTTTCTCTTTTCCCCTTTTTTTTCTCTTTTTTTTCTTTCCTTCAATCACATCAAATTGATTCCAAGGGAGGGTAGGCCAAAGAAAAACCAGAACAAGGCTAAAAAAGGACTGACAAAAGGATATAGTGTTTGGGTAGAAGAAAACGAAAGCCGTTCGTCATCCCAATCCGAGAATGCCTCGCACAAATAATGGTTCAATCAATTAACCTGGATTGATCCACACATGTCCTCGATCTCTACTTCAACGATGGTTCTCAAACTGGTATTTCAAATTCGGTCAAAGCGACCGTGCACGATTTGAACTTCTCACCGATCTCCCTTATCGGATGACTATTGATTAATTCCCAACTTATTTCACTCTCTTTTCCTCACAATTTTGATGGTTAATTGAGACAATATGTCGTACCGCGTGTTTAGATCTAGAAGTAAATCCCGTACGCATGTCATGTTATTAAGGCCGACCATCACAAGAATAAAAGAAGACAAAATTCAGAGAGACAAAAGACAGAATCCAGAGACAAGAATTGGATGACGCTTTTTATTTTTTATTTTTTGAGAGATATATGGGTTTGAATATCAAAACGAGAAAATAATGCACTTGGATTACAACCCTCAAATAACCAAGTACATAGAAAGGATAACAAAACAAGCTACAATGATTCTCGGTCGCACAGTTGCTCGTCAGGACCGATTTTTGGACTGATGTATTGCTGAGCCCTTCACCAATTTGAACCATGTTGATGCCAAAGACGTGCCTCAGATCCAACGATAAATTATGTCATTTCTCATTTCTTCAAACTTTGGACCTTGTGAAACATTCAACAAGGCAAGGGACAGGCATTCTGGTGGGACTGTTCCCATAGTAATGACATGACCTGTATCCGCCATCAACTATTTCATATTTTGACCTCCTTGGTCGACCTCTCATGCCTCCTCAAGCGTTGATCAGAACCAATCTTAGAGCGCCTGTTAAATAGCACAAACTTCGAAACTTTGGGTAACAACCCGGGTTAGCACAAAGAAATCGCATATTGCAAGCCTAGGGTTGTTATGCGTCATCCCGAAATGGTTCGAGGGCGCAAGCCGCGTGTACCGATAGTATTCCCAAAAGATTGCTTATGTGCCTTGATCAAAATTAGAACAAAATTGTAAATGACATGTAATCCGAAACAAAGGCGAGCTTGGATTTTTTTTTTTCGAATATCCCTTACTCAAAGTAATAGACAAATAAAATAAAAAAAAGGACACTTGACCGACTCAAAAGAAAAGCTTTCATTTTTTTTCCATTTTCTTTCTTTTGTTTGATTACTTTTTTTTCTTTCAAAAATTCCTTTCTGACACAACGAACATGATTTTAGCAACGACACGAGACAGACTCAAAATAATGTTTAACGCTATCCGTGAGTCAAAATATATAAACAGACTGATGATAATGGGCGGGTCCACCCGGATTGTGAAAATAGCGAGACCCGACATTCGAGTAGAGTCAGACTATTACATGAGGAACAAACAAAATACTCTTCAAGTAATCGTAATTGATTGTCCTTACTCTAATATTGACCTTATCAAACACATGAACTAAGGCGAGATAAAAAATTGTGACCCAACTCGAAATTCCAGCATAACTTAAAACCAGATTACAAAAAATTATTTTTTATTTGAAAAGTGACTCCAAAGTTGGACATTGCGACAACGCAAAGATAGACACGAAAAATTGTTTTTTTTTTTTTTGAAATAAACTCATCGATCTAACTTGAAAATTAATCTTAGAGTCTTTACAAAACCTGGCCATTATAACGGCGTAAAACCTCGATAAATTATTTTCAAAACATTGGTCTTGACTTGGACACAAACTCAAACACAAAAGAGGTCCCAAAATTTCGCCATTATAACGACACAAAACTATGACAAATTATTTTCTAATATCTGAGACCAAACCCGGACACAAAATTAGACTCTAAGAGTTCTTGAAAAAATTCGCCATTATAACGGCGTAAAATGACAACTAAACAAAAATATTTCGAAACACGGGACTAAACCCAATTTTTCCATCATTTTCCCTTTTTTTTTCCCGCAAAATTCGGCTCTCGCCCCTCGGTGATCGGTCAGCATAACAACCCTTAGACTAGAACAAACGCAACACATTATATGCCCATGATGTGTCTTTTGGGGGCATGGGCCCCATTATGACACGAGGGAGTCAGCCTAGACAAGTGCGGTACCGGTGTACCGCACCTCACTAAGTCTAATGACATGCAAGTAAATTGGCCTAGATAAAAGCACAAGTTCAACTCTAGGTGACTCAATGGGTTCATGTTCTATAATTTATGGCAATTTTGAAGTGCCTCGGGGGTACCGGTCGACAACGTCTAACGGCCTAACCCAATGCACCTCCTCGTAAAAAAGGGTTAACTTTTTGTGTCCTGAGACACGACAGAAATTCCAGACGCCGAAGCGAAACTGGCGTGCATGTGTGCACTGTTCCAGAGGACTCAGAGGTGTACGAGAGAAGACAGTTGTGAATATACAGTTCAAACATATCAAAACAGTAACATTCAAGGCAATATATACAAACAATATTCAAAGCTGAAAGCGACAAGTTTTAAAGCCTGAGACTCTCAGTTTTCACTTTCCTCCCCAGCGGAGTCGCCAAGCTGTCACGACTCTTTTTAACTCAAAAAAGAAAAAAACTTATGTTTTAAAAAGGTTGTGACCGGTGTTAATAGGTACACGAATTATTAAGAGATTTTCGGAGTCGCCACTTGACAAGTTAAAGGTGTGCCAAGTCACCAAAGTGGTGTACCTAGAACACCTATGACTCGTAAATGGTCTGCGTCAGAGTTTCGGATAAGGATCTCGGTTGACCCTCGGGAAGGTGTTAGGCACCCTCGAGTCCTGTGCCAAGCACAGTTGCTTTTATTGACGCATTTCGACTCTTTAAAATTGTTTTGCTATATTTTGCCTTGATTGTTACGCTTCAATTTATTACTAATTTTCCTCATTCAATAAATGAAACTCAAATCGAATATAATCGCGCGAGAACTTCACTCGTTCGAAATCTTTCGACTTAAATCAATTAATTCGCGCAGGCACTTCACCCATTCGAAATCTCTTGACTTTATATGAGTTACATTGTGATCGATTACTTATTTGATTCTTACTCGAATCATGTGCTAAGCACAACTGCTTCTATTTATCGTTTTCCGACTTTTAGAAAATTATTTGTTATTATTTTTCCCGTATTTTTATGCTTTGACATTAAACAGAATGTGATATATATTCTAATTCTAAAAAAACTAAGTACTGTTACGTTAATTAAAAAAAACATTTTTATAAATGTAGCAGATAGCCCTTTTTGCCTTATAACCCTTGAGAATGGCTAAATCTTTATTAAAAGTGGCTTGAACTTACGTTTAAAGAACTAACTCATTTTGTGTCGTACTTAAAGAATCATGGACATAGCACACGGCCAACTTCTGTTTTGCTCCGTTCCGTTTTCTTTTAAAAGTTTTACATTTGTGGCCATATTTTGCCTATTTGTTCAGATCTGACTTCATTTCCAGAGTTTGCATCGTCGCACCTATTTTGCTTATATTTCAAATCTGGCCATGTTTCGCTCAAGTTGCTAAAATTATTCTCGATTCCATTTACAAGCTCAGTTTAAATCCTAAATTTGTCTAATCAAATTGCATGTTAAGAAAATGAAACAAAACAACTTCAAAGATTTAGTATGCAAGTTCCATGGTAAAGAAGCTAACAAACTCACAATGATAAACTTAGATATGTCATACACAAACTGTAAAAGGGGGCCTTAGCAGGCTGTTTTTCATGTCATCTTCATAGCAAAACAGTATATACAAAGCTGGAAAATTACCTAATGGCGAAACCTTTCAAAGCAATCAAGGAATGACCAGAGCTAAGCCCAAGAACACCACCAGCAAGACAACAAGAAGACAGCCACCAAAATAGCCTATTTTAACTATGGAAACTCTTTTAAATGTTTCCACTATTCTCTTTCTATCAACTCTCAGCTAACCTTTCTTTTAAGATGGCTTTCTCAGATCTAGATTTTAGTAGTAAGTGATTTTTCTTTTAGATCTTCTCTCTCTCCGTCGTGTGTTTTCCTATCTTAAAATGAGAAGAAGGCAGCCCTTAAATAGGCTCAAAAGAGCTGTTGGACAGCTCATTTTTTGTCCACAAAATCCCATGCTTATGATACTAGACCCAAGGCCATAAATGTAAGAGCATGCCTTGCACTAGACACCAAAATATATGGCAGAAAAGCCTTGTTTCCAGCTGCCAAAGGTACCTTTTTTTGTCTTTTTAATTGACTTTTGACTCCTATTAATGAAAATGACAGATTAATAAACTAACAATCTTAATCCTAATAAAAATTTAACACTAGGATCAGCCCCAAAAATTCAGAACTACTTATTAGGCTTCTGGCATCCCAACCAAAGCCAAAACATACTAAAATTGCCCCCGAACCCATCCCATGAGTTCAAACTCGGTTATGTCCAATAGAAGGGTCACACTGACCCCTTTTGGACTCCAAATTTCTAGCTAAACAGCCCAGAACTAATGTTCAAATTTCTGGACAAACAAAGGTTTTAAAATAGGCTCAATCCAAACTAATCAGAGGACAACAAAACTAACCTACATGCTAAGATTCTACAGAAAGCCAAAGCAGACATTATAGAACAAATAACTTCACCAAACTTACTCATACGTATTGTTCAACTTGAACAATACACACTCTGCCTAAACCATGGCACGACAGACAAAGCTCACTTAGCTCGCGTACTTAATCAATGACAAAAGCAATTAACACTCCGATTTCAAACTAGAACTTTAGACAAATGACACGCTTGTACTAATGGGACCAAAGGAAAGTCATCACATGCTTTAGCAAACAGACAACAGGTTCCTACATCAAACGACCAAAACTTTACTTACACTTGATGATAAGAAACTGATTCATGCTATTCATTACTCATAATGACACGCCTAGGCTGATTTAGACAAGCTGAAACATTCGACTGACCATAACACAAACACCACCCGATGCATCCAGTTCAATAGTCTCTAAATGATGTATCTGGATTAATTAATGCCTCGTTTCGTATGCAAGTTTTGTGGGATGCTTTCACACCTTTTAATTGCACAAGGCAAACCTTCGCTTGAATCAGCATGACTATTGGGAACAAGACTTCCTCTATAAATAGGTTATACATTTCTCAGGTTTTTAATCTCATAGAAATCTAACAAAAAAAATCAAAATCAACATGGCGCGCAAACCACACTACAAGACTAAGGATCTGCAGGTTGACATTGACGAGATAAGAGATCGCCTTTGTGAAGCACGCAGGCGTCAATTAACTGACATCCGCAGAATAGCTAGGGTTCTGCGCATTCTTTTGGGGATGTATGGCAAGAACCTAGATGACTACATTACCCCTCCCCCCCTAGTTCCTCACCACCACCACCACCACCACCACCCACTGCCCCTGAAATGTAATATATATATATATATTGTTTTTTATATGTATTTTAATGAATGGCCATTATTTTAACAGCATATCATAGCATATTTATGCATGTTATTGGCAACCCTTGGATCGTTGTTTTTGATTTGCATAAAGTGCGTTCTGAAATCCTCCACACGATATGCATCTGCTGCCAAGTAATAGGACCCCAAGTGGTCTACAAAATGAAACTTTGTACGAATATTTTAAGCAAGGTGCCTCGTACAAACTCCGTAGTGAGCTTGGGGAAACCACTTGGCAACTGATTTTGCTATGCTTTTAAGCCTGTCTGAAATTACGCTCAACTCATCATTGTACTGGGCTATGTCAACCAATTGTTCGAAAAAAAAATCATAAGAAGCATCACATTCTTTGTCCACAACTCAGAATGCAACAGGGAATATGTGCTTCTCTGCATCCTGGGCAACGGTAGACAACAACACCCCGTCGTACTTGCCTGACAAATGAGTCCCACCAATAGCAAGGACTTTTCTCATATATAGAAAACCCCTAATCCAAGATCCATAAGATATAAAAAATACTTAAACCTCCCACAACTATCAAGCTTCAAAGCTGTCTTGCTTCCAATATTATGGGACCTTACCATATAACCGTATGCCTCCAAAATTTCATAACTGTGTTCATGTGTGCCTCTTGCTATTGCCTTGTCAATCTCACATCCCTTCAAACTTTTCCAATAACTAATGTTGCATCCCAATTCTCTGTTAAATGCAACTCTGATGTCTTTTGGTGTTATTCCTTTCCCCTCAATATACCTATTCTTCATGTATTCACCAACAACATCAGCCGTGGCATGTGTATGGTGGCTTTGCAGGTGCTGCACACAGCACGTGTGCTCGCCATTGTAGATTGTAATATATATAAAATGTATCACTACTATGATACCTCAATGCTCGAAGCCACCACTTCGAATTTGAATCAACACATCGGGCATAAAACAACTTTTTTGTATTCTTCACAGCTTTGAAAGAAAAAGGCTTCCTCACTGCAGCAAGCTCAACTTCACCACCATTTCTCGCTTGTTCTTGAAAGTCATACCCTTTACAAAACCTGTGCCGTCTTGTCCAAAAAAATCATTGCGGCTCCTCTGTGATGGTACTCTTGCTGAAGGATTATCAACTACTTCTCCACCTTCTTCACCTTCTTCGTCTGCCTCTCCACCTTATTTTAATTCATCTTCATCCATCTCAACATGCATATCTTGTTCATTTGAACTTGAAATTCCTTCAGGCCTTGGAATCACACTAACCCTTAGTGTTGGCCTAGCCCCAGCTGGGTCTACATCAGCAATATAAAGCTAAACATCATCATCAATCCTAATTTTAGATGGAGCAGTCTTTTACTTTGCGGCAACTCTCAGCATATATGAAATGCAAAGATCCCTAGGATCATCACTTACCCCCCAACTGCATATGATTTTGTTGACAAGTTCATCATATGTAACATTCCTACTCACAAGGATAGGTCTTGTCTCTTTTACCTTAGTAATCCAAGCATAGCATTTCGAGCGCTCAACCCATTCACCGAGAAAATCAACTCCTAGTAGTATGTTGTCCCCCATTACTTTAACAATATCTACAAGATAGGATAAACATTCATCAAATGTGGTCCATGTAGCAAAGGATATTGGAACATCGAAAAACAGATCCGAACATACCAAAGGATGTTTAAGAATACAAGCATACCGATGTGAACCATCTATACATCAGTTCCGACCATCTACAAAAATGTTCCAACATTATGAATAGCATTTACTGAACATGCTGTAAGATTATTCGGGCAACCAAAATTATGTTCCGTAACTCTGACTAGCACAATAGGAACATCAAAAGGATTGTCTTGAGCATCTAATACAATGTTGCATAATTGTGACTACGTTGTACGAGCATCTGTAGAACAATCTATAGGATGTTGCGATCGTCACAGTAAGATGTTTCAAAACAACAACATACTGTTTAAAATTAGAATAGTAGAGATTAGCAAGACGGAGGTTTACACTTACAAGAGATATGAGACTTGTCAAGCTTTTCAGTTTGAAGTAATACCCAACATTATTCAAATAATTTCAACGACAAGCTTTCCAATTTGAAGTAATGGCCAACCAGTAAACATTATTCAAAGCATTTCAACGGCAAGCAAACCAAATAAAAGTAATGCCAATCAGAAATTATTATTCAAAGAATTGCAGCATATTTTCCCCAAATTATATCTTCAATTAGAGTCAATAATACCTAATTAACCGAAAAGGATTTAGATCTGACAATATTTTGTGTTTGGGAGAGTTGGAATGCAAGAATAATGGCGAAAACGAAGAGAGATTGAAGAAAGAAGATGCGCAGCAGCTTTGGTGTTTTCAGGTCGCGAGGGAGAAGAGGAGAGAGGGGAGAGAGAAAGAGAGAGAGAGAGAGAGAGAGAGAGAGAGAGAGAGAGAGAGAGAGAGAGAGAAAGGAGGGAACAAACGGAGGGAAAAATATTTTCCTAATTTGGCAAATTTTATTTTTTATATACGTGAGGACCAAAGTATAAGAAATAAAACTTTAGGGTGAAGGGGAGTGAAGGAAAGTTATGTTTAAGTGCCTTAATCAATTGTGTCCCTTCTGCTACATTAATTAAGACTTTGTCCCTTTTAGCTATTTACACTTTTGAGTGTCCCTTCTGACCAAATGTCCCAACAAACAAGCATTCATATTTGTTATTTAAACATAATATTTAATCTATAGATGCCTATGAGCTTTCTGCAAATTCGAACTGCTACGACAAAGAAAAACAGGCTTACATGTGGTTACATATACACTTGGTAAGCATTTTGCATAACTAGAAAAATAGATTACGTGCGATCCTTTCACATAACCAGAAGAAGAAATTTGACGAAAATATGAATCTAGTATTTAGCAACTCAACAATACTGCAATACTATAAACTAGACACCTTAACCAACAACTGACGATATAAACTCTTACATCTATCAATTTCAAAAGAAACACTCTAAGTAATTTCAGCACTATCAGATTCCATTACCGTATTAACATGAATGTCGGGATTTTCTGATTTATGAACCAGAAATCGATATGCTTTACTGTTTATAGCATATCCAATGAAAACACAATCAACTGTTTTCGGTCCTATCTTAACCCTTTTGGGTTTTGGGACTTGCACTTTTGCCAAACACCCCCACACTTTGAAGTAATTCAAGTTGGGCTTCCTTCCTTTCTACTTCTCATATGGAATGGAAAGTGTTTTGCTATGGGGAACTCGATTGAGTATTTGATTAACCGTGAATATAGCTTCCCCCCACAAGTTCTGAGGTAAACCCGAATTTATTAATAAGGCATTCATCATCTCCTTTAATGTCCGATTTTTTCTTTCCGCAATCCGATTAGATTGAGGCGTGTAAGGGGCAGTTATTTGATGAATAATCCCATATTTCAAACATATTTGATCAAAAGGAAATTCATATTCGCCGCCCCTATCACTTCTTATCATTTGATCTTTTTGTTAAGTTGCGTTTCAATTTCATTTTTGTATTGCTTGAATTCGTCAATTGCCTCATCTTTACTACTAAGTAAATAAACATAGCAGTAACGAGTGCTATCGTCAATAAAAGTTATGAAATACTTCTTTCCACCGCGAGATAGTATTGACTTCATGTCGCAAATGTCCGTATGAATTAAGTCTAATGGTTCAGAATCCCTTTCAATTGACTTGTAAGGGTGTTTAGTATATTTAGACTCAACACATATTTGACATTTTGACTTTTCGCAATCAAATTTAGGCAATACTTCCAAATTGATCATTTTCTGCAAGGTTTTATAATTGACATGTCCCAAACGAGAATGCCATAAATTAGTTGACTCAAGTAAGTAAGAAGAAGCTGCAATTTTATTCATAGTGTCAACGACCATTACATTGAGTTTGAAAAGGCCCTCAGTCAGGTAACTTTTTCCTATATACAGTTCATTCTTAGTTATTACAACTTTTTCAGAAACAAAAACACACTTAAACCCATTTTTAACGAGAAGTGCAGTAGACACCAAGTTCTTCCTTATTTCAGGAACGTGAAGAACATTGTTTAGAGTCACAACCTTGCCAGATGTCATCTTGAGGAATATCTTTCCATATCCTTCAATTTTCGCCATTGCAGAGTTGCCCATAGAGAGTGTCTCATCAGGTCCAGCGGGAGCATACGAAGCAAAGGCTTCCTTCACAGCACAAACATGGCGGGTGGCTCCTGAATCAATCCACCATTCTTTAGGATTTTGACACGGCCCGGAATCTGGTTAGGCCGTGCGGGCACCCGACATCCTCCCCTAGACCCGTCGGGCAAACTCTTACCAATTAAATTAAGAAAATAAATATAATAATTCATAAATAAGGACAAGACATAAAAAAAATACAGAGATACTGATACCTCTAGGCTGTACAAAAGAAATTACAGCTGACTACCCAATATACTAGGTTTAGGGCTATCCAGACTAGACATCTAAGAGTACAAAAGAAGACAAATACTTCCTGAAGGGAGCAAAATGCAACTGAAATAATTACCAATAAACTGGTGGCCATCCGGAATAAAAGCTGGCTCACCCTGATAGCTGAAGTCGTCTTCGCTCCTTCACAACGTGGCGAGCTCAATTCTGGAGCGAACCTGCCGAAACAAAATAGATAGACAAGAAACAAACAACAAACAAGGGTGAGTCAAAAGGACTCAATAAGTGGGGCAGACTAGCCACCTCAAAGAATAGGATAGCTAGCCAGGGAGAAGAAAAACAAATAAACCAAATCCACCTTATTTGAACAATAAACAGGCAGAGCCAGATAATAACTGAAAACACATATGGAATCATAAACAACCAGGGAGATAAGGTAGACAGAACATATAGATGTCCCGAACATGCCGACGATCAGAAATACATCCTGTTGCGGCGTGCAACCCGATCCATATATTCATACTGTTGCGGCGTGCAACCTGATCCATATATTCATACCGTCGCGGCGTGCAAACCGATCCATATATTTATACCGTCGCGGCGTGCAACCCGATTCATATATTTATACCGTTGCGGCGTGCAACCCGATCCATATATTCATCCTGTTGCGGCGTGCAATCCGATCTCCGCAACCCAGAATACGAGCCAGAAATATATAGGCAAACTGAAATACATCCACAACATGGTGTACATACCGCATACATAAAACACAACACAATAGTCAGTATGCGGTGCAATGAGATGGGATGAATGCGGTATGATGCAATGCAGTCACATGTGCTTGATACCTATCTCCGGCGCGGGACTCTCATTGTCTACAAGGAGATATATGCAAAGATGATCCTTCACCGGCTCGGGACTCTCATCGATTACCGGGAAGTATATGCAATGATGACCATTCACCGGCTCGGGACTATCATCGATTACCGGGAAGTATATGCAATGATGTCCCTTCACCGGTGCGGGACTCTCATCGCCAACCGGGAAGTATATGCAATAATGATCCTTCACCGGTGCGGGACTCTCATCGCCAACCGGGAAGTATATGCAATGCTCAAAACCAGAGTGCAATGCTCTTATGTTCAATGCAATACCAACAACAGGGCATAACATATAATATACAATGTAAATTCGAAGCTAAGGCGTAATGAGTACGCCTATCGGCAGCTACACACGCAAGGAACACATGGTAGAAAATCCACGAGGCCAGGTGCCTCCAAAGAAATGGATATAAACACTTACCTCTGTTCAAAGAAGCAAACACTATTCAACAATCGCTTTTCCCTGCCGAATCTCCTCCAAATGATCTTGTTCTAAATAAAAGAATGGAATACATAGTTAAAGTATTATATTGACTCAAATCCCCGAGTTTAGAATTGTTTCCGAACTCCATACAAATTACGTTCACCGAATACACCACATAGGATTAAATATCATTTTCTACATATCAATTACCATACTTTACATAGTGATTATTATGTCAATATTCTAGTCTAAAATAAATAATAATTATAACTTGTATAAGAAATATAATAAATCTCATTACAATAGGAAAATTTAAACTAAAAATGATTGATTGTGGCTTCAAGGTTTAGTTTGAATTGTCCTAGTTAACGTTCTGGTACCTCCTGACTCACCAAAGATGATTCCATCAGTACTAACTTTTCTCAAAGCCATCGCCCACACCTCATCATTGTTATTATTATATTGTGCTCTCACAGTTCAAAAATATAGTTGTAGCAATCCTTTTTATTCATCATTTAATATACTAATATAAAAGAAAAGGAAGCACCTAATTAGTATCCCTCTTAATTAGTAAAGCTTCAGCATAACTAAACCATGGAAAATAATACTTTGATGCTCAAAACACCAATCACGATGATCTAATCCTTATGTACCTCCCAATCAATCATACCATTATGTTTAGTCCACCAGTGCAACGTATAGCTTTTACTTGACACATCAATATACTGAAATTTTCCATTGCTATATCAACTCAAAGCTTAAAATAGTAAGCAAGAGAAAAAGAGATAGTACCCATGTCTCTTAATTGAAGCTCCAAAAATTGCAAGCTTCGAAATACTACCGCCGACTATAACTTTTCCCAAATATTTTCTATTATACAATCTTGATTTTGTCTAATGATCTTATCAGATAAGTGATGTAGGGCCTTACCTCAGTTTTTCACTATTATATATTTATTTCACCTAAATACGAACTAAAGGGTAATATCTAATTGGTCCAATAACTACTCTTAATTATATTTTTAACCATTTTTCCAACTCATAATTTACATGATTTTTTTTTCTATTTTAATAATATAAATATACCAAAACTATGGGAATAGCGAAGATGGATCTTGAATCGGATCCCCGAACTCAAGATGCGATTTAAATAGAAAACAATCAAATTATTAATTTTCGGAATTTTAGCCAAAATCAGTCGAACAACCTCGAAATTCACTTCAAAAATTCACACATGTCACAAATAATCATACGAACCTAACGGTGCTTTCGAATTTCGAATCGGAGCTCATTTGCCAAAATTGAGCTCGAAAATCTCTTTTTAATATTTATCGACAATAAAACTGAAATCTTCTTCCGATGCCTACCAAACGAGGTCTGATTTAGCTCAAACTTTACAGATAAGTCCCAATGGACCTTACGAAGATTTTAAAATTATTGGCATGCAAATCGGAGCCCTATCTCCCGAAACGACTGACCGAGGTCGTTTCATTCTCCTCCACTTAGACTCTCGTTCGTCCTCAAATGAGCTTGAGTCTAAAGAAAAATTCACACAGATATCAAGAGAATTTGTACAACCTTCATAAACTATTCCACAGACATTGTCTCATGATTATGGAATCATACCGAACTCTTGGAATAACACATATCTGGATAATATGATAATATCATTGCCCCACTTATTCGGATTAAGCTGACACTTCCTCAAACACGTGAGGAGAGTTATCTACATTTTCGGGATAAAGATATACAGAACTCTGGATGGATTAACATGATCCCGCCGATGAATTACCTCATCGATATACTTTTCGATATAGATTAATTCGATGGAACTAAGAATTAGCTCACACTTAAACAACGCCTTAGGGATTTAATATTAGGCTTCGGTATAACTTGGAGGAAGACTCCTCCACTTAGAGCATAAACTCATACAACTAAATTGAATAGAAATAGTCATCCTCGCACAACCTGCTGGATTAAGGAAGACTTAGCTAAATAGAGAACGCGGCTCAGACCTGAGCTACCAAATTACTCTCTCGAGTTGCCAAACAACTGCAACTCTCGGGTTCACAACTCCATACATTTTCTATAAGCACCACCGCCTGATGGATCAAATCAAAGGTCAAATGACGCCTCTCATTACCCTTAGTAGCCTTGAAAAACAACAATGTGCTTACCCGGCCACCTTGACACGCACTCTGGCTCAACACAGGGAACATCACAAGAGGTTACTGACCACCTAAGCTCACCAGTGCCGAACAAAGAAGAGATGGCAATGGACTGAGGATAGAAATAATTAGAGCTTCAGGAAGCTCATATTTTTATTTGCTTGGCTCCCAGAGCTACACTACTTCCGAGTCAGGCTAACCAAAGAATCACAATTGAAGAGATAGACATTAAATAAGCTTTATGGAATGACATCTATAACAATTTAACCTTCCTATAAAAGGAAACTCCGACAATTTACTAGAAAACCCTTTTATGCCGAGACAAGCTCATGGAATAACATGACTCTACTAGCGTCTCGAACCAAGAGGAGACACATAGATCGAGTATTATTTATTAATAACTTTACATCGGAAGAAACAATGACACTTCCTGATGGTGATGAATAAGAATCCTATCATCCTACCAACACTGAATTCCAAAGACCGGTAGACTAACTTGACATTATAACAGAATGAGGCACAACAAGATGCCAAGCAAACAATACCGATACTCACTCACAAATCTCTCACATTTAGACCAAATAAAATAGTAGGGTCGCATAAATGCCCTGAATAAATCATACTAGATGCTCACCCCTCTATCGCAATCGATTCTTAATAGAAACAACATCCAAGGAAATCATAGAAACATGATATGAAAAACCATTTCCAAATCGATCGAAAGAATCAAATCTTACTCACATTTAAGAGAGGAAGAAATCTCAAGGTCTACTATATCGGATACCTCAGCATCCCGTCAGACAAGCAGTTCATAGAACTGCCTCTGCAGCTGAGCTGAGCCACTACCCTGACAATCACTTTCTGAAGAACCACCACACTCTCAACCTCTACTGGATGGTGGCATTTCTTTTGCTGATTGAGATCTAAATGAAATCCCCTGCGACTGTGCAGGTGCCTGATTCGCTGAAAAAAATGGAAGCTGGAAAGATTGTTGATAGCTGTAAAGAAAAGACTGAATCTGATCTTGACGAGCTACTGGCGCACTCTAAGAATCACATGACACCAGCTGAGATAACCTGGAAGATGACCTCCCAAAATAATCAGAACTTTTACCTCCAAATGAGGTACCATGGTTGCCCACCAGGGCCACAGAATTTCTTGCTCTCCCGCTCTAACTCTTCCCCCTCTAACTTATGGTATGCCTCGAACCTTCGGGCAATATCAACAACAACATCAAATGAAATCCCGACTTCAATCTCTCGAGCCATCTGGGATCTCAAGGAAAAAGAAAGGTCATCAATAAATCTTTGAATCTCCCGAAAGGCTCATGGACTAGTTCTAATGCATACCCAACCATTCTAGAGAATTTAATCTCATATTCTAAAATCCGACAAGCTACCCTATCCAATCCACTCAAACTGGCAACACTTTTTATCTCGCTCGCTACTCGAAAGGAATTTTTTTACGAATCTAGAAGAAAAATTGAACCAAGTTAGCTAATAAGAGAGCAGTCCACCAGTCCAGGGCTGGACCCCTGAAACTGGAAAGCAGAATAATCAACACCATACCGCTCGATATAATCAAGAGCCTGAAGGATATGCTGACATCATTGTATTTTAAAAATTTACGCAGGGATTATCTGATGCGTGGCTTAAGAATATCAAAAGGTTCAATTGGGTAAAATAATGCAGCCTTTTTAGATACTCGGACCGAGCCATTACTCGGGCTAGCTAACCAGCCAGAATAACTAGAGGCACAACACATGCTGCCTCCGGAACATACTTTACTGCGGCAATATTAAGAACTGGAATAGAAGCTCCCTGAGATCGAACGTCTGCACATGCGGAAACCTGATAGGCTGCCTAGCAAATAATAGGTTCTTACGGTATCTGCGTCGCCAAGATTCTCGTAAAAGCATCGTAGAGAGCCAAAGGAACCATAAGGTCCTGCTCCCTTGCCCCTCGCAAGCTCGTACAGCTGGGACCTCCGTAACTAGATCGTCAGCACGATCAATAACTCTCGGGGCTTCGTCAGTGCTAACCTCAGGCCAAACTGCTTCGTCTTGAACTCATACCGTTTGCTGATTTGTCGCACGAGGGTTTCAGAATTACCACGAAGGAATTAACGAAAATACTTTTGCATCCTAGACCGACGCACGATCAGAAAAGAAGGAAGTGAAACTTCCTAGATGCCATCATAGCCTCTCGTAGATAAGTACGGACGTCTACGTACCCATCAGCGAGACTCTACTAGACACTGTCTTAGTCTGGATAGACTCTAAACCGGGCTCTGATACCAACTGACACGGCCCGGAATCTGGTTAGGCCGTGCGGGCACCCGACATCCTCCCCTAGACCCGTCGGGCAAACCCTTACCAATTAAATTAAGAAAATAAATATAATAATTCATAAATAAGGACAAGACATAAAAAAAAATACAGAGATACTGATACCTCTAGGCTGTACAAAACAAATTACAGCTGACTACCCAATATACTAGGTTTAGGGCTATCCAGACTAGACATCTAAGAGTACAAAAGAAGACAAATACTTCCTGAAGGGAGCAAAATGCAACTGAAATAATTACCAATAAACTGGTGGCCATCCGGAATAAAAGCTGGCTCACCCTGATAGCTGAAGTCGTCTTCGCTCCTTCACAACGTGGCGAGCTCAATCCTGGAGCGAACCTGCCGAAACAAAATAGATAGACAAGAAACAAACAACAAACAAGGGTGAGTCAAAAGGACTCAATAAGTGGGGCAGACTAGCCACCTCAAAGAATAGGATAGCTAGCCAGGGAGAAGAAAAACAAATAAACCAAATCCACCTTATTTGAACAATAAACAGGCAGGGCCAGATAATAACTGAAAACACGTATGGAATCATAAACAACCAGGGAGATAAGGTAGACAGAACATATAGATGTCCCGAACATGCCGACGATCAGAAATACATCCTGTTGCGGCGTGCAACCCGATCCATATATTCATACTGTTGCGGCGTGCAACCCGATCCATTTATTCATACCGTCGCGGCGTGCAAACCGATCCATATATTTATACCGTCGCGGCGTGCAAACCGATCCATATATTTATACCGTCGCGGCGTGCAACCCGATTCATATATTTATACCGTTGCGGCGTGCACCCCGATCCATATATTCATCCTGTTGCGGCGTGCAATTTGATCTCCGCAACCCAGAATACGAGCCAGAAATATATAGGCAAACTGAAATACATCCACAACATGGTGTACATACCGCATACATAAAACACAACACAATAGTCAGTATGCGGTGCAATGAGATGGGATGAATGCGGTATGATGCAATGCAGTCACATATGCTTGATACCTATCTCCGGCGCGGGACTCTCATCGTCTACCAGGAGATATATGCAAAGATGATCCTTCACCGGCTCGGGACTCTCATCGATTACCGGGAAGTATATGCAACGATGACCCTTCACCGGCTCGGGACTCTCATCGATTACGGGAAGTATATGCAATGATGACCCTTCACCGGTGCGGGACTCTCATCGCCAACCGGGAAGTATATGCAATAATGACCCTTCACCGGTGCGGGACTCTCATCGCCAACCGGGAAGTATATGCAATGCTCAAAACCAGAGTGCAATGCTCTTATGTTCAATGCAATACCAACAACAGGGCATAACATATAATATACAATGTAAATTCGAAGCTAAGGCGTAATGAGTACGCCTATCGGCAGCTACACACGTAAGGAACACATGGTAGAAAATCCACGAGGCCAGGTGCCTCCAAAGAAATGGATATAAACACTTACCTCTGTTCAAAGAAGCAAACACTATTCAACAATCGCTTTTCCCTGCCGAATCTCCTCCAAATGATCTTGTTCTATATAAAAGAATGGAATACATAGTTAATGTATTATATTGACTCAAATCCCCGAGTTTAGAATTGTTTCCGAACTCCATACAAATTACGTTCACCGAATACACCACATAGGATTAAATATCATTTTCTACATATCAATTACCATACTTTACATAGTGATTATTATGTCAATATTCTAGTCTAAAATAAATAATAATTATAACTTGTATAAGAAATATAATAAATCTCATTACAATAGGAAAATTTAAACTAAAAATGATTGATTGTGGCTTCAAGGTTTAGTTTGAATTGTCCTAGTTAACGTTCTGGTACCTCCTGACTCACCAAAGATGATTCCATCAGTACTAACTTTTCTCAAAGCCATCGCCCACACCTCATCATTGTTATTATTATATTGTGCTCTCACAGTTCAAAAATATAGTTGTAGCAATCCTTTTTATTCATCATTTAATATACTAATATAAAAGAAAAGGAAGCACCTAATTAGTATCCCTCTTAATTAGTAAAGCTTCAGCATAACTAAACCAGTGAAAATAATACTTTGATGCTCAAAACACCAATCACGATGATCTAATCCTTATGTACCTCCCAATCAATCATACCATTATGTTTAGTCCACCAGTGCAACGTATAGCTTTTACTTGACACATCAATATACTGAAATTTTCCATTGCTATATCAACTCAAAGCTTAAAATAGTAAGCAAGAGAAAAAGAGATAGTACCGATGTCTCTTAATTGAAGCTCCAAAAATTGCAAGCTTCGAAATACTACCGCCGACTATAACTTTTCCCAAATATTTTCTATTATACAATCTTGATTTTGTCTAATGATCTTATCAGATAAGTGATGTAGGGCCTTACCTCAGTTTTTCACTATTATATATTTATTTCACCTAAATACGAACTAAAGGGTAATATCTAATTGGTCCAATAACTACTCTTAATTATATTTTTAACCATTTTTCCAACTCATAATTTACATGATTTTTTTTTCTATTTTAATAATATAAATATACCAAAACTATGGGAATAGCGAAGATGGATCTTGAATCGGATCCCCGAACTCAAGATGCGATTTAAATAGAAAACAATCAAATTATTAATTTTCGGAATTTTAGCCAAAATCAGTCGAACAACCTCGAAATTCACTTCAAAAATTCACACATGTCACAAATAATCATACGAACCTAACGGTGCTTTCGAATTTCGAATCGGAGCTCATTTGCCAAAATTGAGCTCGAAAATCTCTTTTTAATATTTATCGACAATAAAACTGAAATCTTCTTCCGATGCCTACCAAACGAGGTCTGATTTAGCTCAAACTTTACAGATAAGTCCCAATGGACCTTACGAAGATTTTAAAATTATTGGCATGCAAATCGGAGCCCTATCTCCCGAAACGACTGACCGAGGTCGTTTCAGATTTCCAACCAAGTTGCATTCAGAGATCATAGCACACAGATCAATGTCTTGCACTCCTTGGGCCAATTTGTTTTCTTCAACCATGTTGGCTTGACCTTTTTCCTTTTTTCCGTCCTTGTCCTTCTTTGCAACACGACAGTCTGCGGACTTATGCCCAATCTTGCCACAATTGTAGTAATTTCCCTTGAACTTTTTCTTGCTAGGGTTGGTCTTCCCTCCAGAAGGCTTCTTCCTCTTATTTTGATTTGGATTATGCTCAACAATATTTGCTCCCGCTATTGTAGCATTTCCATGAGCCTTCTTTTCAGCAGATTAGTTGTCTTCTTCAATTCTTAAGCGTACAATCAAATCTTCAAGAGTCATCTCCTTGCGCTTATGTTTCAAGTAATTTTTAAAGTCCTTCCATAACGGAGGCAACTTTTCAATCATGGCCGCAACTTGAAACACCTCATTAATCATCAAACCTTCAAAGAAAAGTTTGTTAGCAACAATATAATTAATACTTTTAACATAAATATTAATCAGGGTCAAACCTTCAGCAAGGAGATCATGGATAATGACTTGAAGTTCTTGGACTTGGGATACAACAGATTTGTTATCCACCATCTTATAATCCAAAAATTTGGCAGCCACAAATTTCTTCAGTCCAGCATCTTCAGTCTTATATTTCGTTTCCAGTGCATTCCACAGTTTCTTTGACGTTTCAACATTACTATAAACGTTGTACAAGTCATCTTCCAAGCCACTTAGAATATAATTTTTGCATAGGAAGTCAGAATGCTTCCAAGCCTCAACCACAAGGAATCGTTCGTTTTCAGGTGTTTCATCATTCAGCTTGTTGTTCCTGTGTTCAAATAAATCAGAAAAATACAAAACAGATATGTATAATCAATGTGTATGGGACGATCCTGAACCCATAAGTTACTTGTGTCTCCTTAAGAAATCTAACCCCTTCACAGTTGCACAAGGTTCACGGGTTAATTTCTCCCAGGATGGAATGGGATAACAGTTCTACCGTAGCGACACTTCAAACAATAGAACTCGGCGAGCTCAAAAGGAACGGAGCAAATCACACGACTTACGTTTGTATGCAGAAAAGAGAGGGGATAATCAGATGGTATTTCTGTATGCTCTGTGTATATTCTGTGTATTTCAAAAGACTGACACGAGACAAATATATATAGCCATGGAAAAGCAGAATCTGAAGAGACACAACCTTTCAGATGTGGCTGTTACAAAACGACTACACTAATGGTTGTTTAATACATAACGGGAAAGCATTAAGGTGGAGGAAACAATCTGAATTCTGAATTCGATTCAGATTCCCATTACAAAAATGGATTATTAATAATAAAGTATTATTATTAATGTTAATTAATAGTTTTTAGTTTATTGTTGGTCCAAAAAATTAAGTCAATCAATTGACCGAATCCGAAGCCAAGACGAGCGAGCGACGACGACGGCACGAGGCTTCCCTTCTTCTCAACCCTTTTAAGGAGTTAAAAGAAGCACTTCTCTATTTAAACCCATCAAAAGCCTTTTCCTCTACCAATGTGGGAGAAAGTGCATTTCCCTTATGACAAGGAACCTTTTCACCTTTCCACCTATTTCCTATTCACACTATTCACATTCCAAAAACCCAACAATAACAATGATATTGCCCCTTCCTCAACCTTGTATCATACATATTTGTATGATCTTATAGCTTATTATGATATATGAAAAATTTGAAGGAAGAAAAGAATACACACCAATCACTTTTTTACTACATAACATTCTTGAATTATACCAGAACACACCCATGTTTAGAGTCCATAATGTTAATTGGAAGACAAAATAGATTTTTAGGCAATGAAATAAAACTTGGATACACATGTAAAGTACAAATATTGAAGACACAGCATATCAAAGCAATCTACCAACAACAAACATGGAAAGTAAAACACTATTATAGAAATGCATACTATGACGAATATCAGAACATAGTAAATTAAAGTTTGGTATATAGTTGCTTTTAGAATTTTATGTTTATTAAATTTTATTCTCAGAAAATCAATTACCTTGTCTTAGTAAATAAAAAGTTCGCAAACCAATTTTAGTATATGAGTACATGCCTATTCTCTAGATAAGTATCCTTCATCATTCATGCCCTCTGATTCATACCAACATTTGTTAAAAAGGCATAGCTCTGATCCAACATGAAATATTAGAAGTTAGTAGAACTCAGTCCAATGTTTGTACTTGAAAGTTCATTAAAACAACAAAGAAAAGGAAAAGGACCATAAATGGAAGATCTAATCCTTCTTATTATCGCATATGTGCATTGGTGGAAGGGTAAGAATTGAAGTTAAGTTTGATTTTTTGAACATGTAATTGCAACTCAAGTTTTCTTTATATCTGCAGCCATAATAAACAAAGTTTTCTTCACATCTTGACCATGTCATTTATAAAAAAATACCACTATTGGTTCGCTCTTTAACTATCCTAACATACATTTTACATGACATCATTCAAAAAATTAATCTATCATTGATTATTTTACATATAATTAAGATAGACGTTGATCTTAGACATACATGTTCTTTATGACCGTTGAATAGTCAAGTACAATTATCTTAAGAAGCTACAGTGATTATATTAGACTTTAGTCAAAACCAATAATCCATTCAAGTGTTAAAATAATTTAAATACGTATATACTGAAACAAACCTCATCTTTATCATTAAGATGACATCTATATCACAAACCTCAACCAGATATAATCCATTAGGAGAATAATCAGTTCCTTTCTTTTGCAGTAGGAAGATGATATTCAACAAATAATCCAAAGGAGTAAAACAAATGTGTCAGAAAAGTCAAAGCACAATGAAGAAAGGCAAGAAGATTTAAGTACGGGAGTGATAGAGAACTAATCTTAAGCCAATAGAAGATTGATGATTGAGAATAAATAACCAAGGGACATTTGATTTTGAAAGGGATCAAACAAAGCGGTGGCAACTCTTCACTGATAGCAACCAACGTGAAGCAAGTACATGAAATTAAATGGATATATATACATTGCCTATGAGTAATATATCAGGCCAAACAACTAAAGGGTGCCAAACAACTAAAGGGTGCCAACTATTTGAATCAACAACTGACGTGAAACAATAGGCCTAAGTTTTTTTTCTTAGTTATGGTATTAGATGGGCATTTTGGCAATCTGACTTTTACTCTTTTTGAGGACATGTTTTTACAGTAGATAAATAAATATGAGATTCTCCCCCAATTAATTAACGTATATGTATCTTTAAGCGTTAGAGTTAGACGAATATTTGTACGAGATGGCTCAGTGGACTCACCTAGTACTCTAACGCTGTAGTTGGCTTATCGTTTATGTGTTCGAGTCTCTAATGCTACATTTCTCCCCCAATTTATTTTTTTTCTATTTTTTAACATTAGCTTTCACTTTACAACTTCTGTCTAATGCATGCAAGGCACCCGCCACGTGTCTTTTCAGTAATGATGACACTGCTACTCATCTATCTTAAAAATTTTGCTAATAAATATTCATGCAAATCCTTCACAAAATCAAACAAAGATTAACATTTTGAGCTATAAAAAGAAAGCACAAATATTGTGAAAAATGGCTCATCCAAATAGAGAAATCAGAGATAGACATAACAATGCTGCCAATGATGTCCGTGCGATCCGTATGATGGTAGATGATGTTATTGAGTACATATTGGTGCTCATCAACAACGTTGATACTGAGAATCGACGCATGAAGAGAATGCTCTGTTCCATATTCCTCCATCTTGGCCAGTCAGATGAGTACGAAACTCCCCCACGATCTCCACCAGCACTTGACTGATGGTTTGGTTAATAACGGTGGTGTTTTGCTAAGTGGTATATTTTGCAGGATTTTTTGGGGTTAGTTAAGTTTATGATGCTCAGCACCTTTAAATTGGATGTGTTCATCTGCCTTTGTAAGTGATGGTTTGGTTTGAATTGGTGGTGTTTTGCTACATTATGATGTTGATCACCACCTTTACTATGATGTTACTTTGCATGTGTTCTTTCTGCCTTTGTAAATGAAATCTTTTGCTTTGATGTATGGTCTTCAAGATTAAGATTAGTAATTGGTTTCTTATTTTCTTCTGTAATCAAGCCAATTATTTCTAATTTGTTCTAACGTTGACTATTTAATCATGCAAATGGTTTTTAGGTGCAGACAAATGTAATATGATTTGGATAAGTTTCATTATGCATAAATTTTTCTTTATACAAATGGTTCTAACTTCTTTATGCATAAATTTTTATTTAAAATTGTTATTATTTAAAAATAAAACAAAATTCATTTAAATCAACATTTTCAACAATGATGGAAATAACTTTTTTTTTTTTTTTTGAATTAACTATAAATTTGATAAACGGTAAATAGAGAGAGTGAGAGTGAAATCTTCTCATTTTGTTAACAGACTAGTCATGTTGCACAAACCAATGAAAGCAATTAAATTACATTGGGTAGCTTTGCTTTGAACAACACGTTCATCAATAAAGGAAAAGTCCTTTTCATCTATAAAACCATAGAAAAAATTCTTTAGCTCTAAAACAAGAGAATCCGAAATTGCATCCAGGAATCCTCTAAGGTATGAATTGGAACAACCATTCTGAAATTTTTCTTTCATTCAACTATAATTAGCTTTATGATATTCTACCATACTAATGAAAATTTTATTTTACAACTAATTGTAGTACAAGGATGTCTCGTCCAAATTCAGCAACAATACCCATCGTCCCCATCAATTTCCCTCTCCTGACAATTTGTACCCAACTGCAAGAGGTGCGTCTTGAAACTGCAAAGTTATATCAACAGAAAAATCAGGATATGCAGGCATTCAAAATATGGATCGGAGATGATGATGCTAAGTATGGCTATTGCGACCGCAAATTTTGAGGGCATATTAAGCACTTGTATGGGCAAGATAAATAATGATTCACAAAGCTCTCCTTACAACCTTAAGACATTTTAGATGGGTGTTTATCTATTTGTCTTTAGGAAATTATTATGTGTGCTTCCAATGGTTGGATTGAAGTCATTGAACTGATGAGTTGGTTCAATTTTTTTCTTCCATCTTTTTTTAAGTTTATTAATTGTCGGGTTGTGTTATGAAATGTTCTGTTATGTTTTATGTTTTATAATTAAATAGTAAAATTTAAATGAACTATGATTTATGAGTTTAAAATAATACAAATTATAATGATGAAAAAGGAGTGGCAAATTTCAGGATTACACCATAAAAGGGTCGCTTATGTTGAAGATTTCTATAGTTAATGTTTCGTTCATGGGTTTCTATATTCAAATAGTGGTGTTTCGAGCTTGTACCCCGTCGTTATTTCAAATATTTCTAAATAACATTGAGTCGAGATGGAGGTAATACATGCAGTTTAAAGTTTTTAAAACGTCAACTCATTGATTCTTCCAACCATATATTTTGCGTCTCTAGGTAGAAATCATCATGCTTTTACTTTCCCTAGGATGAACATAAAATTGACCAATAAAAATCACTTGCTTACCGTGATAAATCAGAATTAAGCAATCCACAATTCATGTCATTTAAGTCTTCCTTACGCACAAGACCTGTAAGAGAAAATAGACGATGACATAGTTATACCTACCCTTTATAAATTTGAATAGTACCTGCAAAGTTCCATTTGTAATTTTCAGTTTTATTCACAAATACAAATCACGTATAAATCACCTCTTTAGCGCAGGCATGTAGTCAATGTAACTGACTATATTCATGATGCCTTTACCTACAATGTTTACTGAGTACCCCTTCAATATTGTTTTATTTGTATCATTTATTTTTCACGTCACTTAAGGAGGTACATTTGACAATTTGACCCATTTTAAACTTCTCTCTTCAATAAATGTAAACTCTTATTTCTACCTTCAAATTCAGTCAATACTACGGGCAAAGTGAAAAAAATATACGAATAATTAATTTTGCATTGAACTTTTAAGTTGACAAATAAATTAAGCAGACTATATAAAGTAAGGAGGACAAATAAAACGAGACGAAGGGAGCCGTACTCATAGCTTCTCGGTTGTGTTACCCTCTCAGAAATAAAGTAGGTTGTGGCTTGGATTGTTGCCACGATTAAACTATTGTAGATTCGTGCAATAAAAATGGGGGTACGGTAATGAAACGTAAATGCACCGAATGTTTAAATTTTAATTGTTAAATTAGATTGAGATTGTATTTGTCAAAATTATAAGGGATTTAAAAGCAAAAAACTACTTATAGGCTCATTCATATTAGTTTGTTAGTGGTAACTCAAAAAAAATTAGCGCATAACCGATTGTATGCGTAAAATATAAGTCAAAAGTGAAAACTTCTCCAAAGTGGCTTAGTAGACTCAGCCAAACGGTATCTATGACTTCCTATCAGTAATTTGCCGCCAAAACGTGCGGGCTACATTTTCAATTCACTTTCCAATCTAGAAAGTACTGCCTATAAGTGTTTTCGTTTCTTGGGAGTTGGGATGCATACGCTTCTCTTGATTACTTCGGTCCGCTCATCTAACTCCATAGCTAAAGCCATTGGAATATCTTGGGGACAATAGAAAGAGAGAAACATGAGGCAAAAGATGGAGAGAAATATGAGCGATGCGGAGACATCTCTCACTAGCCTGCCGACTGTGTGTTTAGAGGCTGTCGTCCATAAATTTCTCGATTCGAATCCCACAGTGCAATATATTTGCGGCTTTTCTTCAACGTGAGTCCTTCAAAAATAATTAGCATATTAATAAAGTTTCTCAATTACCGTTAAAAAAAAATTTATTTATGATCAGGTTTATTTATTTTGTGTGGAGATAAATATATCTGCAGGTGCAGGGAAATTCGCACCCTAACCTTATCAGGGCCTTTTCAACATGGGCTGAAGATTGAGTTCAGGCCGGAAAAGTTGCAAGATCGTGACGATGTTATTCTGAAGTTCCTTGAAAGGTTGGACGGTGCAGGGATTGATTATGCCTCTCTACTCCTTGGAACATATCGTTTTTTCATGGAGGGCAGCTTAGATGGATTAACCTTATTATGTCGACTTGCTATCGCTTCTCCTACGCGTCACGCGGGTCAAGCTCGTCAAGCACAATATAACTATGCTATTGCCGTGTTACTGAAGGGCTGCAATAGAGGAGTACAATGCCTTCGTTCGGTTTGGGCTTGAATTGGAGGTAGATTTGCTATGATTAATTATCGAGATTGCCTTAGATCGATGATTGGCGCTGACCAGTTTAGCAAAATAACCATGTCTTATATTTGTAGTGAAATTGGACGCACACATTGGTCTTCAAAGACCTTATCCCCCTTAGATTGTTACTTCGACGAGCTAAAGGTGACCTGCGATAAGTGCATCGCTGATATAGAGATGTATAAACCTGCGTTACCAGAACTGAATGTAGTAGTAGAAATTGATTACTCCACATGTTCATCAGATTCAGGTGATGCATATGAGACTAAAGTGGTGGTGTCGGACGACGACGAGTCTGATGATGACAAGTCTGGTTCGTCGAGGTAGTGCATAAGCTAATTGTTGAAGGGGAATTTTAAGGTGCACCATAATCATGCTCCTTATTTTTGTATTATGTTGATGTAAGTAGCCTGTAAATTCCTTTTGTCTACGTTAAGGAGTAATCGAGTACTACAACTACTTATATAATGCTTGCATGGTTTAATTAGACATTTTATGATATGTTTTTGGGTACCGCTGGTAACACCGCTTTTATCATTTCACTCAGACAAAGAAGATAGTGTGCTAGTTTCATCATGGAATATGAATTCAGGTTCATCGCTTTAGCACACCCTTCGAATAACAATCTCTTTTTTTAAATGTCGTGGAATTGAATACAAAGCTTTGTTCGTACCAAAACTCATACTAGCAACATTAATCAATAGTTTGTCGCGCGAGCGACGTTAAAACTAATGGTCCGTAAAACTAAAGTTGGTTTCGCGTTTGCATATCAAACTTTTGTAGTTCAAATTTTAACTACAATTCTTAGTTTTTTGTAGGAGTTATGCGAAAGTGGAAAACCAAAATCAAATATTAATTTTTAATTTTTGCAATATACTGGGAACAACTTCACTCACACTCACCTTTTCAATTCACAGTCGAATTGTCTCTTCACAATCCATTAAGCAACTTCCCGCCCAAATTGGTGGGTCAGATTTTCAATGCCAACTTGCTCAGTACTCGTACGATCTATCACTGGATTCCTTGAGTGTTACCCACCTCCTTCTTACGTCGTCTCTTCCTCCTTAAAAAGTCATCGGAAAAATATATTCATTCTACCAATAAAAATCAATCATGGATGTCGAAGAATCAAATATCCTCTGCCAGATTTTAGGTCTATATCGAGACGATAGCTTGTTCGACAGTCGGTCAAATATTTGTACGACTGGCGAAAATAGTGAACCCAACGTCGCGACTGGTGAGAGCCAAGGGGTTAATCCGCGTGCACCAGCAGGACGTCCGACCGTTGGGATGAATTTTCGTAGCTTAGAAGCAATGGTTGATTTTTACCAGGAACATGCTCGACAAAACGGATTCCGCATTACGAAATACTCGTGCAAGAAGCATTCGAATGAATATGACCTCATATCTGCGCGAAGACTGTCTTGTCACAGAGCTAGAAACCGAGGCAGAGATCAAAACTTGAATAATGGATGCAAGGCTGGAATTTACGCCACCCTTTGTACGGATCGAACTTCTTGGGAGGTCCAATCGGTTACGGTTGAGCATAACCATGATTTAGAACCACAGTTTACAAGTTTAATGCCATCCCGTATGAAATTAAGTCCTGCACTCAGGAGGAATTTCGTGCCAGCTAACACAGCGGGGGTTAGTCCTAGTCGGTCATTTAGGACGATGGAAATCATGAATGGGGGGGCTGAAAATATGGGATGCTGGCCAAGTGACAGCAGAAAGGGTGTCGATCAAGATAGGAGACTCAAGTTGAATCCCGGTGACGCAGAAGTTTTAAATCAATTTTGTCAACGTATGCGTGCCATGGATAAAAAATTCGTTTACAAGATGGATTTAGACAACGAAGGCCGACTGAGGAACGTAATGTGGATTCACCCGCAAGCAAATCTTGCATACCAGCAGTTCCGTGACGTGGTTTACTTCGATTCATCATACAAAGTTAACCAGGAAACCATGCCGTTTGCAACAGTCGTGGGCGTGAATCACCATAATCAGTCAATTATACTTGGGGCTGGACTACTATCGAGCGAAGACATCACAACATACAGGTGGTTATTCGGGAGTTGGGTGAAGTGTATGGGAGAAATCAAGACACGTGCCATCGTAACTGATCAATGCGAGAGCATAGGGGCAGCCATAAGGGAAGAATTCCCTACCACAACCCACCGGCTGTTCCTATGGCGTATGTTATCAAAGGTGCGTTCAGAGTATAAAGGAGTTAGAGAGAATGATGTTGTCGTAGAGCAGTTCGAGAGCATCATCTACGGGTCTATGTCGGTCGTGGAATTCGAACGAAGATGGGACCAGTTCATTCGTGATCCCCGTTTACAAGATAGGCGATGGCTTGAAAAAATATATTCAACAAGGAGCCAGTGGGTGCCGGTATACCTGAAGGACACGTTCTGGGCTGGTATTAGCTGCACAAAGCGGAGCAACTCAATCCACCCATTCCTTGACCAGTTTATCAACAGAAAAGCTGACCTTCAGACATTCGCGAAGCAGTACGAGGTAGCTATCAAGTCCAAAATGGAGAAAGAGTTAAAAGAAGAAGAGAGTTCCAAGGATACCCGACTAATTAATCTGACCGGCAGTCCCTGGGAAAAAACAGCTCCGAGCATGTCTTACGCGGAACATTTATGATTTGCACAGAAAACAAATCCAAGAGTCGGTCAGTTGTATATATGTCGGGAGCAACGAGCAGGACGAAGTGGAGACTTTCTCGGTGTGCGACACCGGAATGGGTTTAAACTACGCGGGGACTGACTACATCATGACTGTGAAGTATAAACGGGACGGCCAGCATTTGGATTGCAGCTGCAAGATTTTCAACACTGATGGGATTATATGCAGGCACGTGATACTCGTGCTGCAAAAGTACGGAGTGGAGCGATTGAACGATAGGTAAATACTGAGAAGATGGCGTGGAGACATTAGTCGACCGCACTTGTGGGCTTATGTGTCTGCTGGTTATCCGCAGATGTCTGATGAATTCCAAAGGCTCCAGGGACTTAAGGGTATCTTCTACCAATGCGCGGAAAGAGCTATTCAGTCGGACCAGTTGACGGACAAACTTAAGCTCGACCTCATGGCAAATTTTTACAAGCCTAACAATGACGACCCTATCCCCGATGACATACATGATGTGGAGGACCATCGTAGTGATGCTCCAATCCTTGATGCTAACTTTCTGAGGATCGAAGGAAGGCCCTGTCTGGTCCGTGTTAGGGACAAATGGAACAAATGGCGCAGAGCAAATGGAAGCAGAGGAGGAAGGGGTGGAAGTAGAGGAGGAGCCAGCGGAGCAGGACGTGGTAGTGGAGGGGTTGATGCAAGCGATGGCAATTATGGCGTTGATGCAGGCAGAGGCAATGGTGCGGTTGATGCAACAACTGGCAGTGGGCGGAGAGGTGGAAGGGGTGGAAGAAGAGGAGCCTGCAGAGCAGGACGTGCGATATGTGGTGTTGATACAAGCAATGGCAATGGTGGCGTTGATGCTAGCAGAGGCGATGGTGCGGTTGATGCAACGAGTGGCGGTGGCAACAGTGGGGTTGATGCACGTCGATGAAATTGCACAATTTGATGCAAGCTGTGGAGAAGGTGATGATGCAAATGCCCAGTGAAGCCTTGTTTAAGCTTATTTTGTGCGTTAAGAATTTTTCAATCAGTTTTAATTGTATGATGTTTAAGCTTACGTGGTTTGTTCACATCTAACTTTACATTGTCGATGGGAATAGAATACAAACTAAAGCAGAGTAATAATTCTACAAGATGCATCACATTCCGTCTCATAATTGCGTTAGATAATACTCCTCCGTTTAGTGTGGCCCACGATATTTGATTACCGCACTTCTATAATTCATGTTACCCCAGGCCCACCCATTCCTTTATCTTCTTCTTCCCACCCCCACCCTCTACCCCCTACATTCTTCACTCACAGAGTTAGCAGAATCCAACTATTCATTTTCCAGACCTGTTTATCTTCCACCATAGTTTCACGCCCGCATCTTCTTAACTACTGTTTTTTGTCTCTTTGAATTTCAATAAACAGTGCTGAAGAATGAGTTCTGATTTCAAAAAGAAAAATTAAAAAAAAAAACTGCAAAGAACAATTCAAGACTCGCACAAATCTAATTTCAGGTTCACTATAAAAGGATTTCAACACTAACAAAGCACAATATGACGGAACAAATAAATTATTATCTTGGTCAAACAAATTACACAAAATTTCAACTAAATAACATGATGAAAGCAGAATGGTCGAACTCGTTAACTCTATTTGCTTCAACTAAACTCTATTTGCTTCAAGTATGAAAGGTCTAGGAAAAACAGTTGTAAATAAAATAACCTCACACAATTGTGACGTGGAATGCGAGGCACACAGTAGATTTTTTCCTGAAGCAGAGTTATAATTATAGGTCGAAAAAATAGAACGAAATTGAAAGCAACTGTAAGCAACGATAGCATTGATACTACCAGAAAATATCACAAACAAAAATAGCGGCCAAGATCAGAAACAAAAGTACAACCCACGTTCTTCATAGGGACCGCACCGGAATTATCGATACGTTGAGCATGAAAAGAAAAAGACTCTCTGACTCAAGAATATTCTCAAACACGTTGTGTAATAGTTACCTTTTATATTGGATTAATTTCTTCATCTGGCGAATGCCGAGATTTCCAAGTTGTTGGACGCTCTGAACAAATTTATAAACAGGAAACGGCATATTATATAACAAAATGGGCTACATATTGAACAATGTTATTGTAATGATCGAAATTTAACTTACACAACGGGCGTCCGTCTTCGTCGTATAGGATTTCAAACTGTCGAGCATGTAATCGAAGAAATACGTTTGTTGCGTCGTTCTTTTTATTTCATAAAAGGTCTGTGGAAGGGTGGTATTGTGTTGAGATTGGGGGAATCTGACCTTTTTGGGATGAAAAATTATGGTATTGGATTTTCGATTTCTGCTTGTTGAAAGGGGATAAAAGTGGACGTTTGGGGGGAATAAGAGGGAGACATCGCTTTCCCCCTAAATTTTAAACTTTTAAAAATATTTCCCCCACAAACCCGCCCACCCTATTCCCGAATTTTCTTTCGTTTTCCCCCCACATCTTCCCTCTCTCTTTTTTTCGCTGAATCGTCGGGCGAGTTGTTTAAACAACCTAGGATATGAAGCTTGATCGATGGTGATACAAAAGGAGAGGGATAATTAATAGAGACAAAGGAGATAATTTTACTTTGGAAAAATAAATTCAAATTGTATAGGTAAATGTAGAGGATAATTATGTTACTAAACATAGCAAATTCCAAAAACGTCATTTTAATTTCAGTTATTTACATTTTCATTGATAATAGCTTAATTTGATTATAATTCTATTTATTCTTATAACTAGAATTCATAGGTTAACAACAAAATTTTAACCACAGGCTTAGTGTATGAAAATTCTTCAAAGATAAAAATGATAAACCAATTTAGAGTCAGTCAATGATGTCATGATGTGTTACATTCATTAATACGTAAAAATTGATCCATAACAAATTCAAATTTAAAAAACGACTAGATAACGTGCCCGCGCAAAGAGCGATCTAGAAGAACAACAAAAATAATATAATTACTTCAAATATCTAATTTTTAAATTTACTTATTAATCTAAAAATCAAAAGTACAAAAAAAACATATAAAAAAATATAGAAAGAAATAATGATTACACCAAGTTTGTCCCTTGTTATCAAATTTTCTCTTCCGTTAACCCCTCTCTCCTCTATTTCCTTCTTTTCCTTTTGTTTCCTTCTTCATTCTTCTTCCCGTAATCTCAAGACTGTCAATGCGGTGAAGCATCTCCTCTCAAAACATAAATAAATCCCTCTATTTGATGTGAAATTCCAAGAAACATACTTCTCTCTCCAAACATTCTTCCTGCAGTTTGGTCACTTTGCGTTTATTTCTAGTTTTTTCTTTTATTTATGTGGAGAGATTACTTATGAGAAACAATTGTTCAACACTAAATTTGAGATTATTTGTGAATATGAAGAGGAATAAAAAAGTAGCTATTTTTGGCCATGTTGTTAGAAGCTTGGTGATGGTTCGAAGGAGAATACATGATTATTTGTGCTTAGTGGAATCATTTTTATACTATTTATTGGTGAAGTTATAATTATAGACAATATAATAGATAACTCGTTTTTACTTAGTGCATATTTTGCTTTGACATAGGAGTTATCACCAACATAAATCTTAGAATTAACACTATAACAACATTATTTTCTCCCGTTTGCAGCTATTGGTTTCATCAATCCAAATATATACACATTTGAATTTCCTTACATTACGTAAACTTGACCGTTTCTTTATTTTGAATATGAATGATCACTAATAAAGAATTAAATATAGAAGGGGTGGGGAATTGTTTGGTCAGTGAAGGAGCCGTTTCTAAAGAACCATTTCTGATTACGAGTAATTGGTCATTACTTCATTATAATGATTAAAATTCTCCCTACATTTAAGTTCGTGGAGAAAACAAAAAAAAATGAGAAGCTTTTTGTAACTGTGCATGATTAATTATGATGATGAAAAATGAGATATATAATGTTATGCAATTAATATGATAGAAATTATATTGACTAATTTTTAACTATTACACGGGAGAAGAAAATTGTGACGGGAAGAAGCCAAAAGAAGAAGGGTGAAAATGGCCAAATAGAGAAGTGCTTCTTCTAACTCTTAAACGGGTTGAGAAGAAGGGAGCATCGGCGCTGTCGTCGCTCGCTCGTCTCGGCTTCGGATTGATTTAATTTTTTGGACCAACAAAAACTAAAAGTATTAAATAATATTAATATTTGGTATTCCGTTTTTGTAACGGAAATCTGAATTCAATTTGAATTCATTCCTCGACTTAATTTTTTCCCGTTATGTTACAATGCAGCCATTAAGTGTGGACGTTTTCTGAAACAGCCACAAGTTGAAAGGTTTTGCCTCTTCATTCCAACCTATCCTTTGGCTATAAATACGTGCCCTTCTTCAGTCTTTTTCTAACACCAAAAACATCCGACTATCTCCTCCATTTCTTCTGCATACAAACAGTAAGTGTCGTGTGATTTGCTCCGCTTCTTTGAGTTCGCCGAGTTCTACAGTTTGAAGTGTCACTACCGTAGAACTGTAATCTCGTTCCATCCTGGGAGGAATTAACCCGTTAACCTTGGGCAACAGTGAAGGGTTAGATTCCTTAAGGAGACAGAAGAAACTTGTGGGTTCGGGATTGTCCGGTATATATTGTTTATATAATTTTGTTCTCGTATTTTCTGATAATTTTTTAACGCAGGATTAACAGATAAGTGGAGTTATAACCTTAAAGTTTGATAAAAATTCACAACTAAAATGCATATAAGTATTCCAGAATACTAAACGCTTTCAAGCGCAAGAATATCAATGTTCCAAGCCTTAGATTACATAATTCACAACAATGGTATTACTACGTAGACCCATACAGCAATTCTAATCATCCTAGAAATTTTAATTGGGCCTAATTGACTTTAGTTTATAGTTTTAAAAACCAATCGTTCTTCATATAATAATTTAGCAGAGTTTATAATAATCTTTTTGTTCTATCAACATGTATATATTTCTGAATATATTCTTAAAAAATTGAAGGCTTGCTTGTTGCATTAAAAGCTCGTTAGAAGAAGAACACTAGAGGTTGTTAATGCGACGTAATAGCTGATTGCTTGCTAAAAGAAAACGAACACGGTAAATGAAAAAACTAAAACGAGTCTATCCATAATTGAACCCTAAACCACCAGGGCCTATCATGACATTCTCCACCGGTTTGCTGGAATACTTTTTCTCAATCTTCTGTTAATTAAAAGCTATGCTACAAATAGGGCCTAACAATTAGCCCAAAAGTACTTTTTGACGATTCAATGCACTTACTTAAGATACAGATCCGCTTCCTGCTTAACCTAGTTTTTACACTCTTCTTCCTCCCTTAGTTACTAGTTATACATCTCTCCGGAAACACAATGAGACTCGAAGAGTTGTTTTCATATTTCTATATATATAACGGTTTTCCATGTATTCAATGTCTTCTTTCAAAGTCATACATTGAAACAGACGATTTGGTACTTCACTTTTGCCTTTGTTATTTTAAGTAATTTCTTAGCAATATGTCCATTAATATTTATTATTTTTTTCCACTGATTCTTCCGTTGGGTATATGGGAATATCATCCGATCAAGGCGAAGTATACATTGGTAGTTGTAACGACAGAAAAATGGGGGGGTGAACGATGGTTTATGAAGCTCAACACATGTACGAAAGGGCGGAAAAGGTTAAATAATGGCTGGGGAGAGTTTGTAGGAGCCAAAAATCTGAAGGCAGGGGATCATGTTTGTTTTCGTCTCACTGAAAGCAGTGAAGAAATTGTGATGTTTGAATTTGAGTTGTATGGTGTTCCGGCTTCTCATGAACCTCAATGGAGTATCTGTGATTATGTTGGTTATGATGATGATGGTGGTGATGGTGGTGATGGTGATAATGGTGTGACACGACCCGAAATCCGGTTAGGCCGTGCGGGCACCCGACATCCTCCCCTAGACCCGTCGGGCGAACCCTTACCAATTAAATCAGGAAAATAAATATAACAATTCACAAATAAGGACAAGACTTAAAAAAACAAAGACATACTGATACCCCTAAGCTGTAGAAAAGAAATTACAGCTGACTACCCAACATACTAGGTTTAGGGCTATCCAGACTAGACATCTAAGAGTACAAAAGAAGATAGATACCTCCTGAAGGGAGCAAAATGCAACTGAAATAATAACCGATAAACTGGTGGCCATCCGAAATAAAAGCTGGCTCACCCTGACAGCTGAAGTCGTCTTCGCTCCTTCACAATGTGGCGAACTCAATCCTGGAGCGAACCTGCCGAAACGAAATAGATAGACAAGAAACAAACAACAAACTAGGGTGAGCCAAAAGGACTCAATAAGTGGGGCAGACTAGCCACCTCAAAGAATAGGATAGCTAGCCAGGGCGAAGAAACAGATAAACCAAATCCCTTTTATTTAAATTATAAAAAGGCAGAGCCAGATAACAACCGGAAACACGTAAGAAACTTCTAAACTCAACCAAGGGTGTGAGCCAGAAATATATCAACAAATAAGCAATGCACACATAAGCAGAACAGTAGTCATGTACCACAAGTCTACACAATGGTATGAATTGAGATGAAATGAAATGAAATATGATGCAAAGGGTCACATGTGCCAAATGAATGGAGCGGAATCCTCCTGCTCCGAGGGCGGAATCCTCCTACCCTCAATATGATGCAATGGAGCGGAATCCTCCTGCTCCGAGGGCGGAATCCTCCTACCCTCAATATAATGCAATGGAGCGGAATTCTCCTGCTCCGAGGGCAGAATCCTCCTACCCTCAACATAATGCAATGGAGCGGAATCCTCCTGCACCCGATATAATATAAACCAGAGGCGGAATACTCCTGCACTCTCTTGGGGTGGAATACTCCTGCACCCGATATAATACAATGGAGCGGAATACTTCTGCTCCTGGGGCGAAATACTCCTGCCCTCAATATGATACAATGGGGTGGAATACTCCTGCTCCTGGGGCGGAATACTCCTGCACCCAATATGATATGTAATGTAATGCATATGAATGACATATAATGCATATGAATGCAATGTGATGCAATAATAACCTTTCACCGGCGCGGGACTCTCATCGACAGCCGGGAAGTAGATGCCAACTTACAGCCAGGGTACAATGCTCAGATCCTCATTGCAATACCAACAATAGGACATAACATATAATATACAATGTAAATCCAAAGCTAAGGCGTAATGAGTACGCCTATCGGCAGCTACACACGTATGGAACACGTGGTAGAAAATCCACGAGGCCAGGTGCCTCCAAAGAAATGGATATAAACACTTACCTTGTTACAAAGTTAGTACATCCACTCAATAACCGCTTTGCCCTTTGGATTCAGTGCCAAACGATCCCACTGTGTTCAATAACCAGAAAAATATATCACATAAGGCTAAAGGCTTCATTCCTCACATCTTAGGGCAATCCGGTTAGGAGCCTGATACCCTATTCGCATACGCAATACGCAGGCCAGGCCTATGTACGGGGTTTATGGTCACATAACCAAACCCTAAATAAATTACATTTATAAATTGCCCATAACTCCCTGAGTACGAATATATAATCAATTTCATTATCAGGGTCCAATTGACCCTTCAAACTATTAATTGAACTTATTAAAACGATGTCTAATATTCCAAGTTTTACCGTTAAAACATATTCAAACACACATAATAAACTCAAATAATGCATTAAGATCATTACCTCAATGTTTTGGGGTAAAAATTCTATCTTTTCTCCGGCTCTTTTCTCATTTTCTGGCATTTTTCCCCGTTCTCTGATTCTCAAAAACTCGTTGTTTTCGTTTCTGTCTCTGTTTTGCTCGTTCTCTGCTCATTTATGAAATATGGGCTAAGACTAATCTTAGCCCACCGCCTGCTTCTATATGCTTTTCCTTTTTGTCTTTTACTTTTTCATTTTCATTTTCTTTTCTTTTTTTTTTCGCGATGAAAATTAAAACGGGACCCTACGATATTTAAATTAATTTCAACTTTTGCATACCAGTTACACAAAATATATGTAACATACTCGCAAAGGCGGATCTCAAATTGGACTCCCGAAACTCAAGATGCGAATTTAAATAGAAAAAGTCAAATTATTTAACTTTCGGCATTTTAGCGGAAACTAGCCGAACAATATCGAAATTCACTTTCAAAAGTTCACCAAAGTCACAAATAATCATACGAACCTAACGGCGCTTTCGGATTTCGAATCAGAGCTCATTCGCCAATACCGAGCTCGTAAATCTCTTTTTAATATTTATCGACGATAAAAACTGAAACCTTCTTCTGATGCCTACCAACGAAGTCTGATTTATTTCAAATTTTACAGATAGGTCCTAATGGACATTACGAATATTTTAAAATTATCGGTACGCCAATTGGAGTCCTAACTTCCGAAACGACTGATCGAGGTCGTTTCATTCTCCTCCACTTATACTCTCGTTCGTCCTCGAACGAGCCTAAGTCCAAAGCAAGATTCACGCAGATAACAAGAAAACTTGCACGACCTTCATGAGCCACTCCATGGGAATTATTTCCTTGTTACAGGATCAGAATTATAACACACATATCAAACTCTTGGAATAAAACATATCTGGATAATATGATAACACCATTGCCCGGATTATTCTGACTAAGATGATCCTTCCTCGATCACGAGAGGAGAGTTCTACATTTTTGAAACAAAGATACATGGAACTTTGAATGGGTTAACATGATTAAACCGATAATCACCTCTTCAATATACCTTTCGATATAGAACAAGTCGATGGAACTAGGAATTCGCTCACACTTGATGCAATAGGGGAAGCTTTTGAAGTACCTTGTCATTACACGTTATAGAAGATTTGATGCAAGCTATATTATTTCTACGAACGCACTATGCAACACCTCAAGTAATGTTAGGGTTGGTCCGCAAGCTCCTTGTGGGAATGTAGATACTCATATCCTAATGTATATCAAAGGTTCATCTGCACATGGTCTATAATATAAGGATAAGGATCATGCAAATACTACTGGATAGTATGATGTAGACAAGGAATGATATTCAGACTGAATATCTACTTCGGGGTATTGTCTTTAAATTGGAAATAATATGACTTGAAAAAGTGAAAATAAAAGAGACATGTAATTGGACCATGAGCTGAGGCAGAATACCAGCAACAACGTTGATTACATGAGCACTTATAATGCTAAAGTAACTTCTCAAAGAGTTGAGGTGTGAAGGAGATATGCCAGCTTATCTCTGTCATTAATAGATTATTAGTGGCTTTCGCAATAATCGACACTCATTGTAGATTTCTGCCGTGACCTTACTTTGGGTCGTGAGAAAAGTGGTATCAACACCTCAGAGATTTAATATTACCATTCAGTATTTGGAGGAAGACTCCTCCACTTAAAGCACAAACTCATGAAGCCATTTGAATAGGAATAACCATCCTCACACAGTCTGCTGGACCAAAGAAGATTTAGCTAAAAGCTGAATGTAGGCAGACCTAAGCTATCAACTACACTTTCGAGTTGCCAAATAGCTGCAACTCTCAAGTTCACAACTCCATACCTTTGCCGTAAACAGCACCGCCTGATGGATGGTACTTCTATATAAAAATTTCGGCAGAGTTTCTCCTGAAACTGGATGATCCGCAAAAACAGAACCAGCACTATACTATACATGGGAATGGATACCCGGATAAACTGATAACATAAACACGTTAAGCGGATAACAAGATGAGACAACTGGACCAAAACAATAATATGCTTCCAAAATAATAATATGCTTACCCGGCCACAATAACACGTACTCTGGCTCTACACAGGGAACATCACAAGCGGCTACCAACCGCCTAAGCTCACTAGTGCGGGACGAAGAAGAAATGGAAATGGACCGAGGATAGAAATAATTAGAGCTTCAGGAGGCTCATCTTCTTATTTGCTTGGCTACCAGAGCTAGATTACTTCAGAGTCAGGCGAGCCAAAGAATTGCAATTGAAGAGATAGACATTAAATAAGCTTTATGGAAAAATATCCATACCAATTTAACCTTCCCATAAGAAGAAAACTCCAACAATTTATCAGTAAATTCTTTTATAACCCAGATAAGCTCATGGGATAACATGACTGTGCTAGCGTCTTGAACCAAGAGGAGATACGTAGATCGAATACTACTTACTAATCACTTTACACCGGAAGAATTTAAAAAAAACTTACACATGGATTATCTAATGCATTGCTTGGGAATATCGAGATGTTCAACTGCGTAAAATAATGCAACCTCTTTGAGCACTCAGACCCAATAATTACATCAGTTACCTAACCAGCCAGAACAATTGGAGGCACAATACATGCTGCCTCCGGAACATACTTTACTGCGGCAATATTAAGAACTGGAATAGGAGCTCCCCGAGACCGAACGTCCACATCTGCAGCAACCTTATAAGCTGCCTAGCGAATAATAGGTTTTTGCGGTATCTGCGTCGCCAAGACTCTCGTAAAGCATCGTAGAGAGCCAAGGGAACAACAAGGCCCTACTCCCTTGCCCATCGTGAGCTCGTACAGCTGGGACCTCCGTAACTAGATCGTCAGCATGATCAAAAACTCTCGGGGCTTCGTCAGTGCTAACCCCAGGCCAGACTGCTTCGTCTTGAACTCATACCGTTTGCTGATTTGTCGCACGAGTGTTTCACAAATACCACGAAGTAATTAACGAAAATACTTTTTATCCTAGACCAACGCACGATCGGAAAAGAAGGAAGTGAAACTTCCTAAATGCCAACATAGCCTCTCGTAGATAAGTACGGACGTCTACGTACCCATCAGCGAGACTCTACTAGACACTGTCTTAGTCTGGATAGACTCTAAACTGGGCTCTGATACCAACTGACACAACCCGAAATCCGGTTAGGCCGTGCGGGCACCCGACATCCTCTCCTAGACCCGTCGGGCGAACCCTTACCAATTAAATCAGGAAAATAAATATAACAATTCACAAATAAGGACAAGACTTAAAAAAAACACAGACATACTGATACCCTTAAGCTGTAGAAAAGAAATTACAGCTGACTACCCAACATACTAGGTTTAGGGCTATCCAGACTAGACATCTAAGAGTACAAAAGAAGACAGATACCTCCTTAAGGGAGCAAAATGCAACTGAAATAATAACCGATAAACTGGTGGCCATCCGGAATAAAAGCTGGCTCACCCTGACAGCTGAAGTCATCTTCGCTCCTTCACAACGTGGCGAACTCAATCCTGGAGCGAACCTGCTGAAAAGAAATAGATAGACAAGAAACAAACAACAAACAAGGGTGAGCCAAAAGGACTCAATAAGTGGGGCAGACTAGCCGCCTCAAAGAATAGGATAGCTAGCCAGGGAGAAGAAACAGATAAACCAAATCCCTTTTATTTAAATTATAAAAAAGCAGAGCCAGATAACAACCGGAAACACGTAAGAAACTTCTAAACTCAACCAAGGGTGTGAGCCAGAAACATATCAACAAATAAGCAATGCACACATAAGCAGAACAGTAGTCATGTACCGCAAGTCTACACAATGGTATGAATTGAGATGAAATGAAATGAAATATGATGCAAAGGGTCACATGTGCCAAATGAATGGAGCGGAATCCTCCTGCTCCGAGGGCGGAATCCTCCTACCCTCAATATGATGCAATGGAGCGGAATCCTCCTGCTCCGAGGGCGGAATCTTCCTACCCTCAATATAATGCAATGGAGCGGAATCCTCCTACTCCGAGGGCGGAATCCTCCTACCCTCAACATAATGCAATGGAGTGGAATCCTCCTGCACCCGATATAATATAAACCAGAGGCGGAATACTCCTGCACTCTCTTGGGGTGGAATACTCCTGCACCCGATATAATACAATGGAGCGGAATACTCCTGCTCCTGGGGCGGAATACTCCTGCCCTCAATATGATACAATGGAGCGGAATACTCCTGCTCCTGGGGCGGAATACTGCTGCCCTCAATATGATACAATGGAGCGGAATACTCCTGCTCCTGGGGCGGAATACTCCTGCACCCAATATGATATGCACTGTAATGCATATGAATGACATATAATGCATATGAATGCAATGTGATGCAATAATAACCTTTCACCGGCGCGGGACTCTCATCGACAGCCGGGAAGTAGATGCCAACTTACAGCCAGGGTACAATGCTCAGATCCTCATTGCAATACCAACAATAGGACATAACATATAATATACAATGTAAATCCAAAGCTAAGGCGTAATGAGTACGCCTATCGGCAGCTACACACGTATGGAACACGTGGTAGAAAATCCACGAGGCCAGGTGCCTCCAAAGAAATGGATATGAACACTTACCTTGTTACAAAGTTAGTACATCCACTCAATAACCGCTTTGTCCTTTGGATTCAGTGCCAAACGATCCCACTGTGTTCAATAACCAGAAAAATATATCACATAAGGCTAAAGGCTTCATTCCTCACATCTTAGGGCAATCCGGTTAGGAGCCTGATACCCTATTCGCATACGCAATACGCAGGCCAGGCCTATGTACGGGGTTTATGTTCACATAACCAAACCCTAAATAAATTACATTTATAAGTTGCTCATAACTCCCTAAGTACGAATATATAATCAATTTCATTATCAGGGTCCAATTGACCCTTCAAACTATTAATTGAACTTATTAAAACGATGTCTAATATTCCAAGTTTTACCGTTAAAACATATTCAAACACACATAATAAACTCAAATAATGCATTAAGATCATTACCTCAATGTTTTGGGGGTAAAAATTCTATCTTTTCTCCGGCTCTTTTCTCATTTTCTGGCATTTTTCCCCGTTCTCTGATTCTCAAAAACTCGTTGTTTTCGTTTCTGTCTCTGTTTTGCTCGTTCTCTGCTCATTTATGAAATATGGGCTAAGACTAATCTTAGCCCACCGCCTGCTTCTATATGCTTTTTCTTTTTGTCTTTTACTTTTTCATTTTCATTTTCGTTTCTTTTTTTTTCGCGATGAAAATTAAAATGGGACCCTATGATATTTAAATTAATTCCAACTTTTGCGTACCAGTTACACAGAATATATGTAACATACTCGCAAAGGCGGATCTCAAATTGGACTCCCGAAACTCAAGATGCGAATTTAAATAGAAAAAGTCAAATTATTTAACTTTCGGCATTTTAGCGGAAACTAGCCGAACAATATCGAAATTCACTTTCGAAAGTTCACCAAAGTCACAAATAATCATACGAACCTAACGACGCTTTCGGTTTTCGAATCAGAGCTCATTCGCCAATACCGAGCTCGTAAATCTCTTTTTAATATTTATCGACGGTAAAAACTGAAACCTTCTTCCGATGCCTACCAACGAAGTCTGATTTATTTCAAATTTTACAGATAGGTCCTAATGGACATTACGAATATTTTAAAATTATCGGTACGCCAATTGGAGTCCTAACTTCCGAAATGACTGATCGAGGTCGTTTCATGGTGGTGGTGGTGATGATGAAGAAGAAGTTGGTGAAGGTACCATTGATGATCCAGTTTGTGTTGATTAGTATAATAGCAGTATTTAAATGTATTTTGATGTTGTTTTTGTTAACGTGGACTGATGTTTAGGAGATTGAATGTATTATCATGTGTTTTGAATCTTTTGATATCTTTGACATGGTATTACTTCAATGAGATTTAGAATCTTTTGAGTTGTTTTATTTAACAATTTACTGTTTATTAAAATTTGAACTCACACAACTGCAAAGTGCATTACCTCTATAAGCAATATTCACAAATCCGAATAATAGTAGCAATTCTAAGTACTTTCCACCCAGTACATACATTGTTTGTCATGATCGTATGACATTTAAGTATTTTTTAAGCGCTTCATATGTTACAATGGATGACTTTGTAAGTTTTATTGCTTAATAACACTTTTATTTATTTTAATTTACAGTAGCTTCTAATTTGTTACGCATATAACCAATATTGAGGACACATTTGGGATGAGGTCAAATTACGTTTGGGACCCCGGAAAAATGTCTATAAATAGAAGAGTAACATAATCAAGGCTGGTAAAACACTACATTTTTAGATCATGGATTTTCTAGTCAATGGTCGTTTTGTTTTGATAGTTCACATTATGGGAATACTTCCAAATCCTGATGCTGATGATTCTAATGATGATTCATTAAATACATCAAGTGATGGTTCTGATGGGGTGAGAATAGATTATGGTGGTCAAGGAGACTATGCTGATCCTGTCCTAATTGATTAGATGTTAGGGTTAATTAGTTAGTTGGGCTATGTTCGTCTAAGGTTTTTGTTGTTATATATGTAAGGCTCTAATGTTTGGTTGTTTCTGCTAAGTTATTGAATTGGCAATGGCCAAGGTCAGTGGATAGATGTGTGTTTTGTTTTCTCGGTTGGATAAAAAAAACAATGTTTTGTATGGTTAATCTATGTTTAGTATATTGTTTTAACTATGTGTAAGTACTGTCTTTATATTTTATGTTGAATGTATGTTTAATTTATGTTGAATGTGTTTAATTTATGTTGAATATACTGTTTTATCTATAGGTTTGACTATTGTAAATAACAATGTGTCATACTTGTATAAGAACTTAATTCTGTATAATGTAACAAATAAGTTGCAACTTCTATAAATATTAAGTTAAATTTAAGATAAGCAGTGTGTATAACTATACACGGGTTCATATAATGTGGTGTACTTCCTGCCAAGATGAAACACATTATAAAAGAGAAGTAGTGATGATATGGAAGAAGAATATTCTACACAATGTCATGTAAGAACTGACATGGAAGAAGAATATATTCTCCACCATATGGGAGACCCGAATTGTCTTGTAGAGTTAGGATAGGATTGATGGACGATACATGAAAATATTTCTTTCCATGTGATATGGATTATTTGATGTAACAATGCATTCATGCACGCCCAACAAATTGTAGAATAATATTGAGTCCCTGAATGTGCATATGATGACCTTAGGCTTTGCTAAGCTTACATTCGCTATGAATGCATTAGTTTTAAACAAGCGTGTAGAAAATAAGTGATAGGGCAGCTTTCATTATGCCCCTGAAGCCTTACAATCGCTATGCTTTAGAGGCGTTTACAAAGTAGCCTATCACTTGACTAACAGGAGAGATCATTAGCCAATATAGATACTCTAATCATCTAAACAAATTACTGTGTGAGACTCAAAATGCACCAAAGGATGTGCTTTCTACAGTAGACAAATTTACTGCTCAACAAATAAAGTGCTTTCACATTTGTCATGTCAATTTAAATGCTTGGAGTAAAGACATGGGGAAGCTTAAGCAGTGCCTTACTAGTTACTACTGCATCACTAGCTATTCTACCGTCGATTTTATAACCTTCCACATATAAATGCTCTCTGAGCAATTAGTAAATGCAACCACAAAATTACAACGGACAAACGGGCCATCTTAGTTGCTCCTTGCAACTTTTAATAAGAATAAGAGGCATAAAAAATTGGGAAAATTTCATATCTAACCAAATATATAACATGACCCTACAGTTTAATAGACACAATTAATATACAACAATGGCTAGCCAAAAAGATGCTAATAAATAGGTTTATGTGTATCCTTTTTCATAACAAAGCTGCGTTAATTATGTTCTAAACACACGTAATAAAAGCAAATCCTACATTTAAGGAGTCCCACAAGTCACGTAATCCACAATCTCTTCCAAATATATATCCAATGCTACTGATTTATTTTTTACCAAATATATCGCAAATATATTCCCCATAATATATTCAGCAATTTATTCAATATAATACATATGCAATTGAAAGAGATACTGTTCAATAATATGCAAGGTATACTATATATGGAAGGTAATATGCAACAAATATCTACTATATATGCAAGTATTCACATTATATAAATGAATATCAGTAATATGCAATGAATATCAGACTGTAGAGAAGAAGATGGAAAGGCTCTGTTCACTGAAGGGTTTTTCGGTTTACAATTCCAAGATAAAGTGAGAAAACTGTTGTTAGATGAAAAGTCTCATGTATTTGGTTTTGAATTTTTTTAACTTTTCATTTACCACTTGATTGACGTATTACCTTAATATTAGGAGATAAATTCGAGCGTTTTAATTAGTTATTATCAGATAATTATTAAATGATATGCATTAACAAAAGTTGTCTATCACATATCCCACGAAAATAGGCATTAAATAGGGGAAGTTAATTGAGATTCTGAAAAAATAATAAATGCAGTGAAAAAGAAAAACGCAAGTTCCCACAAAAGTAGGCACGCTTAGAGGGGAGTTAATCTGTTTTTAAAAATGGCTGATAAAAGATACATACATAAGTCTAAATATCTATATACAATAAATTAGAAAAAATGTACTGTATTACTCTAAGGCACATCCAAATGTCTATACAATGTAAAAATCACTAAAAAAATTAGTGAGTCTGAATAGTACACTGTTTTGGGATTAAAGAATTTTAGCAGTTTAGACTTTACATAATGTGTGAAATTTGACGTCAATGAGGAAAAGAATTCACAGGTAATGAGGTAGGGCTTAAGTGGCGTCATTCATAACCTAACTGTGCGAAGCACGGGTAAGTTTACTAGTCAGCTTAAAAGAGATAATTAGGTCAAAGGAAATATTACAAAAGATTTTTATGTTCAATTGACATCTAAACATAAGAATTACAGTAAGAATTAAGCAGTGAATAATCCCCTAGGTGCTATAGTCGTAGTTGCAAGTCAAGTAGCTTTTCAGCACAAGTGCATAAAAGGAACTTTTAAATGTTGGAGCTTATTTTATGAATAACTAATTACGTGTTTGGATAAACAGGCTCAAATTGAAAAAGATGTTGCATAGTTGTTTGGTTTAAAAATATTTTTTTAATTTAGAAGATTGAAATAACCTTAAAAAAATGGGAGGATAATCAAGGGCCTTTATTGATGAAGGTATTTGTAGAGCTGGGAAATTTTTTTAAGTATAATCAATTGTTAATTATATAGCCATATATGTCTGAATACACACCTGGTATACATTAAGAGGATCGATTTTTTCTACACCCAAAAAAATAAAGTGCCAAAAAAATAAAAAAGCATTTCATGAGGCACAAACCTTTAGCAAGGTTCGATCTCGTGACCCTCGCTATGGATGACCCAACAGACGCTGCTGCGCCGGAACAGCTACGACTCCGTGGCCTTCCAGCAGAACTCTGATTATTACTAGTAAAGTAATAAATTGTTCAAACATCTGTCTTGAGTTTCTAATGCCTTGGTTGACGCATCAGGCTAAAACAATAGTCTGTTTTGTAACCTAAGCCTTGGTAGTTACATCAACCAAAGGCGCAATCAGGTAATATGGGCGAAAGTGGCTTTGGTTGACGATGCAACCAAACGTTACACCGAGTATGAAGACAAACAGTGAAGAGGCGCTAACAACTTATCCGACAAAATGTTCAATAATTTTGGACAAAACATGCAAGTTAGGGAAATAACGCTACACATTACGTAGGGGTTGAATGATAATATCCCATCTCATACATCCTCCACTTACAAGCGTGCCTTATGCATACGTATCAGAACTGGAGCCAGTCAAGTTAACCCTAATATTTGACGAGCGACTTATTTTGAAATCCAACCCGTGTGAGACCAGGATCGGAAGGATAATCAACTCTCTCTTGAGGATCACTATCAGGAATTGTATCTGTTTCATCATCAGAAATAACAATAAGTTCAGGTTTTCCGCACCACTCGATGGCCCTCTAGAATTAGGATCCTCCTCCAAACTTGAGAAACAGCTTCTTTTAACACGGTTCTCATCAACATCAGTGGAAGGCCTGTCATTGGCATAACAAGAGCTCATCAGACTTTGTTTTTCCTCATAGACGTTCACTACCCAAGAAGATCTTGGAACATTAGTAGACTCTCTATTAGTAGCATGATTTCCATTTAAATTGTCAGGCTGCAGAGATTATGTCACATTCTTAGACATCCTGCATTAATCTCTAGTCCCAGGAGGAATTAGAGACAACATTTTCTACAGGTTTAGAAGTCGCAGTCCTGCTGTCGTTGATATCATCTGGATTGAGGGGTAAAGAAGCAGGATCAAGTTCACATGATCTCGCGGGTACACCATCTTGTTCAGTTCTGGTAATTCTGAGAAAGGGAATAAGTTCGGGTTTTCTAGGACCACCTGATGACAATCTAGAATTAGGCTCTTCCTCCAAACTTGATGCGTAAACATGAGCAAAACCATTATTAAATTGTAACAGGGTATCGATTGCGCCTTGGTCTCTCAGCCTTATCAGTTCGGACCTATAAAATTTCACTGTAAAATGCAATAACTTATCTGAAGGATCAATGCCTAATCTGTCAAAAACTGCATTGACAAAATCATCATACGATATATATGCTCATCTTTACAATGATCTGATCAGTGATACCTCCCACATATGAAGTGGATCCATCTGGAAGTACCTTATTCTTCCTACCCCAGTGACAGAAACAAAGAAGCGTTTTTTCTCCAGCTCATCATGAAGTAATGTACTTGACCACAGATGCTCAAGGTGTAACAATCTTCAAAACCTGACAATGCTGGTAAGAAATAAAATACCTTTTTAGAGTGAGTTGCTAAGTACTTATCGAGGATGAATATTATTTTATATATAGTATTACTCCCTCTTCCACTTTAAGTGTCACTTTTGTAAGAACAATGTGGATGTTTGGCGAAAAATATTGTTGAATGTAAAATAAGTAAAAAAATATAGTAGTTATATTGTCTCAAAGATGTACAATGCTTTGATTTTGGATGGTAGTGAGATGGTGCTCTTGGCTGATGATAGTCTTTATTTATAGGGGGTGTTTGCATGTCATTCCCTTTCTTATTATTTAATCAGTAATATTTTCTTACAAATTACTATATTATTTAAAATTTTATGGTAATAAAATAATTTTATATTGAATATCAATTATATGCGATGAATATGTAAAAAAAAATAGAATTTGTTTAATGAAAATTAGAAAATAAAATAGAGATAAAAGATAATAATATAATATAATTAAAAGAGAAGAATACAAAAAGGAATATTTTTTTGGAGAAAAAAATGGAGAAATGGTTGGAGTAAACTAGCCTTTTCATCAATATTGTACTGTTTTGGCAGTCACTCACGGGTGAAAGGGGTTCATTATTTTATTTATTTTACTACACACAAAAAGGTTTTAAAAAAAAGTACAGTTCAAAAATTCAGGTGCCTTTATTGTGGTTCGATCTCGTGACCCTTATTATGAAAGACACACCAAAAGCCGCTGCGCAGAATTAGCCACATCTGTTAGACATTGGGCCAAAATATAATAAAAGCTGCTTGCTTCTGTCTTGAGTTTCTAATGCCTTGGTTGACGCATCAGGCAAAAGCAATAGTATTTTTTGTAGAATATCATTGGTTGATGGATCAACCAAAGATAAAATCAGGAAGCAGGGGCCAAAATGGCTTTAGTTGACGATTCAACCAAATGTCAATCGGAGCATGAACACAAAGAGTGGAGAGTTGCTAAAGTCGGTCTTTCACGAAATGTTTGTATGATTTAACACGAAGACATCAATACAAGTGAAATTATGGACGTATGTATTTTCGAGAATACACTGTAGAAAAATATTGGTATTGTTTTACTACTATAATAAGCAGTAGAGTATATGTTTAATAAACATTGAAGTGACACTATTCATCACATCCATTACTATTCATTATTACTACTTTATTATTATTTAGCTCTTTTAATTTATCTCTTTATATACACTTAATTATGTTTATGTAACGGTTTTACAATATTTATTTTATATCTTAACTTAGGCGTATAATTTTGATAAATAGATCATTTATGCGAGCATATTAGAGGTGGAAATTGAATAGTTATGTAGTATTTCAATTGAATTTTACCGTAATGTAATATGTATTTTATTATATTGTATCGAAATGATTTCACTTTTTTTTTTGAATTATTCGTTAATATATTTAATCTATAATATTTTCTTACAAATTAATATATTATTTAAAATTTTATGGTAATAAAATAATTTTGTATTGAATATCAATTATATGTGATGAATATGTAAAAAAAACGATAGAATTTATTTAATGAAGATAACAAATTAAAATTGAGATAAAAGATAATAATATAGTCATATAGAAGAGAGAGAAGAATATAAAAGGGAATATCATTTTTTGGAAAAAAAATAGAGAAATGGTTGCAGTAAGTTTACCAAATATAAACTAGTATTTTCATCAATATTGTACAGTTTAGGCAGAAATCAAATTAAGCAATCAAATATTAATTATAGTGGAAAAGAGCCACTCACGCGTGAAAGGGGTTGATTATTTTATTTATTTTACTACACACATAAGGGTTTTAAAAAAAAAAAAACTTCAGTTCACAGAGTCACGCGCCTTTATCGTGGTTCGATTTCGTGACCCTTATTATTGAAAGACACACCAGAGGCCTATGTTGACGCATCAGTCAAAGCAATAGTATTTTTTTGTAGAATATCATTGGTTGATGGATCAACCAAAGATAAAATCAGGAAGCAGGGGCCAAAATGGCTTTGGTTGACGATTCAACCAAATGTTAATCGGAGTATGAACACAGAGGGTGGAGAGTCGCTGAAAACATCTTATACGAAATGTTTGTATGATTTAACACGACAACATCAATACAACTGGAATTATGGACGTATGTACTTTCGAGAATACAGTGTAGAAAAATACAGGTACTGTTTTACTACTAATAAGCAGTCGAGTATATGTTTAATAAACATTGAAGGACAAAAAACACTGTAGAAAAAATACATACTTAAAGTCTAGTATAGGTTGAGTTTCCCCAAAATTTTACATGCACCCTTCATCACAAAAAAGTATATAAACCATAGCGCGCGCCGCAACATAAAAAAAATGGAACCGAATTATGCGATATATTTAGTCAATATTACCAAATTACTAACTCTTTAACAAAGCGGCAGAGCCAAGTGGATTTTAAAATTTGAAGACATGCCATGCCAATTAGTATTGCAAAAAAGAAACTTCCCTCCAACTGATTAATTAATCTCCCACCCGTTTTTTTTCGCGGATTTAAGATTTTCCCTCCAAGGAAAATTAAAAAAACGAAATGTATGGCAGTAACTTATGCGAAGTACAACCCGGCCCATTATATATTGTCCCATAACCCAAAAAGGAAATTGTCACTCATAAGCCCCCTTATTTCTCTAAAAAAACCACCCATATCCTCTTCTTTCCGCCGTTTCTAACATAGTGAAGTTAAATTGATATGCCTGCAGAAAGATGTAGACATTTTCCGCGCGTCGTCGTAGATAACCATGTTTTCCACTGTGTAGACACGGTGAGGACTGACGTTAATGTTATGGCCGTGCGGCTCGATCGTGTATCTCGCCAGATGGATTTGCTGATGATGCGTTTGGAAGGCTTCGTGACGACCTTAGAACGAGTTTTGCATAATTTTGGAGGCAATTGTCCTGAAGGAGCGCAAATTGACAGTCCTATAGCCTCACCACGCCAGGATTTGGGTTTGTTCGTTTAAAGCCGTAGTCGCGTTTAATTTGACTGCAATATATATATTTCCCTGTGTCTGAATCTGCTGTTCCTTTCTAAATTTGGCTTTGGGTGCTGCTAAAATTCTGATCCTATGCCACTTGCAGCACTAGTTTGTAATTGCACGACCCTTGTTCCTCCACTTTTCGAGCAGATGATCTTCTCTTCGTTTGTTCCCCTTCCCCCCTCCCCCGGTAATTGCTTTAACTCACGCGTATGAGAAGACGATTAATTAAAGAAAATGCTATTTGATGCTGATATAGTTGAGTTGGTATTGCATTTGTCCATGGTGTTTTAGCATCAGGTTTCTTCTAATCGTCTAAACACAAGATTTTTTGTTCTTGCTGCGCTTGTTTGTACCGGAAACTTGTCTAGTTACAGTATTATCTGGTGTAGTATTCCGTGCACAGTTGTTCCTCCAAATACTCAGCTCTTGACTAATATTGGTCTATGTTCCCTCAAATGTCATACGTTATTAATAAATTTTTGTTTTTATTTCTAATTCCCATTGACGAGTATAATTGAAGTCAGAAATCAGTCCATTAGACACGAACTAAATCAAAACCACAAATTAATAAATACTGCATCAGGATTCAGCATGTACGTTGTCTAGACACCTATTCATCCAAAGTAGAAGTAGGGGTTTCGTCTTAATCAACGACTTCTGCTTGACACCATCAAAGAGCGGATAAGTTAATGTGAAAGTTTCAATGTCAACAACACGTAGATGACTGTTAACTAACGGGTGCAATATTGCCATGAATTGCATTATAAATTCATGTGTCCTGCTCCGACATCGCCTCAGAACTTAGAATCCATTAATTTGCTGCTGTTACCATCATTAATGGCAGGTCCTCTGCTTTTAACCACCATATGTATACCATCGTCCTCAACCAATAGGGTAAGCAACGAAACCATTTCCATATTAGTTCTAATTTGTTCATTCTGTCAACGGGAGCAACACAAACCCATAATTGGACTATTTGTGGGCCACAGGGTTTTAATTAGCAAATTGGGCCGCACCATCAATGAAGGCATGTGCTCGGCCCATGTAGGGTAAGCCCTCCAACATGTTTTCGGCGAGTCCCCAGGAGTTGGGTCGCATAATCTATTCCTGCACGTATGAATCCTGATAGGAATTCAACATTCCCACGCTCGCTGTCGTTTAAGTTTACCCAACGACATGTGTTAAAAAAGGACACTTGTTTAATCGAATTTTAGGTACTCTTTAATATTGAGCAGTTATTACATGCTTTTGTACTTCTTTATTAATCAAGATGGGTAGAACTTGCTTTGGTTAGTAGACAAGTTCTTTGCCCTTGCAACAATACAAATAACGGGAATGCACGAAATCAGCCCAGCGTATGCAAACTTGGTGTATTCTACATGGACAAAAAGGAGAAAGTCAATACTGCTACTAAGTACTAAGTACATTACAACTTCAGACTGGACAATAGTTAGACAAGTACAAGCGCACGATCAGTCCACGATGAAGTAAGTACTACATATATTGAGCTCAAAAAGGTAATACAAAGTATATATATCTCTAATAATCCAGACTAGAACCAAAGCTACCATCATCCGAACTTAAATCTGAATGACAAGGAGCTCCCATCTCAAAGTCAAACATCGGAAAGGTTATTTTGTGGTTTCAACGTCAATGAGACATAGATCACAATTGACAAATAATTCACAGCAGCCGTAAATATCTTTCATATATCCGTTCCAGTGCCCCGGCCCCTGAAAGTGACAACACCCAGTCTCTACGACTTTGCTGCAGTTTGCCGAACCAATCATCCTTTTGAGACGTCTTCTGCATTCAATCGTCTTATTTCTTCCGTCGGGCTCCTTCAATAGACTAAGCAGCACTTACATCCCCGAGTTGATGCTAATTTCATCTTCCCTATCAAACATCAGCAATGCAATCCCGTCATTGTACTTTTCTTGGGCCACAAAAGAATTATTAACGAATTGGGCCACAGCTGAATTATTAACGAATTGGGCCTCGCACGAAGAATTATTAGCGACTTGGGCCATATAGTGTAACCCCTCCTTGTTACCGGCAACAAAAAACATATGAGTCCCGAGAAGTAGGGTAGCATAATCAATTCCTTTGCTGCTCAATCCATATAGAAATTCAAGATTTCCACGGTCGCAGCATTGCAGTTTATCCAAGATCTTCTCCAGAGGCAGGTATCTTTAAAAATGCCCTGTAAACACCAGCTTACGTGTAAGGTCGCACCTGAAATTGTAAAATGCATGTATGATAACGTCATGGCAAGTACAAAGGTATAAAAACGTGCATTAAAGAATCAACAAATCATTCTTGAACTCACACTAAGGTCAGATTTGAGATATCAGCAACAGAAGGGTCGGATTCCATAAATTTATGGATTATTGATTCTACAACTGTTGCTGGAAGGTCCAGTAGACACGGTTCTTGCTTCATCACGTTAGGACAAGTATACGAGAACAACAGTTATTTTTTCAAGATGGAGGACTGAAACCCCAATATGATTTGTGAGAAGTATTTAAAAGCTTCACTTGAACTTCATAGACGATGCATTGAAACCATACACAAAACATAAATACTACAACCCCAACTACCCTCATTAAAAGTCCAACTACAATGGATGCACTAAATACGCCAACTACCGCTTTAGAACGCGCAATGTCAACTCAAATGACTAAATGGAGGTCTGCAACTATATTTTTGGAGAAGTACTATTACAAGTTTCACTTGGATAACTCAATATAAATAAGGGAGCAGTCGCGTATCATTAATGACGCATTTAAATTAAAAAACAAATATAATTTTATATTTTAAATACTCTCATTGAATACTACTCCCCCTCATCAAAACTCATATAGTTAACTACTATTAAAAGTACTTAGACATTGGATGCTCCTAAAAGTGCAACTGCCTGGTAAAGAAGGAAATTCAATATGTGTTAAAGAAAATTTGAAATGAATTCCTAGTGTATTTGTGATTTTTTATTTATATCCAGCTCATAACGGTCTATCGTGATTGAATGTACAATTCAAAATTGGGTATATGTTCTAAATATTCTCATTGAATAGTATAACCCGGCAATATTTAATTTTAAATACAAATTTTCAACGATTTCACCAATTTTATAGTAAAAATAAAATTGTGACCGAAAATAAAACAAAAGTAAAACAGAAAGTGAAAGAGTCATTTAATAACAAAAATAAATGAAAAGTAAAAATAATATATGTTCTGAATATTATGGCAGCACAAAATATTTTTGATACAATTTTTCAACGATTACTCAAATTTCATAGTAAAAATAAAATTGTGACCGAAAATAAAACAAAAGTAAAAAAGAAAGTGAAAGAGCCGTTTAATAACAAAAATAAATCAAAAGTAAAAATAAAATATGTTCTGAATATTATGGCAGCAAAAAAATATTTTTGATACAATTTTTCAACGATTTCTCAAATTTCATAGTAAAAATAAAATTGTGACCGAAAATAAAACAAAAGTAAAACAGAATATTTGAAAGAGTCGTTTAATAACAAAAATAAATAAAAAGTAAAAATAATATATGTTCTGAATATTATGGCACCACAAAAAAATTTTTGATACAATTTTTCAATGATTTCTCTAATTCTAAAATTGTGTCCGAAAATAAAGACATTATTTAAAACAAATATTTGAATATAGGCCCCATTAAGATTTCAATAATTTAAACTAAAATAGTTAAAAGTGGGTCCACGAATATAGGCCCCATTAAGATTTCAATAATTTAAACTAAAATAGTTAAAAGTGGGCCCGCAGCGGCTGAGTGAGAGAGTGAGAGGCTGAGAGTGTGCAAGCCACGCGCCTAATACGGATAGATAGGACTCAAGGATATTTCAGTCTTTTCACACGATGGCCACGTCTGGTGCGGCAATACGCGCGGCAAATTGGAATGGTGTGGTTCTTTTCCGTAAATAAAAGAGCGTATAAACATGAGATTTAGCATGTTGAGTCAAATTACCTCCATTTACTTTTTTCTTACTATATAAAACCCTTTTCTTTTGAATAATTTGGTTGTGGGAAGCGAATTACTTAATGAGTTTATCTTAGCATCTTGGTGCTTCAAAGTAGTCTGAAAATCTTAACCTTAACAGTTGACTTACCATATATGTTTCTCAGTGCATCAATATATTCTTTGCTTTGGCGAATGCTTTTCATTCTTATATTTGTTGCCTCAACTTTCTTCTACTCTGTATCTGTTTTTGTTACTCGACAGGACTATAGTTGTGGAAGCAAAAATAGTGCACACAAAATCTTCTAATTACTGTTACTTCCAGTCACCCGCTTGTGCATTTCAGTAATGTGCTCTAGAACAGACATCTGATGTGATTTAAGTGTCTCAGAAAGAAATTTATGGCTTTTGAAGTTTGGGGGGCGGGGTGGATGGATGGGTGGATAGGGGTTGGGATGTGTATTATAGATATTATTTAGTGCTTAGTTTGGAAATATCAAATATGGTATTAGATATTTGAGACGGCTAGAAATGCTATCGTTTGATTAACTATCACTGATCCGGACTATTCTTGGTGTTTCTTGTTGCAGTTGTTATGTATGTCATTCTCCTATGCCCTTGATGTTCCTTGCTGGTTCAGATACTTCTAGTCTTTACTCTGATTTTGGATGCGGGTGAGACTTATTCGTGCGTGCACATGATATTTAGTACTCCAAAGTCTTAAATAAGAGCAATCGTTCTCGAGGATCTGACCTTATTTTCTTTTAAATGTCTGGTATAACAGTTGGCTAGATGCAACTAAGTTCTTGACTGGAGCGTCTACTGTTGGAAGCATTGCTATTCCGATTATCTTAAAGCATGCTGGTGTAATTGGCTGGGCAGCCATGACATTGGAGCTCTCATCCTTTTTCATTTTTGTAGCGTCCATCTTCTGTTATCTTGGCATGAGTGAAGACGTAACATATATAGTATGTTATGAGATTGACCATGTGCTTCCTGCATTATTTGTGTGCAATAGAATATGGAGCCCAACATCACATTGTAGATAGAAATATTGTGTGTACATTATTGGGTGTTATAAGGCTAACTTTGAGCTGCATTATTCATACTTCTTGCCTGATGAATTCATTTTTTTGATTGAAATTCGATTGTGTAATTGGAAATTGAAGTGGGAGAATGAAAAAATATGTTAATTTGTGAGAACTTAGTGACAATTTTACTTATTCATAGCTGATAGCAGAAGAGCATAAAAAACTTGCGTGTAATGCCGCTTTTACTTCCCCTATTTAAAACATATTGAATTTTTGCAAGTATTTGAAGGTTAGTCAATTTTTGGCAACTTCAAACAACTATTTGTACACTTTGGAAGAGAATTATCGAGTTTCAAAAATACTGATTATGTCTCAAATTCAAATTTATTGAAGTTTTTGTTCAAGAAAATATCGTTGATATACAATATACTCTTGCTGTGATTTACTTTCGTATGCAAGTTAATTAAAGAGTTAAAGGTTAAGGACTTTATTTTCATGTTTATGGTTTCATTACCTTATTGTAGAGTTTCAATTGTGTGCTAAGCCATAAAATTGCAATTTTTTATGAGATCATTTTAGTTTATGCCATGGTATTAGAACTCGTTTTTTTTAAAGTTTACCTTAGTTTAAAAAGTTTCACTATAAAAAGTGTATACCTGCTCTTTTCAAATCAAGTTTAGTCCTTTTGATCTGTGTCTGTTGTTGGAAGTAAGACGTGTGTTAAAATTAATTTCTTTTTAAGTTTCGGCTCCTAGAATATGTTGATTTTTATCCTTGCTCTGTGTTGAAAACTTCTCTATAATCTTCTCATTTCTATATTCAATGGTTTGGTTTTATTGTTAACACTAACAATAATTTGTCATGTTCTTTCAGTATTTAGCATTTGCGCACTGAAAACTGTTCTTATTAGTGTAAAGGTCCATGGAACGACTTGATGTAATATTAGATCTAGTCTTGTATAAAGCTATTATCAAAGGTTCCATTTATTGTCATCATTTAATATCCCGTGGAGTATATCGTATACTTTTACCGTATACAGTGTTTTTTTTTTCCTTTGAAGAATGATGTACTTTTGAAATAATATATTGTAATTTTTTTATCGTTGTATACCTTTAGAGTATATTGTATATTTTTACAGTATACAATATTATTTTTTTTAAGAATATTATGGTTTGAAACAATATACTCCAATATTTTTGTTATTACTGTATATCCTTAGAGGTCGTTTGGTATTACTGTATACCCTTAGAGTATATCATATACTTTTACAGTATACGGTGTTATTATTCCTTTGAAGAATGCTATGTTTTGAAATAGTATATTCCAACTTTTTGTTATCATTATATACCCTTGGAGTATATTGTATACTTTATAGTATACAATGTTATTTTTACTTTTGAAGAATGGTGTGCTTTTAAAACAGTACAATCATATTTTTCGTTATCGCTATATACCCTTGGAATATAATGTATACCTTTGGAATATACTGAATACCCTTGGAGTATACCATTTTTGTGTGTGAATATACCGTATACTTTTACAGTACACATTATTATTTTTTATTTGAAGAATGCTATGTTTTGAAATAGTATACTCTTATGTTTTGAAATAGTATACCCTTAGAATATATTTTATACTTTATAGTATACAATGCTATTTTCACTTGTGAAGAATGATGTGCTTTAGAAACAATATAGAGCCCATTTGGGTGAGCTTAAAAGTGACTTATAAGCTTATAAGCTCATTAATATATGTTTGATAACCTCAAAATTTTTGGACTTATAAGCCATAAGTTGCTTAAAAGCCACTTTCTGAGAAGTTAGGAAATCCTAACTTCTCAAAAGGTGGCTTTTAAGTCACTTTTTGACTTATAAACCACTTAAATAAGCTGCTTTTAAGCCCACCCAAACAGGCTCATACTGCAATTTTGTCATTGTATATCTTTAGAGTATATTGTATACTCTTATAGTATACAGTGTTATTCTTCCTTTGAAGAATGATATGCTTTGAAACAGTACAATCTAGGGGTGTGCAAAAGCGAACCGCTACCGCTACCGATATGCATAACAGTGTCGGCATGATAGTATATCGGTCGGTAATGGTATTAATTTCTAATACTGATAAGATATCGGTACGGTTACGGACCTAACGGTATCTATATATCATTACCGTTACCGTACCGATAACCGATAAGATATTTTTTTATAATTTTTATATATTTTTATTCTAATATTATTAGTATATTAAGCATTTTAAGTTTTAATTTACAACTTTAATTTATGGATTAAACTTAAACTACTATTGCTATTGGTGGCTATTAGTCATTACACTTAAATGATAAGGCATGGCCCATTTTATAATAAATTTTTTACACATATATACAAACCTACACCCCTATATTACAAAAAATAGCAACATTTCTCAAATTACAACACATAACATTATTTTCCCTAACACATATCAGAATAATCAACACATTTCACTTCCATTTCCTTAAATTACAACATCTCTCACTTTACTCTCTCTTCCTCCCATAGCTAAGATACAAATACCCCCCCCACTGCCCATCCACCCTACCCCTACCTCTGCCCCCACCATTCCAGTGCGAATCACCCCAACCCCAGATCCAATAGTTCACTGTAGCAGTAGCGAATTGCAAACGCCACCTGAGAAACCTGTTCGCCGCCGTAGACATCGGCACCAATTCCTTCAAGCTCCTCATAGTTCACGCCTATCCTTTCACCGGCCGTTTCCTCACCGTCGATCGGTTCAAAGAATGAGTCCTCCTCGGCCTCGACAGGCATCCACCACCACTATGTCTGATGCAGAGATAACTGGAGAATTTTTGGGAAATTGCTGAGAATTCGGCCTTTATGCCGGAGGAATTTGGATCGGAACCTTTTGCCGGCGGCGATGAGGATTTTTCACTGGCTCGCGATGTCGTCGACGGATTTGAAAGGATTGGGAATCTACTCTTTTCTCTCTCTTGTTTCTTTTTTCTCTTTAAAATTCTTAGTTATTTAAATATTGTTCTAGTTTAATCTAATAATGAACAGATTTGTTCTAGTCAAGATGGTGTTTGCACCAGAGATTAGTTCCTAGGTCGTTTTTTGGCAACTGAATTGTGGTGGTCTGTTCCCCCCACTTTTTGATCTGTTTCTAGTGGTGAGAGATCCTAGTAGTGATGTATATAAAAGTGAGCGGTGCTGAAACAGTCTTGACACGACGCTAAAACAGCACTGAAACAGTTTGAAATAGCACAGATAAAACGAGATACAGTGCAGATATGAGCAAAAAAAGTGCAGATATGACGCTGAAACAGTCTGAAACAGTTTGAAACAGCGCAGATACAACGACATATAGTTAGATATGGAGCAAAAACAGCGCAGATACGACGTTGAAACAGTCTGAAACAGCTAGGAAAAAAGTCTGAAACAAAATATAAAATTAATGTGAAACAACGCAAAAAAGGTGATATAGTTTAGAAACAATGTCGAAACAAGCTAAAACGGTGCTGATACAACCTGAAACGGTGCTGAAACAACTTGAGACAGCGTAGATACAGTTAGATATAGAGCAAAAATAGTGCAGATACAACGCTGAAACAGTCTGAAACAACTAGTGAAAAAGTCTGAATCAAAATGTAAAAAATAATGTGAAACAACGCCCAAAAAAGGTGAAATAGTTTAGAAACATTGAGAAACAACGCACAAATAGGATGAAACAATGCTAAAACAGTCTAGAAACAGCTAGATACAGTCTAGAAATAATTAGATACGGTGCAAAACAATGCAGATACAACGAGATACGGTAAGGTATGTCGAGATATGAGGTGGTTGGCAGTCGGGATACAACGATATACGATGTAGTTGGTAGTTGAGATACAACGAGATACGATGTGGTTGGTTGTTGAGATACAGCGAGATACAAATGAGAAACGAGGTGGTTGGTAATTGAGATACAACGAGATATAACAAGATACGAGGTGGTTGGTACTTGAGATACAACGAGATACGATATGGTTGGTAGTTGAGATACAGCGAGATACAATGAGATACAGTGAGATACGAGGCAATTGGTAGTTGAGATAAAATGAGAAACGATGTAGTTGGTAGTTGAGATACAACGAGATACAATAAGATACGAGGTGGTTGGTGCTTGAGATACAACAAGATACAACGAGATACAGCGAGATACGAGGTGGTTGGTAGTTAATATATAGTGAGATATGATGTGGTTTGTAGTTGAGAAACATTGAGATACAGTGAGATACGAGGTGGTGGAGGATGAGAGGAGAAAAAGTGAAATTGGGAGAAACAGGAGGAGTAAAAGTAAAATTGGGAGAAATGGGAGGAGGAAAAGTGAAATGAGGGAATATAGGAGGAAGAATGTAAGGTTTTGCTATGTGATGGGAAAATATTGCTATGTTTTTGCTATGTTTTTATAATTAACTTTTTTTCCTCTATATAAGGTAATTTTGCTAAAATATTACTATGTTTTGTAAATAACTTCTAAAACTTGTACTTTTATGTAAAAACTCCTTTTATTATTGATTTTGCTTCCAGGCTCGGGTCATAGATCAGAATTACTTTAGTAGTTGCACTTGTTTAATTAATTTGTTTGGATGGTTTGTTTGTTACTTTAGTGGATGTAATGGGTGTGTATTAAACCTTTCAATTTGCATATGTTAACATTCATCATACAATTAGATTTTACTTTTCATATTTAGAAGTGAGAATAGTATCTGGAGCTTGAAGGCAAGTACCAATAATAACATCACACCAACGAGTCTTCATGTGCATTTGTCAGTGCTCAAATATAGTGCACATTTTTTTAGAGATAACTTGGAATAGCTCCTAATAATGAGAACCGTTAATACCGCTTACCGAGCAGTTAACTACCGAACCGTTAACTACCGATAACAGATAGCTTATCGGTATGGTATTGATTTTACATAATTAGATACTGTTAACCGATATACTGCTACCGATAAGCTAAAATACGAACCGTACCGCCCCATGAACACCCCTAGTACAATCATATTTTTCATTATAACTGTATACCCTTGAAGTATATTGTATGCCCTTGAAGTATACCCTTTTTGTGTGTGATGCTATCAAACAAATGAATGATATAAATTTTTATTGTTATAAATAAAGTATACCTTTTTGGTATGCTGTATACTCTTTAGATATACCTTTTTGTATTTGGATGAAAATGTCCGATGCGATCGAGCAAAATAAATATTTCAATTTTTGTTATTTTGAATAAAGTATACCTTTTTGGTACACTGTATACTCTTTTGGTATACCTTATTTGTTTGGATCAAGGTGCAAGATGTTACACACAGATATTTTTATTTTTATCATATTTAACAAGGTATACCTTTTTGATATACTGTATACTCTTTCGGTATACCTTTTTGTGTTTGGATCAAAGTATGTGATGCTATCGAGCAAATAAATATTTCAGTTTTATTTATTTTGAACAAAGTATACCTTTTTGGTATATTGTATATCTTTTTAGTATATTCTGTACTCTTTAGGTATATCTTGTTATGTTTGGACCGATGTGCGAGATTTTATAGAACACATAGATATTTCAATTTTATTATTTTTAACAAAGCATACCTTTTTGGTATATTGTATACCTTTTTGGTATACCCTTTTATGTTTGGATCAAAGTGTGCGATACTATCGAGCAAATAAATATTTCAATTTTTGTTATTTTGAACAAAGTATAGCTTTTTGGTGTACTGTATACTTTTTGTGTTTAGATCTAAGTGTACGATAATATCGAGCAAATAAATATTTCAGTTTTTGTTATTTTGAAAAAAAAATTTACCTTTTTGGTATACTATATACCTTTTTGTTATACTGTATACTCTTTTGGTGTGCCTTGTTATGTTCAAATCGAAGTGCGAGATGTTACAGAACACATAAATATTTTATTTTTTATTGTTTAATTAAGTATACCTTTTTGATATAGTGTATACCTTCTTGGTATACCCTTTTCTGTTTGGATCAAAGTGTGCAATGCTATCGACCAAATAAATTTTTCAATTTTATTATTTGAAATAAAGTATACCTTTTTGGCATACTGTATTCTCTTTTTGTATGCATTTTTATATTAGGATCTAAGTGTGTGGTGCTATCGAGCAAATAAGTATTTCAGTTTTTTTTTATGTTGAACAAAGTATATCTTTTTGGTATACTGTATACTCTTATATACTTTATTATGCTTGGATCGAAGTGCGAGATGTTACAGAACACATAGATATTTTATTTTTTATTATTTTGAATAATGTATACCTTTTTGGTATACTGTATACTCTTTTGGTATACCCTTTTGTGTTTGGATCAAAGTGTGCAATGATATCGAGCAAATAAGTATTTCAGTTTTGTTGTTTTGAACAAAGTTTACATTTTTTGTAAAGTGTATACTCTTTTGGTATATTTTTTTGTGTTTAGATCAAAGTGTGTGATGCTATCGAGCAAATAAAAATTTCAGTTATTAGTTTGAACAAAGTATACCTTATTGATATAGTGTATTCCTTCTTAGTATATCCTTTTATATTTGGATCAAAGTATGCTATCGAGCAAATAAATTTTTTAATTTTATTATTTTGAACAAAGTATACCTTTTTGGTATACTATATGCTCTTTTTGTGTATATGTTTTGTGTTTGGATCAATGTGTGTGATGCTATCGAGTAGATAAATATTTTAGTTTTTTTTTTTTATTTTGAATAAAGTATACCTTTTTTGTAAATTGTATACTCTTATATACCTTGTTATGCTTGGATCGAAGTGCGAGATATACAGAACACATATTTCATTTTTTATTGTATTGTTTTTGGTATACTGTATATTCTTTTTGTATACTTTTTTTTGTTTCGATCAAAGTGTGCGATGATATCGAGTAAATAAATATTTCAGTTGTTATTATTTTTAACAAAGTTGAAACGACCTCGGTTAGTCGTTTCGGAAGTTAGGACTCCAATTGGCGTGCTGATAATTTTAAAATATTTGTAATGTCCATTAGGACCTGTCTGTAAAATTTGAGCTAAATCAGACCTCGTTTGGTAGGCATCGGAAGAAGATTTCAGTTTTTATTGACAATAAATACTAAAAAGAGATTTTTGAGCTCGGTTTTGGCGAACGAACTCCGATTCGAAATCCGAAAGCGCCGTTAGGTTCGTATGATTATTTGTGACTTTTGTGAACTTTCGAAAGTGAATTTCGATGTTGTTCGGTTAGTTTCCGCTAAAATGCCGAAAGTTAAATAATTTGACTTTTTTCTATTTAAATTCGCATTTTGGATTTCGGGAACCCGATTTGAGATCCGCCTTCGTGAGTATGCTACATATATTTTGTATAACTGGTATGCAAAAGTTGGGATCATTTCGAATATCGTAGGGTTCCGTTTTAATTTTCATCGCGAAAAGAAAAGAAAAAAATAAAAAATAAAAAAGGGGAAACAGACAAAACGTAAGAAAGAAAAAGAGTGTGCATGGCGGTGGGCTTATATATATTTGCAGCTTCACTTTGAGCTTCAGAAAACGAGAAACAAAATGGAAAACACGCAGAAGAAAAAATGCCAGAAAATGGGAAAAGAGGCCGGAGAAAAGTAGAATTTTTACCCTGAAACATTCAGGTAATGATCCTAATATATTATTTGAGTTTATTACGTCTGTTTGAATATATTTTGACGGTAGAAATTAAGATATTAGACATCGTCCTAATAAGTTCAATTAATAGTTTAAAGGGTCAAATGGACCCCGATAATGGAATTGACTATATATTCGTACTCAGTGAGTTATGGGCAACATATAAATGTAATTTATTTGGGGTTTGGTTATGTGACCTTAAACCCTGTATATAGGCCTGACCTGCGTATTGCGTATGCGAATAGGGTATCAGGTTCCTAACCGGATTGCCCAAAGATGTGAGGAATGAAGCCTTTAGCCTAATTTGATATATTTTTCTAATTATTGAATAGAGTGGGATCGTTTGGCAATGAAACCAAAGGACAAGCGGTTATTGAGTGGATGTACTAACTTTGTAACAAGGTAAGTGTATATATCCATTTCTTTGGAGGCACCTGGCCTCGTGGATTTTCTACAACGTGTTCCTTACGTGTGTAGCTGCCGATAGGCGTACTCCTTACGCCTTAGCTTTGGATTTACATTGTATATTAAATGTTATGTTCTGTTGTTGGTATTGCATTAAGGATCTGAGCATTGTACTCTGGCTGTGAGTTGGCATCTACTTCCCGGCTGTCGATGAGAGTCCCGCGCCGGTGAAGGGTTATTATTGCATCACATTGCATTCATATGCATTATATGTCATTCATATGCATTACACTGCATATCATATTGGGTGCAGGAGTATTCCGCTCCAGCAGCAGGAGTATTCCGCTCCATTGTATCATATTGAGGGTAGGAGTATTCTGCCCCAGGAGCAGGAGTATTCCGCTCCATTGTATCATATTGAGGGTAGGAGGATTCCGCCCCAGGAGAGTGCAGGAGTATTCCGCCTCTGTTTTATATTATATCGGGTGCAGGAGTATTCCGCCCCAGGAGCAGGAGTATTCCGCTCCAGTTGGTTATCAAATTGGGTTCCCCTCGAATGCAGGAGTATTCCGCTTCGGGATGGGATGACGGGCACATGTGACCCTTTGCATCAGATTTCATTTCATCTCATTTCATTTTATTTCTTTTCATACCATTGTGTAGACTTGTGGTACATAACTACTGTTCTGCTTATACGTGCATTGCTTATTTGTTAATATATTTTTGGCTCGTATTCCTGGCTGAGTTTATGGTTTCATACGTGTTTTCGGTTATTATCTGGCTCCGCCTTTTCATAATTTAAATAAGAGGAATTTGGTTGATCTGTTTCTTCTCCCTAGCTAGCTATCCTATTCTTTGAGGTGGCTAGTCTGCCCCACTTATTGAGTCCTTTGACTCACCCTTATTTGTTGTTTGTTTCTTGTCTATCTATTTCGTTTCGGCAGGTTCGCTCCAGAATTGAGTTCGCCACGTTGTGAAGGAGCGACGACGACTTCAGCTGTCAGGGTGAGCCAGCTTTTATTCCGGATGGCCACTAGTTTATTGGTTATTATTTCAGCTGTATTTTGCTCCCTTCAGGGGGTATCTGTCTTCTTTTGTACTCTTAGATGTCTAGTCTGGATAACCCTAAACTTAGTATGTTGGGTAGTCAGCTGTAATTTCTTTCGTACAGATTAGAGGTATCAGTATGTCTGTATTTTTTTTTAGTCCTGTCCTTATTTATGAATTATTATATTTATTTTCCTAATTTAATTGGTAAGGGTTCGCCCGACGGGTCTAGGGGAGGATGTCGGGTGCCCGCACGGCGTAACCGGATTTTGGGTCGTGTCAGTTGGTATTAGAGCCCGATTTAGTGTCTATCCAGACTAAGATAGTGTCTAGTAGAGTCTCGCTGATGGGTACGTAGACGTCCGTACTTATCTACGAGAGGCTATGGTTGCATTTAGGAAGTTTCACTTCCTTCTTTTCTGATCGTGCGTCGGTCTAGGATGCAAAAGTATTTTCATTAATTCGTTCGTGGTAATTGTGAACCCTCGTGCGATAAATCAGCAAGGGGTAGGAGTTCAAGACGAAGTATTCTAGCCTGAGGCTAGAGCTACTCAAGCCTCAAGAGTTGTGGATCGTGCTGACGATCCAGTTGCATAGGCCCCAGCTGTACGAGTTCACGATGGGCAAGGGAGCAGGGCCTTGTGGTTCCCTTCGCTCTCTACGATGCTTTTACGAGAATCTTGGTGATGCAGATACCGTAAGAACTTATTATTCGCTGGACAGCCTATCAGGTTGCCGCATGTGCAGGCGTTCGATCTCAGGGAGCTCCTTTTTCGGTTCTTAATATTGCTGCAGTGAATTATATTCCGGAGACAGCATGTGGTTTACCTCTAGTCATTCTGGCTGGTTAGTTAGCCTGAGTAATGGCTCGGTCCGAGTGTCCGAAGAGGTTGCATTATTTTACGCGGTTGAACCTTCCGATATTCTTAAGCAATGCATCAGATAAACCTCGTGATTTTTTCAAAAATAAATGATGCCAGCGTATCCTTCAGACTCTTGATCATATCGAGCGGTATAGTGTTGATTATTCTGCTTTCCAGTTTCAGGGGGTCCAACCCTGAATTGGTGGACCGCTCTCTTATTAGCTAACTTGGTTCAGTTTTCCTTCTAGATTCGTGGAAAAGTTCCTTTCGAGTAGCGAGCGAGATGAAAACTGTTGCCAGTTTGAGTGAATTGGACAGGGTAGCCTGTCGGTTAGCCAGTTGGTGTTTTAGAATATGAGATTGAATTCTTTAGGATGGCTGGATATGCACGAGAACTAGTCCATGAGTCTTTCGAGAGATTCAAAGATTTATTGATAACCTTTCTTTTTCCTTGAGATCCTAGATAGCTCAAGAGATTGAGGTTGGGACTTTATTTGATGTCGTTGTTGATATTGCTTAAAGGCATTAGGCATACCATAAGTTAGAGCGGGAAGAGTTAGAGTAGGAGAGCAAGAGATCTCGTGGCCCTAGTGGGTAACCATGGTACCTTATTTGGAGGTAAGAGTTCCGATTATTTTGGGAGGTCACCTTCCAGGTTATCTCAGCGTGTGTCACGTGATTCTTAGAGTGCGCCAGTAGTTCGTCAATATCAGACCCAGTTTTTTTCTTTGTAGCTATCAACAATCTGTCCATCTTCCATTTTCACGGAGAAGGAATTATCATTGTCGCGAGCATGTCATCTTTGGTGGAGTTCTCCCTTACTCCGGCAAGTAGGCAGTCGTCCTTTTTCTTGTCATCAGGCACTTGCACAGTCGCAGGTGATTTCATTTAGATCTCAATCAGCCGGAAAAATGCCACCATCCAGTAGGGGTTGAGAACGTGGTGGGAGTGGTTCTTCAGAAGGTGATTATCAGGGTAGTGGCTCAGCTCAGCTGCAGAGGTAGATCTATGAACTGATAGTCTGGCAGGATGCTGAGGCATCCGATGTAGTAGACCCAAGTATTTCTTCTTTCTTTAAATGTGAGTAAGATTTGATTCTTCCGATCGATTCAGAAATGGGGTGTCCTATCATGTTTCCATGGTTTCTTTTGATGTCGTTTCTATTATGAATTGGTTGCAGTAGAGGGGTCACACCATAAGTTAATCAAGAGATAAATATTTCTTATAATAAATGAAAATTCAATATGGTTATTTTCTTCCAATGTGGAAATCGTAAAAGTAATTAATTATGACATCATATAGATATCGCGCATTCAGAATTCAGCAATAGTCCAAGAGATGAGATTCATAACTCAACTACGATAAAGCCAAAACGAATAAACTAAAATAAAATGTGAATTATTGTGAAATCCCCCATGCTGCCATTCAAAGTGGGACAAGAGAAAAGTCTTCGATCAACACACAAGCATTACTATAAATACTTGCTACCAACAAAGAGAAGAATCACTAAGTTAGATTTTCTTTTAAAACCATTTTCTCCCTTCCTCTTTCAAATATCAAATATACAGTAATCTTTTTTTAGGAAATTAAACACAACATGGGGAAGATGGTTCTTATAGCTGCAGCAATGACTTTGTTAGTTACCCTTTATGATTTATTCTTGGCATTTATGATGACCCTACTAGTTGATCTAGTTTAAATGTGAGAAATTTGAGAGAAAGTGTCGGTATTGTCTGCTTGGCATCCTGTTGTACTACTTTCTCTTATTATGTCAAGTCAGTCTATCTCTCTTTGGAATTCAGCATTGATAGGGTGGTGGGATTCTTATTCGTCACCATCAGAAAGTGATATTATTTCTTCCGGTGCAAATTGATCAGTAAGTAATATTCGATCTACGTATCTTCTCTTGGTCCAAAACGCTAGTAAAGTTATATTATCCTATGAGCTCATCTGGGTTATAAAAGGGTTTTCTGGTAAATTGTCAGAGTTTCCTTCTTATTGGAAGGTCAAATTGGCATGGGCGTTGCTCCATAGAGCTCATTTAATGTCTATTTCTTCAATTGAGATTCTTTAGTTAGCCTGACTCGTAAGTACTCTAGCTGTAGTAGCCAAGCGATTAAGAAGATGAGCTTCCTGAAGCTCTAATTATTTCTATCCCCGGTCCATTCCCATTTCTTCTTCGTCCAGCACTAGTGAGCTTAGGCGGTTGGTAGCCGCTTGTGATTCTCCCTGTGTTGAGCCAGAGTACGTGTTATTGTAGCCGGGTAAGCATACTATTGAGTTTCAAGGCTTCTAGGGGTAATAGAAGTACCATCCATCAGGCGGTGGTGTTTACGGCAAAGGTATGGAGTTATGAACTCGAGAGTTGCAGCTGTTTGGCAACTCGAAAGGGTAATTTGGTAGCTCAGGTCGGGGCCGCATTCTGTTTTAGCTAAGTCTTTCCTAATGCAGCAGGTTGTGCGAGGATGAATATTCCTATTCAAATAGCTGCATGAGTTTGTGCTTTAAGTAGAGGAGTCTTCCTCCAAATATTGAATGGTAATACTAAATTTCTAAGGTGTTGATACCACTTTTGTCACGACCCAACCTAGGAACCACGACAGAAACCTACAATGAGTGTCGATCATTGCTAAACCAACTAATAATCTATTAATGCTAGAGATAAGCTGGCAACCCGATCATATATATACGTACCTATCCGCTGAAAGTATAAAGTCTGGAAAGATGATACGACTTTAACTTGCAGGCAAGTAGAACACTGAGCCACAAATTCTGCTATGTCACACTTTATTCCGTCCCACTAATAAATCTTCTTAAGATCATGGTACATCTTAGTCGAACCTGGATGAACAGTGTATTTGGGAAAATGTGCCTCTATCTTAATCTGTCCACATAAATCTGCAACATCAGGGACACAAAGTCTATCTTTATACATGAGAACACCGTCAGTAGTAACCCTGTAATGTGACTCCAGTTTTCTTCTAGCTATCTGTCCGTATTCAACTAGAACTAGATCCTCATACTGACGCTATTTTACTTCATGAAAATTTAGAGTTAAAGGTCTAGTGTAGCTTGTTGTCCATCCATCATTGGCATATCTCCTTTACACCTCAACTCATTGAGGAGTTACTTTAGCGTTATAAGTACACATGTAATGAACTTTGTTGCTGGTATTCTGGCTCAGCTCATGGTCCAACTACATGTCTCTTTTATTTTTATTTTTTTTCAAGTCATAATATTTCCAATTCTAAGATAATTAATACCCTGAAGTAGATGTTCAGTCTGAATATCATTCTTGGTCTGCATCATACTATCCAGTAGTATTTGCATGATCCTTATCCTCATATGATAGACTCTATTCAGATGAACCCTTGACATACATTAAGATATGAGTAACTACATTCCCACAAGGAGCTTGCGGAACAACATTAACATCAACTGAGATGTTGCATAATGCGTTCGTAAAAAAAATAATATTGCTTGCATCAAATCTTCTATAGTGTGTAGTAACAAGGTACTTCAAAAAAGCTCCCCTATTGTATCAAGCGTGAGCTAATTCTTAGTTCCATCGACCCGTTCTATATCGAAAGGTATATCGAAGAGGTGAGTATCGGCTGAATCATGTTAATCCATTCAAAGTTTCGTGTATCCTTGTTTTGAAAATATAAGAACTCTCCTCTCGTGATCGAGGAAGGATCAGCTTAGTCAGAATAAGCTGGGCAACGATGTGAGGATATTATCAAGATATGTTTTATTCCAAGAGTTCAGTATTCGTGTTATAATTTTGATTCTTTAATCATGAGAAAATTACGTGGGATAGTTTATGAAGGTCGTGCAAGCACTTTTATTATCAGCGGAAATCTTGCTTTAGACTTAGGCTCGTTTGAGGACGAACGAGAGTTTAAGTGGAGGAGAATGAAACGACCTCGGTTAGTCGTTTCGAAAGTTAGGACTCCGATTGGCGTGCCGATAATTTTAAAATATTTGTAATGTCCATTAGGACCTGTCTGTAAAATTTGAGCTAAATCAGACCTCGTTTGGTAGGCATCGGAAGAAGATTTCAGTTTTTATTAACAATAAATATTAAAAAGAGATTTTTGAGCTCGGTTTTGGCGAACGAACTCCGATTCGAAATCTGAAAGCGCCGTTAGGTTCGTATGATTATTTGTGACTTTTGTGAACTTTCGAAAGTAAATTTCGATGTTGTTCGGCTAGTTTGCCGAAAGTTAAATAATTTGACTTTTTTCTATTTAAATTAGCATTTTGGGTTTCGGGAACCCGATTTGAGATCCGCCTTCGCGAGTATACTACATATATTTTGTATAACTGGTATGCAAAATTTGGGATCATTTCGAATTTCGTAGGATTCCGTTTTAATTTTCATCGCGAAAAGAAAAGAAAAAAAAATGAAAAAGGGGAAAAAGACAAAACGTAAGAAAGAAAAAGAGTGTGCATGGCCGTGGGCTTATATATATCTGAAGCTTCACTTTGAGCTTTAGAAAACGAGAAACAAAATGAAAAACACGCAGAAGAAAAAATTCCAGAAAATAGGAAAAGGGGCCGGAGAAAAGTAGAATTTTTACCCTGAAACATTCGGGTAATGATAATAATATATTATTTGAGTTTATTACGTGTGTTTGAATATATTTTGATGGTAGAAATTGAGATATTAGACATCGTCCTAATAAGTTCAATTAATAGTTTAAAGGGTCAAATGGACCCCGATAATGGAATTGAATATATATTCGTACTCAGTGAGTTATGGGCAACATATAAATGTAATTTATTTGGGGTTTGGTTATGTGACCTTAAACCCTGTATATAGGCCTGGCCTGCGTATTGCGTATGCGAATAGGGTATCAGGTTCCTAACCGGATTGCCCTAAGATGTGAGGAATGAAGCCTTTAGCCTAATTTGATATATTTTTCTGCTTATTGAATAGAGTGGGATCGTTTGGCAATGAAACCAAAGGACAAGCGGTTATTGAGTGGATGTACTAACTTTGTAACAAGGTAAGTGTTTATATCCATTTCTTTGGTGGCACCTGGCCTCGTGGATTTTCTACCACGTGTTCCTTACGTGTGTAGCTGCCGATAGGCGTACTCCTTACGCCTTAGCTTTGGATTTACATTGTATATTAAATGTTATGTTCTGTTGTTAGTATTGCATTAAGGATCTGAGCATTGTACTCTGGCTGTGAGTTGGTATCTACTTCTCGGCTGTCGATGAGAGTCCCGCGCCGGTGAAGGGTTATTATTGCATCACATTACATTCATATGCATTATATGTCATTCATATGCATTACATTGCATATCATATTGGGTGCAGGAGTATTCCGCCCCAGGAGCAGGAGTATTCCGCTCCGTTGTATCATATTGAGGGTAGGAGTATTCTGCCCCAGGAGTAGGAGTATTCCACTCCATTGTATCATATTGAGGGTAGGAGGATTCCACCCCAGGAGAGTGCAGGAGTATTCCGCCTCTGTTTTATATTATATCGGGTGCAGGAGTATTCCGCCCCAGGAGCAGGAGTATTCCGCTCCAGTTGGCTATCAGATTGGGTTCCCCTCGAATGCAGGATATTCCGCTTCGGGATGGGATGACGGGCACATGTGACCCTTTGCATCAGATTTCATTTCATCTCATTTCATTTCTTTTCATACCATTGTGTAGACTTGTGGTACATAACTACTGTTCTGCTTATACGTGCATTGCTTATTTGTTAATATGTTTCTGGCTCGTATTCCTGGCTGAGTTTATGGTTTCATACGTGTTTCCGGTTATTATCTGGCTCCGCCTTTTCATAATTTAAATAAGAGGAATTTGGTTTATCTGTTTCTTCTCCCTGGCTAGCTATCCTATTCTTTGAGGTCGCTAGTCTGCCCCACTTATTGAGTCCTTTTGACTCACCCTTATTTGTTGTTTGTTTCTTGTCTATCTATTTCGTTTCGGCAGGTTCGCTCCAGGATTGAGTTCGCCACGTTGTGAAGGAGCGACGACGACTTCAGCTGTCAGGGTGAGCCAGCTTTTATTCCTGATGGCCACCAGTTTATTGGTTATTATTTCAGCTGCATTTTGCTCCCTTCAAGAGGTATATGTCTTCTTTTGTACTCTTAGATGTCTAGTTTGGATAACCCTAAACTTAGTATGTTGGGTAGTCAGCTGTAATTTCTTTCGTACAGCTTAGAGGTATCAGTATGTCTGTGTTTTTTTTTAGTCCTTTCCTTATTTATGAATTATTATATTTATTTTCCTAATTTAATGGTAAGGGTTCGTCCGACGGGTCTAGGGGAGGATGTCGGGTGCCCGCACGGCCTAACAGGATTTTGGGTCGTGTCAAAAGTATACTTTTTGGTATACCTTATTATGTTCAGATCGAAGTGCGAGATGTTACAGAATACATAGATATTCATTTTTTTTTTATTTTTAACAAAGTATATCTTTTTGGTATATTGTATACCTTTTTGGTATACCCTTTTGTGTTTGGATAAAAGTGTTCGATGCTATCGAGCAAATAAATATTTCACTTTTTATTATTTTGAACAAAGTATATCTTTTTGGTATACTGTATACTTATACCATTTTGTGTTTGGATCAAAGTGTGCGGTGCTATCGAGCAAATATGTATTTCAGTTTTTGTTATTTTGAACAAAGTATACTTTTTTGGAATAATGTATATCTTTTTGTATATTGTATAATCTTTTAGTATACTTTGGTATGTTTGGATCGAAGTTCGAGATAATACAAAACACATAGATATTTTATTTTTTATTGTTTTTTACAAGGTAGAACTTTTACATAGTATACCTTTTTGGCATACCCTTTTGTATTAGGATCAAAGTGTGCTATGCTATCGAGCAAATAAATATTTCAATTTCGTTGTTTTGAACAAAGTATACCTTTTTGGTATAATGTATACTCTTTTGCTATACTTTTTTGTTTTTGGATCAAAGTGTTTGATTCTATCGAAGAAATAAATATTTCAATTTTTATTATTTTGAAAAAATTATACCATTTTTGTGTATTGTATACCTTTTTGGTATACTGTATATTCTTTTCGTATACCTTGTTATGTTCGAATCGAAATGCGAGATGTTACAGGACACATAGATTTTTCATTTTTTATACTTTTTAATAAAGTATACATTTTTGGTATATTGTATATCTTTTTGGTATACCCTTTTATGTTTGGATCAAAGTGTGTGATGCTATCAAGCAAATAAATATTTCAATTTTTGTTGTTTTAAACAAAGTATACCTTTTTGGTATACTGTATCCTTTTTTGGTATACCTTTTTTGTTTGATCAAAATGTGAGATGCTATCGGGCAAATCAATATTTTAGTTTTTGTGCTTTTGAACAAAGTATACCTGTTTGGAGAAAGAAAAAAAGAAAAAACATTTACGTAAATGTGTGGGAAAATATACGTCATCTACTATTTAAGGGAATACGAGTCCAGCTGACGAGACTAGACTTATCTTACAACTCACCGGGCGCAGAGGATATATGCCCGCTCCTAGAGCCAACGACCGTTTAGGCGCCACGGCCATAGGACGCAGGGTATACATCCCGTCGGTTAGGGTTTACAGTCTCCTAGTTAGGGTTAAGTATATACCACCGCCTTGAGTTATAGGCCCATAGGCTTTTTATTCTTTTTTTATTTAACCTTATTTAGGACTGGGTATCACTACTATAAATACCCATCCTTACATTGTATTGTACATGAGATGATTCAACACTGAATCCGGCTATTCTCAAGGAATAAGAATTACTCTGCCTTTCTCTTAATTATTTTGTCTTGTTTATTCATTACTGCTTTCATTATACTCACATACTTTTCCGTTGTAGTTACGGTATTGCTTGTGACCCTAACCATAAATAATTGTTTTACCTAGACATACAATTTTAGGTATAAACAGTTTGGCGCCCACCGTAGGGCCCAGGCAATTATAGGATTCCTACAATGGAAAAGGCGCAATCATGTCATGTCACAGCGACAATGCTGCACGAGATGCCGGTAATGAGATCTAACAGATAATTCATAACTCGGCCAACACTACTGAAATTGTGAATTACTATCTAATATCAGAACCCGGTTACCCATCATCATGGTTGAGATCTTGCCAGAATAGCACCCCTAATTATAAAACACCATCAGCGGTCTGAAGGCTTGTCAGCACGATCTTCGGGGGGCCCAGGTTTGGCAGCGCTGGGGCCAAAGCCATCATGGTCTGCGAGGCTCAGTAGCAGATGACCAAGAAGCCACATATCTTTACCATCGAATTCAACGATGAGGACTCACGACGAGCCCGCCATCCTCATTACGATGCTTTAATAATCATCCTGCAGGTACATGATGCTCGAATCAAACGTGTATTGGTAGATCCTGGCATAGAAGTCAATATCATTCATTAGAAGGTTGTATGCCAGATGGAGATGCAGAATCATGTAATCCCCAGCCCGTACACTATAACAAGCTTTAACAGCTCCAACGAAAAGTTTGTGGGAGAGATACTCCTTTAGGTACACCTACCAGTAGCAACACGGGTAACTTCCTTCCAGGTAATCACATGCGACCTCTCTTATAACATAATCCTCGGGAGGCCCTGGATTCACGAAGTACGCATAGTGTCCTCTACACTTCATCAAATCCTAAAGTACCCGACTCCATGGGGGGTCAAAGAAATTCAAGGGGAACAGAAGTTATCTCAGAGATGTTATGTAACTGCGGTGATAGATGCCACCAAAAGGGAGACAAAAAATCAGAAGAAAAAGTTGGATAAGCTGCTTGGCCCAGATCTGATCACCAGCGTACCTCTTGGATACAGGGTTCATAAGGTGACTAGGTCTCGAATGCCAGATATTACGCCCTCCGACCCGGAGAAAGAAGACAAGCCAGCCAAAGCCACAGTCGATGATCTTGACCCGGTGATCTTCGACGAGGAGGTTCTGGACAGGAAATTTTATGTGGGGGCTAAGCTTTCAGTCGAAGCCAAGCAAGAATACGCCAACATCCTGCATGCTCGGTTAGGAACCTTCGCTTGGACATACAGCGACATGCCGGGGATATAAACCAGCATCATCACACATAATCTGAATGTCGATCCAAACTTTAAACAAGTGAGGCAGAAGAAACGACCGATCAGTCGTGAAAAAGTACAGGCGGTCCATGAAGAGGTCGAAAAACTACTGAACAGTTGTTCCATTCGCGAGGTGCAGTACCTTGACTGGTTATCCAATGTTGTTGTAGTTCCCAAGAAAAATGGTAAATGGAGGATGTGCATCGATTTCACGGATCTGAACAAAGCATGCCATAAGGATTCCTTTCCACTGCCTAACATCGATAACCTCATCGATTCAACGGCAGGCCATGAAGCCTTGAGTTTTCTGGTAGGGGCGGCCGGCTGAATTTTGTGGCCTAAAGCCAAACTCTAATGAGGGGCACCCGACCGATTACCATATACTTCATTTGTTTCAAAATGGATGAACTCATTTGACTTTGCACGGAGTTTAATAAATAAGATAAGATTTTTGAAACTTGTGGTCTAAAATAAGTCATAGATATTTGTGTGGCTACAAATCATCCCATTAAAGGTAAAGTGAAATTTTTATTTCCAAAATTAGAAAGAGGTCTTTCTTTTTTAAATGGATTAGAAAGGATATATGTTCATCCTTTTTAAAACGGAATGAGTAATTTATATTTTCTATAGTAACTTTTTCCGTACCCTACTTATTTCTTGGCAATATTGTGAATTCATCTTCATTTGCTAGTGCATTGTATTATGAAATGACAAAAACAATACAATCTATCTAAACCTTAAACTTAACAAAATAATACAATAAAGTACAATACGATATGATACGATACAATATATTATAAAATGATATGTTACAACCATCCAAACAAGCTGTAAAGTGAAAGTTGTGCTTGTTAATGTATCCGAACAAGAAAATATTCCGACGTAATTATTAATTTTCCAATATATTCTCCTTAAATAAAGGTCTTCTCCTATTCAAGACTTTTATATGACTCTTTCTATTTCCAAAATACAGTTAAATGGTTAATAGTATTCCTAAATATGGTTATATGGTTAAATAGTATTCATCTTTTTAAGCTGAAGATTGCCACGTAATACATTCAGAAATGGGGCCCAAATCATCAATCACGTATTGTACTAAGTTTTTAATTTTTTTTAACTAATACAATACTAGGTGTTGCAGAAAATTGGTGCCCCACAAAATGTGGGGCCTAAAGCCATTGACTTACCTGTTTTAGGCAAGGGCCGACACTATTTTCTGGACGCATACTCGGGATACAATTAGATACTCATGACCCCAGATGATCAAGAAAAGACCTCTTTCATCACAGACATGGGAACTTATTGGTACATGGTGATGCCTTTGGACTTAAGAATGCAGGAGCAACTTATCAGAGGTTGGTGAACCTAATGTTCAAGGAGAAGATCAACAAGACCATGGAAGTTTACATTGATGACATGTTGGTCAAGTCATAATTTGCTAAGGATCATGTTGGCCATCTGGAGATAGCGTTCGACATCTTGGATAAATTTGGAATGATGCTCAACCCCGAAAAGTGCGCCTTCGGCATGTCTTCTGGTATGTTCCTTGGGTTTATTGTTTCCAACAGGGGCATAGAAGAAAATCCCATGAAGATCGAGGAAATCGAGGCGATACCGGAGGACTTGAAAAGTGAAATTGAAGTTAAAAGGCTTAACGGTCGAATTGCAGCACTCAGCCGGTTCATCTCACGATCATCAGAAAAGTGTCATCAGTTTTTTCAATTTCCTTAAAAAGAATAAAAGTTTTGAATGGACGGAGCAATGTAGCAACACACTACGAGAACTAAAGCAATATCTGGCAAACCCTCTATTACTCACCAAGCCGCGCGAGGGAGAAGCGTTATTGTTATATCTAGCTGTGTCTGAAGTTGCTGTTAGCACTGTCCTGGTGCGAGAAGAGAAGGAAGTAAAATCCCCAGTCTATTATGTTAGCAAGACTCTCATGGATGCAGAGACTAGTTATCAACACCTGGAGAAACTTGCGCTTGCGCTAGTCATGGCAGCGAGGAAATTGCGGCCATATTTTCAGAGTAACACCATTATCGTGGTTTCTTCTTTTTCCTTACGGACTCTTCTGCACAAGCCTGAACTATTAGGCAGGCTGGTAAAATGGGTCGTCGAAGTTGGTGAATACAACATCATTTATTAGCCACGCACAGCTATAAAGTCGCATGTACCATCGGACTTTGTAGCCAACTTCAATACCGATTTGATGTTGGGAGCTGAGGCAGAACGCGGGATGATGGAAGGCGTTACCCCTGGAGAATGATTGATCCATACCGATGGGGCCTCGAATGTAAAAAGGGCCGGGCTTAGTATAGTGATCAAATCCCCAAAGAAGAACGTGTTCAGGAAAGCTGTCAGCTGCTCCCAGATGACGAACAACGAAGAAAAATATGAAACAGTAATTCAAGCCTTAGAATTAGCTTACATATTGGGGGCCAGGGAGATCAATATCAATTGCGACTCCCAACTCGTTGTTAATCAAGTAACCGGGGCTTATGCCACTAAGGACGCCAACATGCAAGAGTACTTGGCCAGAGTAGAAAAATATCTGAAGAAGTTTAAGAAATGGAAGATTAATTAGATACTGAGAGAAAAAAACGAGGAGGTTGATGCCCTAGCTAGTCTAGCGGCCACTAAAGATTTAAATGCAGACAACCCTGTTTCTACCATTGAGATAACATAGGCGAACATCAAGCGTCGCGAGGTCAACACAGTGGGATCATCGTGGGATTGGCAGCACCCGATCATTGAATACCTGAATAAAGGGGTATTGCATCCTTTTTTTTTTTCTGAACCGGTTTAAAGTTGGAAATAGGGCTCGACTTATTGGAACTCACGGGTAAAGAGTTGGAGTCGCCACCTAACATATTTTTTAACTAGGCATATTAGGGCACCTATTTTGTTTCTAGCTAATTTTATAATTAACTCCGAAACTTAGTCTACGAACCAGAAATTCTAGGTAAGGGTTCAAGTTAACCCGAGAGGAAGGGGTTAGGCACATCTCAGGCTCCACCAAATGTGGTTACCGGCCGGACAAAATAATTGGGATTCTAAAGCAAATAATTAAACTAACTAAGAAATAAAATATTCTGAATATTAAACTATATCACATAATTTAAAGACAAGTAATAAATATTCATCTCTTCTAATGACTAAGCTTTGTCCTAATGTGCCTTGCAAAATAACAGACAAGTTAGTAAAATTTGCTAACAAAATTAATAAAAATGAAATTAAGTAAAGTCAACGATTTTTAGTATTTTTATCCTTTTTTGAAAGTGTTGTCTTTTTGTAATTCTGCCACGAAGTACCTCGCAAAATATGAGATGAATTAATACTACAATTAATAATAAATAATAATAATAATAATAATAATAATAATAATAATAATAATAATAATATTAATAGTAATATTAATTAATAAATAATAATAATGAGAATAATGAAAATAATAATAAAAGGATTTTCTTCCAATTGTTCTCTTCCAAAATAGACCGTCTTCTCTCATCCAATTTTACCTCGCAAAAATATAAAGAAAATAAGTTAGTATTGTAATTAATAATAATAATAATAGTAGGAATTATAATATTAATAATAGCAATAATAATGATATAAAATAATAGTAATAAAAATAACATAAAGGGAAAAATGAATTTTATAAAAGTGTAGGCTCAGGTTTGTATGAATCGGCTAGAGGTTAGGAACGTCGGTATGGCTGCAAACACGGGGGGCCTCCGGTTGCCATGCCAAGTATCGGTCCCACCACTTCATCACCTGCTTGTTTTGCAATAGAGCTCATACATGTCATCATTACCTTTTTTTTTAGGACACGGGAATGGGATTGTTTATGTCTAATATCATGTTCAAATCAGTGTTACATCTCAAATTAATTATTTAATTATTTTCCTTGGCCTTAACTAGAGTAGTATCATTCATAATCAGTGAACATTTGCCAATCATAATACGGAGCCTCAAATTATTCCATAGGTGTAGTATTTTTCCTGTATAATTAGTCAATGAGAACGAAACAAAGTAGAAACCACAGATTAAACGGCAGGAATAAGACAATAGAAAAATAATCAATAGCGCCTGAATTGAGAAATCTGTAGCAACGGCGGATCAATGCAGGGCCAAACGAAATTGGCAGTAGATCTGCAAAAGCCAGAATGGGTCAAATGAGTGGCTCTGCACAAAAATATAGAGCATTAGTAAAATAGGTTTTCTCAATAAACAGAACAACGAAGCAAAAGCAAATGCGCGGAAGCACAATCTCCAAAAAATATTGGCGATAGCAGTGGAGAGGGCGAGATGAGGAGCGACTGCCGACTTAGCTTCTCCGGCGAGCTACGCAGCGGCGTCACTGCGACTTATCTTTGCCATCTCTCCCTTTATTTTATCTCGTTTCTCAGTCACAGATCAAAGAACAGAGGAACCCCATCGACGATGGCTTTCAGGCCAAAAATAGGAAGTAGTGTTTTGATAAATGGCGATAGTTCTCCATTCTTTGTGTGTGTATCTGGCTTTGCATGTATCTGATTGTGTGGAAGAGTTGATGGTAATAATATGTATGTATGGCTGTTAATGGCGGTTCACTGGTGGGGATAGGTGTTGATGTGTGGACGGTGAAAGAGAAATTGAGGAGGTTGGTGGGTATGTGTAAGGATCAGTGTAGATTTATTCTTATGGGTGTAGTAATCTGTTGGTGTGTGTGTATAGTGTGATGGTGATAATAATGGAGGAACGAGGTTTGTGGGATAGAGAACGGAGAAGAAGATGACGGTGTATGTGGTATTTTGGAGAAGATGATGGGAGCGGGTATGTTGATGTATGTATGGTGAAGGTAGTGATGTGTTTGTACTGTGTGTATTGGTTTTTTTTAATGGGTGTGTGTTGAAGAAGAAAACTGGTGGGAAGTGGGTCTGCCTATGTACTGTTGTCTCTATGTCTGTGTGCGTATGCTGATATTGATGATGCATGTGGATGAAGGGGATGTGTGTATATAGGATTTTAAAAAAATAGTTGTTGGGATGGAGGTAATTGGGGAATTTTGGGAGATTTTTAGGAAGAGATTAGGAAAAATAAAGGGAATATTAGGGAGAGATTTTGGGAGTGATCTAATTGAGAGGGATCTTTGGAAGATTAGAAGGAAATTAGGGAGTCTTGATTTGGGGGATTTTTAATAAATAGGATAAAAATGTGAAGACATGTATGGCAATTGAATTTGAAATATAAGAAATGTATTTGATTAAGAAACTTGCCCAGGTTCAAAGGAAAAATGTAATTCAATAGAAAAAGTAAATTAAAATAAATATAAACAAATAAAGAATTTTGGTGGAGATTTTGAAATATGGATGAATTAATAGGAGGAATTTGGACGTTTTCTTTTTAATTGGCCAATATCCAACTTAAAGGTACACAAACAAAATATAGATATACATATGTATAAAATGCACAAATAATCATTAAATAAGCTCAAAAAATTATTTAAATATAGATAATCACATATAATTGCTAATTTGCACAAATGATCTGATAAGACCCAAATCGAGCAACCATAGTTACTTCGTAGGGAGTTCGAGTAGTGTCTCGCTCTTTATCTTTATTTCCGCGTTTCGTATTTGATTCCTATCATCTTGGTATCAGAGCCAACCCGGGTTCGATTCCTGGCTACACCATGCGAAGTTCGGGGACGAACTTGCTTTAAAGAAAGGGGGATGATGCAGGGCTATCAAGGATTGGGCCCGGGGCTATCAAGGATTGGGCCCGGGGCTATCAAGGATTGGGCCCGCATTCATAAGGAGCCGCCCGTTGTGGGGTCCACCCCCTGGAGGAGTTGCGTTGCTCGGGGTGGTCATGGTGGTGTCAGGGACGAACCTCGATTTGGGGTTGATCCGGCGGTATAAGAGTTGCGTTGCGCCTCTACCATCAGCTAAGGCTTTTGGTAGAAATGGTTGCAGTGCGCTCTTAAAGCTTGGTATCAGAGCAAGGTTCGGGTTTTGTTTCTACAAACCCCCGACCCTTGATTCTTCGTGCCTTAGATTGATTCTATCTTTAGTTTCCTTGTTGTTGTTATTGAAAGGAGAAAAACAACAAAAAATTGAAAATACAAAAAAATTGGTGTATCTTGTTGGATTGGATGATTTATGTTATGGGTGTTGTGGATTCTTGTTCGTGATTGAATTCCCGTTACTTGGGCACCAAAATTGATTGATTTGGTGAAGTTTGAAAAGTTGAAACCCCAATTTCCCTTAAACCCTTGATGAACATGTTCTTGATGATTTTGCCTTGATTCTTGGGTTGGATTGATGTTATAGTGGAAACTTGTTATTGGGGATTGATCTTCTTGGAAAACCAAACGATTTGGTACCAAATTTGTGGGGATTGAACTTGTATAACACCTACTTTGAAGAATCATCACCCTTGTTGAACCCCCTTTGATAAACCCTAGTTATGAACATGATGAACATGGTAGATTCTTGATTATTGATTGGGTTTGTTAAAAGTGATTGGGGTTTGATCTCTGTGGTTGGAACAACGTTTGGGTACCCTCGGATTGCCAAAACATCGCGTGATTAGTTGGATTTTTGGGTGCAAAGGCTAAGAAAAACGTTGTTGAACGTTGCTGGAATTTGCAGTAGGCGGACCGCCCGAAAAAGAGGCGGGGCGCCTACCAAAGTCTCTGAAGTTCAGAGGCGGACCGCCCACTTAATAGGCGGACCGCCCACTCTGCTGTGTAGTGAACCAGGCGGACCGCCCAGTTGAAAGGGGTGGGGCGCCTACTTCCTGAAGCTTGGAAACGGGTAGTTTCTTCTAGGTTTTCGTGTTTTGTTGATTGCATTGTTTCTAATTAGTACTATTAGAGTATAATCCTACTTGTGTAGTACTAATTACTTCAAGCTATTAGGATCATTGTGCCTTAGAAAGGAGACTAGAATTCAAAGAAGATCCGTAGCATCTTTTGATTCAAGTCCTCAATTAAAGTGCTTACCGTTCCAATCGAGTCCCATTAACTCCACTCACCCCGGAGAGCAGTGGGTTTGAGAAGTTGAGTGGTTGAGTTGTGGTTCGTTGGTCAACTACTTGAAGCTTTTAAACTCGAACTTGAGTGAAATATCCCCCCCTCCACCAAAAGAGCGAGCCGAGTGAAACATTGTGAGGGAGTGGTGAGGTGTTTTACTAACGTTTGTTGCTTTTTGTAGGTACGATGGCCCACGACGGACAAGATTCCATAAAGGAGGCCTTGACTAACCTTCTTGCCAAGATGGACCTCATGAACCAAAAGATTGGAAATCTTGAGAAGATGACATCTATTGCTCTAGTAAAGCAAGGGACCCCGAGTGTCCAAGTAAAGCAAGGGACCCCGAGTGTCCAAGGCAAAGCCGGAAAAGGCACAAGTGGTTCAACCTTTACCCCCGAACAAGTTGTTGAATTACTTAGTCAACAACGGGTAAAGGAAGACCGTGAAGGAAATGAGCAAGTGTTGGGCAATCCCCAACAAGTGGGAAATCCCCACCCTTTGGGCAATCCCCAAAGGACTACTCCACCTCCAAAACCCACTCGAAATGATCTATCTATGGATGATGTGGAGGAGGATATGATTGAAGAGGATAACGCTCATGTTTCACTAGTTGTGAGAAGGAGCTTAGGAGCCATGATTGAGGAGGACGGCGAAACCTTGCAAAGAGAAAACCTATTCCATGCTAGTTGTCGCGTCAAAGGTGTTGTGTGCTCTATGATCATTGACTCCGGGAGTTGTACTAATGTGGTGAGTCAATCTCTCATAACCCAATTGAAGTTGCCTACCATGAAGCATCCCAAGCCATACCGGTTACAATGGCTTAGTGAATGTGGAGAGCTCAAGGTAGTGGAACAAGCAATGATCAAGTTTAAAATGGGTAGTTATGTTGATGAACACTTGTTCGACGTTGTGCCTATGCAAGCTTGCCACCTTCTCTTTGGAAGGCCTTGGCAATTTGATCGGCAAGTGGTTCACAATGGACGTGTCAACACTTACACGCTCCAACATGAAGGAAAGAAATTTGTGTTGAAGCCCCTAACTCCCAAACAAGTGAGTGATGACTACAAGAGGATGAGGGAGTTGAGGGAAGCGGCTAAAGCCAAGTCACCCATTGTACTTGAACCCGAGGCAAACAATCTTGTTGTCTTGCCAAAGAATGATCAAAATGAGAGTCACTCCGCTTCGAATGAGAGAGAAAAGATAGAGAGAAGTAAGGGAGTGATCGGAGACAATCCAAGAGAGGAAAAAGGAGAGGCTTTGAGGAGTGATGTGAGTGGATTGTCACCACAAGCTACACTTGACCATGAGGTAAAATTAAGAGAGATGAGGGGAGAGGAAGGAAAAATTGAGAGTGAGAGCACCCATTGTTCTAACCCTTCTTTATCTTCTACCTTTTCTTGTGAAAGTTCTTGTGTAGGTACATTGGAAGACAAGCACTTGGAGCCTCAATGTGAGCTTCATGAAGGGGAAGTTGCCTATGACACTTCAAACCTTGTGAGTGATCAAGGAAGTACTACAAATGTAAGTGTTGCTTCACCTTTTCATGAGCCTACTAGCTACTTGTCTTGTGATGACTCAACACTAGTTGGTGGTTTTGATGCATCTAGTGAGTATGCCACTAGTGAAGAGTCTACTTGTCAACTTGAGCTTGATTGTGAAACACTAGTTGGGAGGAGCACTATGCCACATCATGATGTGAGCTCATTGTTCATTGAACCCCTCCCTAGTGTAGATTTGACAGTTGACCATGATTGTGACCTTTGCTATGACACACCACCAACCTTTGACATAGGGAAAGATGAGGTAGTTGACCATTCCCTAATTGATATGCTTCTATTTGGTGGACCAATGTGTTGTGGTGAGGATGGTCTTGTCCTTGAGGAGTCCAAATTGCATGAATTGGACAAGGTTGTCTATGACGACTCCTCAAGTGAACCTAGTCTTGATAACTTGTCTATGCTTGATCATGATATTGAGATGCATGCTTATACTAATCCATTGTTTGAAGGCATCCTCATTAGTGGTAAAGACTTGTATCGAACTAGGGTGAGTAGTCAAATGGAACCTCCATGGTGTGAAGGGTTTGATTCCTTGGGCAATCCATTGTTTAAGACTTTGGGTAAGGTAGATGGTTCTTTGAGTGACCCTACTATTGCTTGTTGGGGTTATGATGAAGAAGAGTCCATCATCAATACCTTCCTTGAAAGCTTGTCTTTTGAGAAGGATTGCTTAGGAGATGAAATTGGAGGGAAAGAGGAATCCCTTGGTGTGAGTAGGTATGCTCTACAGAAGGGGAGTGGAGTGCTTGAACCTATTTGTAGGTTGGGCTATTTGATTCACTCCACTCCACATGTTGATCACACCTTGAGGATAGATTGGTATGTTGATTTTGAGCTTAAGGTCCAAGAGGGTTTTGATGGCTTGATCTTGCATTTTTCATGCCCACATGACCTATTCGCTCATTATCTTGTTAAGTGCATGTTGCTTTTTAACCAAGTGCTTATGGTTCTCGTTGGAGACTTGATATTCATAATTGTTATTGACGCTTGGTTATATCACAAGAGTGTGTTTTCCACACTTCTTGCACTAACCTACTTCCAAAGTAGGATGTTTGTTTGTTTTTGCTTGACGTTGCTTGTAGGTTCTAAGCTCCATGCTAAGGCGGGGAAGATCTTGGAAGAAGCCTATATCAAAGTGACGATCAAGGAGGGAAAAGAAGGAGCGCCTTGGCCACCCCGAGGAGTTGTTGATGCTATGAGAGACCAAGCCTTGATTTCGAGGACGAAATCTTCTCAAGAAGGGGAGGATGATAAGACCCAAATCGAGCAACCATCTAAAAACATCATTCAAGGCCAAGGAAGAGCTTATGCAATGGAACGCCATGGACCGAGGGGCCTTAGAGACACATTTTGAGGCGTTTCATGGTGCCACAGGAGGAGGCGGACCGCCCACTCTACCAGGCGGACCGCCTCCTCAACTCTCTGAAGTTGAAGCACAGCAGGCGGACCGCCCCTGCACAACTAGGCGGACCGCCCACTTCCCAGGATGAGCTGAAACAGGCGGGGCGCCTACTTTAGTAGGCTGGGCGCCTACTTTTCTGTTTTCCAAGACGGGACACCTCATTAAATAGCTATGTGTTGACTATTATAGCCCTGCGTGGCCTTTGTTATTTAGAACCTAATTAAGGGTACTTTAGACCTTTCATTTATGTCTAAGGAAGGTCTATAAATACTCCATAACTTAGCATTATTCCTTAGTTAGCTTTGATGATGAATGTTTGATTAAACAATGTTCTAGAGTGGATTCTCTATGAATGAAACCTTTGAGTTCGGTTTGAGTTTGCTAGTGGATTCTAGTTGAACCCCAAACCCTCCCCCCCCGATCACTCTACTTGCGAGTCCGTTGTCGTCTCGAGGGTAGTTGCATAGTGTAGGTCCTCCTTGACACCGATACGAGGGTATTATGGAACGAGTTCTCCATAGTTACTTCGTAGGGAGTTCGAGTAGTGTCTCGCTCTTTATCTTTATTTCCGCGTTTCGTATTTGATTCCTATCATGATCACAAATCGATATAAATTTGATATATAGCCTAAATGATGCAAAATTACGTAACATATCCACAATTAAGTATATATAATGTATAAGTAGGGGATAACGCACGTAAATACATGCTTTTTAATGCACATTTTGCACAAATAGTCAAATTGAATCTTTAAGTTGAATTATAGCCAATTTTAGAAAAAGGAGGGACAAAATTGGGTGTCAACAGCTGCCCCTCTTTGCCCGGGGATGATGAAAGAGTCTTCGGGCAAAGATAGTTGACGGAGTAGCCAATTTTGCCACGACTGTTATGCAAAATGATTGAAAAGGGAAAAATGAGAGTTTTGGGGTGTTTTTGGCCGAACTCCGGTCTCTGAGTTACCTACATATCTCGGGTTTCACGAGAATCAGGCCGTGTGTAGTTCTAGAATGGCATGTTGCCTGTGTGGGATGCTTATGACGCATGATTTTGCATGTAAAGACTAAACTTATTCAAATATGTAAATTTTAGATTCGTGTATGCTTTGCCTTTTGGCGAGATAAATGAAGAATGAAGCAAAGGCACTAGCGAAAATGAGATAATATCAATAGATCGAGCGTGGAAAAAGAGGCTTATAATCATCCTAGTTATGAAGATGTGGCGCGCTACACACCCATAAAGAGGAGTTTATATGTACATAGTTTCCACTCCATCTCGCGAAATAAGTAATCTCGTCTTCAATATTGCCTTGACTGAGCTGGGAAGAATTGGAGGAGCGAGTTTTCTAAATGCGCACGATTCAAACAGATGGGCACGATTAAGCACGAAAACACGCACGATTGACGCAGATAGGCTTGAATAGACAAAGTAGGTATTAGTCGGAAGAAAATGTAAAAAGACATCCTAATTTGTGATGAAAGATTAGGCAGATTACCTGTGGGAGTATGAGATGATCAACTCCGAGCGTGTCGGAATTTGGCAGAATAAGTAGTCTGCAGGTACAACAAAGGCATTTTGAAAAGACGAGGTAACATCGATAGATCGAGCGTAGGGAAAGAGGCTTGTAACCATCCTATTAATGAAGATGTGGTGCACGACACATCCATAAAGAGGAGTTTACATGGGCATAGTTTCCACTATAACTCGATAAATGAGTCATCTTGTTTTCAACATTGTCTTGAGTGAGTTAGGGAACATTGAGAAGTAAAGCACGATAAATATGCACGATTCAAACCGATAGGCACGAATAGGAAGGAATACGAAGCTGGTACCCAACCGTCAAGAAAAGATTAGGTAGATCGCTGGTGCGAGTATGGAACTGTAGCTTTGAGCGCTCTTGGAACTCGGCAAAATAGGTAGCTTGCGGGTGTAGCAAAAGCATTGTCTGTAGGATCAAGCTTCTTGAATTGGGTCTTGGGATGATGCTTCGTATGTATTTGAGGTTTTGTGGTTACACAATTGGTAGTGATTTTAGGAGCAGGTGTGAGAGTATGGCACAGGGGTTTGTCGAGAGATCGGAGAGTCCTTACAGTAAATCAAGATAAATGCAAATTGATTTAAAAATAAAGAAAAAGTAAGCTTCCCTGTTGAGTTGAGCTTTCCTTCGTATAGTCTGCTTTCAGGCGCTCAGTGCTAGGGAATGTGTGCCTCTCCTTTGGGGGATATCCATTTACTAAGTTCTTCTCATCAGGAGATAATTGCTTTGTCACGTCGAGCTGTCATTGGGTCATCTTGCCAGTGCAACGCCGGATTGTAAGTCCTGCGATAAAAGTGAATTTGCAAAATAGTATGTATATAAATGAATAAAGAGACTTCCCTATCGTTGGATCGTCTTGCCATTGCTCTTCGTCCTGTGAATGTGTGCTTGTCACATCAGGCTATATACCCATTTTTGTATTGGGTTGTGTATCTTTTCATGCAGGGTTGCCTATCATTCTTTCATTTTGGTCGCACACCCTTTGTCATGCCATCCTTTCACCGGGCTATCTACCCGTCAGGCTGTCTACCCTTCCGCCATGCAAAACTCGACATTGGGTTGTGTACCCTCATTCGATGCATTGGGCTGTGTACCTTCCCTGTGTCAAACTCAACATCGGGTTGTGTACCCTCAGTCGATGCATCGGGCTGTGTACCCTCTGCTGTGTCAAACTCGACATCAAGCCGTGTACCCTCAGTCAATGCATCGGGCTGTGTACCCTTTCCTGTGTCAAATTCGACATTGGGCTGTGTACCCTCAGTCGATGTATTGGGTTGTGTACCCTCCGCTATTTCAAATTCGACATCGGGCTGTGTACCCTCAGTCGACGCATTCGGCTGTGTACCCTAAGTCGATGCATTCGGCTTTGTACCCTTCGCTGTGTCAAATTTGACATCGGGCTGTGTACCCTCAGTCGATGCACTGGGCTGTGTAACCTCCGCTGTGTCAAGTTCGACATCGGGCTATGTACCCTCGGTCGATGCATTGGGCTGTGTACCCTCTACTGTGTCAAATTCGAGATCGGGTTGTGTACCCTTAGTCAATGCATTGGGCTGTGTAGCCTCTGCTGTGTCAAATTCGACATATGGCAGTGTACCCTCAGTCGATGCATCGGGCTGTGTACCCTCCGCTGTGTCAAACTCGACATCGGGCTGTGTACCCTCAGTCAATGCATCGGTCTGTGTACCCTCCGCTATGTCAAACTCGACATCGGGCTGTATACCCTCAGTCGATGCATCGGGTTATGTACCCTCCCTTGTGTCAAACTCGACATCGGGCTGTGTACCCTCAGTCAATACATCGGGCTGTCTACCCTCCGCCATGCCAAACTCGACATCGGGATGTGTACCCTCTGTCAATGTATCTGGTTGTATACCCTGCAAACAAAACTAAAGTAAAATGCAACAAGTAGAATGCTATTGTTATGTTATGCGATGTACTAAGGAAGCTATCGTGTTCCCTTTATAAGGTCTTTCTTGAAATTTTTGAGGGAATCTCAAAACTTTCTGCCCCAGTGTCAACTTTGCGTCTTTTGGAATTTTTGAGGGGATCCACAAAAATTCTGCCCCAGTTTATTGTTTATGACAGATCACTGAGAGAGGGTGGTTGCATTGCACTGAACACTAAATGTATTGGCTAGAATATGCATTCGTCTTTAGTGTGGTGATTGGGTATATCGATGACTATGATTATATGGATACTTGCATGCCAGACTGAGGTTCGATATTTGGATTCGACCGGATTTGGAGGTTGACCATAATTGTGCTTGTTTTGTGTTGTGATGGGGCGCCTTCATGTTTCATACTTTTTTTTCGAAAGTCATGGAGCTATCTTTGATGGATCGGTCTTTGTAAAAAGTGTGTTTGTGGTTTGGGAGTTGTGGTTTCCCTTTTCGATTCTTGTTGTACCATTGTCTTGCTTTGGTCAACCAGACTCTGAACTTTGTGTTTCAGTGTTGGATGTCTTGCAGTGTCATGGTATGGAATGTTTGAGTGACGAGTTTAGATCTTGTCGGATCGAATTGAGAAATGGGTATCGAGGGAGTAGTTTGTCTGCTGGTTGCAATGTCTTTTGATTGGGTTAAAGGAGCAAAGGCGTGAGGTTTTGTCTTTTTGTATGTCCCTGATTGTGTTGAGCCTAATAGGGTTGTAGTTGGAAGTCTTGACGGAGGGGAGGTTGTTTATTGTGTAAGTTGGGGTGTAGTGTGAGGTTGTGTGCTCGGTCGTATAGTGATCAGATTTCTTTGTTGTGACTCTCGTATGGGAAGAGTGCTAGCTGATTTTGTTCGTCCGTATTACAAGTTGTATGGCCGTAGAAATGGGATTGTCTGAATGTCATATGCTGGTGGTTCAAAGGACTTTGTTGTAGGAGAAAATGTTTTCAGCTCGGCTTGCCGTTTCAGCTTTTTCCGATTACAGATTCTTGACCAATTTCAGTGTTCAAGCACGAAGCAACCGTAACAAAGTGGTGAAATGCACAAAATCGTGTGGGCACATTAGCAAAGACTTGACACAAAACTGACACATAAGCTTAGAAGGATTCCTAGACTGCAGATGACGGATTAGCGCTTGAATTTGGAGATTATCATAGAAAGCACGGATATCACAAGAGTTTGCCTAAGTGCTTTATGTAGCAGTCAAGGCAAGGATTTTGGTCAAACGACCAATGCTTGTTTTAGTAGGAGATGAGGAGTTGAATGTCAATAAAAAGTGGTGATGATATTGTGTAAGGAATAGATTTTGTTGTGCGACGGAAAAGGGGGTTGGCTTTTATCGAACACCAAGATCTTGAGTGCACTTGTCATCCTTTCTTTGATAATTAGTCTGTCATGATGCCTATGTTTCTTTCAAAGGGATACTCAACGTCTTCATACTTGTCAACTAACTGCTGCAATATAGTCTTTGCACCAACTTTCCCTGTTGGATACTATCTTATTGCTGAACCACCGAACTCGATGTAGGTTGCTTACATATCATGTGTACTCTTAGATCAATGCATCCTATTGTAGTTGTTGTGATGAGAATTCATATTACTCCAATAAAGACTTACACCGAAATTGCTCCACGAAGTTTATCTGCCTGTGCTTTTATATCAAAGCAACTCTTGCTCTTGTAAGTGTCTCAAATGGCTTCATCGTCTTGTTTTGTCTTTGCTAGCGGATAAGGATATGCTTCCAAATGCTTAGGGAGTTTTCAGGTCTATCATATGATAAGAGCTTTGTCATTGTATCTTTGCCTTACCTTTCAAGTTGAATTGGCTTGCCTATTTTTGGTTGTTGTGCACAAGTCTTTGCTACACCTCTGTCTTTCTAATATTATATTTCACTAGTTCTTTGACCATTATTTTGATCATGACAGGAGCAAGTTGGAAAGTGCTTTTGATCACAGTCATGTATTGTAGGTGGTGTTACTGTATAGACTAGAGCAACAAAGGTGATCCTTGGATATTGGTGTCAAAAGGTCTTAAGATGAGTCATGTGTGCCTTTGAGTTTGACCAACATTTCTCTTGCTTTGTCAGTTTTCTCTCCATGTGTATAGTGCTTTCTGGAACAATTGAGGTACCGGGACAATAAAGCCGTCAATTTTCAATATCTCGTACAATTGAGTGTGGGATTCGGCTAATAGAATCTAGTTTCTTTTCGGTCTTTGGTTTGCATTAGAGTGAGGCCTAGGAGGGTATGGCGGTGCATTTCGGTAGTTGGACTGAATGTTTTGCTGGTATGGTAGACGATTTGGTATATAGGTCGAGTGGGCTAAGTATTGTAAACGGGATATTCAGGTGGTATGTGAGGGTAGGGATAAAATAATGGCGGTGTTTGATAATAGTGGCTGAAAGTAGGGTCTTGAATGATTGCGGCAAAAGAGACTTCATCTTTCTTCTTTTTGAAAAGGCTCATATTTTCGAACTGGATAGCCTTATTAGTAGCTTGTAATGCAGCGGAGATATTGTAAAGAGCGGAGAAGGCTGATGGGAATTGCTGTGAAAAACTTTTAGAAAATCCCTGACAAGTGCACTTGCTTAACCTTATCTTTTGCCTTGGTATTCGACTCGAGCCAACCTTTTGGATAGTAGGTTTTGTGTTTGGTAGTGAGTTAGAGATAGTTTGGACATGCAAAGGGTTTTAGATATCAATATTTGGGCGTAGAGTAGGGAGAGGAGGTGCCTTAGTAGGAGATTGGATTTTGGGAAGGGATTCGCCGAAGGTAGAAAGAGACTTAGGGCAACAAACATATTCATGAAATGAACACATATCAAATAAGAAATGCATCCTATAATGCGAAGAACCATTTTACGCATGATGATTTGAAAAGCGTTTTTTGCCACATGTATCATTTCGCTAGCTAACAAAATGCGAAGCCTACAAGATAATAATGCATTTATTAGACTTTTGTTACATTGGGTGATATTGAAATAGTGCAAAAGGTGGAAAACAATGCTAGAAGGTTAGATCATGGCCAAGTGAACGTCTGTCATGCTGATCCATCCCCGGAAGATTCTTTTTTTTCTTTTTCTTCGGACGAGTCTCCCTCGGACAAGCTTGCCCCTGATGAGTCTCCTTGAAAAATGATGTTTTCTGCATCAGTTAAGAGCCAGGGTATGTCAAATGTGAAGTTGTTCAACATTTTCCAAGCCTTTCTTCCTTTCTCCTCTATTCCGTTGTTTGCCACAGAGTTCATTCCCTCGCTAGCCCATACACCGATAGACTCTATGCGCTTTGTCAGGAGTTCTGCCTTACTGCGCTATTTTCCTTTTTCTTTGTTCTTAGCTTCGACCAAACTTTGCTCCTTTGCTATTTTCCCTTGTGCCCTTGCCAGTTGTTTGCGTAACCTTTGGTACTCAGATTCTAGCTCGTCTGCATTTCTTTGCCTTTTTGTTGTTTTTCTTGGTTGAACTGCCCTTGCTATGTCTTTCCTAAGTCAGTCTGGATAGTCTTCATCATAGCTAACGTCAAACCTGTCTCGTCCAATAGTCTCGGTTCCCATTCGTTGCCTTTCTTTCCAGATTTCTAATATCTTATCTTTGAACGGTATCACTCCTCCGAGAATATTTGCTTTGAAACTTCTGATGTCTACAATTTGGGGTACAATCTGCTTTCTCCCTGCTTGCCTAAGTGCCCGTAAAGGAGTGTATGACTAAACTCCTCTAAAGCCCACTAAGACAAGAAAAGAGTCTCCTTTGGATCTTGTGATTACTATTGTGCTGGGAAAGTAATCAAGCATCCATTGTATATTTTCAGGTGTCAATTGACAGAATATATGGTGCCAGCCTTTGGCAGTTGTTGGTCGGTCCCAATTCCCAAGAGCCTTGTCCATGCGGGCAGTATGAGTCAAGATGTAGTTTTCTCTTGGTATGGAATGGAAATTGCTCTGTGCTATCCATCTTTTGCAAATGCTCCATCAGCTAAATTTGTAAAAACAAATTGCAACCTTCGAAGGAACCAACACCCTTCTTGCACCTTTCTAAAGCACGGTTCATCTCTGCGACGATCATAGGTACCAATATGTATTTCTTGTTGATGTCTTTGAGTAAGGCATCAACAATTGAAACGATGCAAACATCAACTCGTCCTTTGTGTTGTGGAAACACGACAGTCCCTAAAAAGCTGGTGACAAAAGCAAGTACCCTCTGCTCTTTCCAATCTGCCTGGTTAATGCTGAAATGGTCTCCAGATTCTTGAAATGCTTCTCCATACCCAAATTTGATGTGGAGGGAAGTTAGAAAAATTCCCGACTGCCTTATACTATCTGTGCACAACTCGGGCTTAAACCATACCATTTCGAAGAACTCCTCGGGTGTAATGCTCGTAGGAATCAAGACTTCTTTACTTTCAAATGGTAATTGAATTAACCCGCCTATTTATTCCAGTAATTATGTCAACTCTACTCTCCCAAAGTGGAAAACTACTCGGTCTGCATCCCAATAGTGTACTGCTGCTTCTACTATTCTTCTTATTGTCGTGTGCTTCATTAATGAAATCAGGTTCCCCAACACCACTTCAACTCGATCTTGTTGATCATGCTTAGGTTTCTTCACCAATCTTTGAGTAACTGGGAGATTTCAGCAACCATGTCAAATGTTTTATTGGCCATGATCTTTTGAAAAAGGTGAAGGAGGATAGGAAAAGGGAGAAGAAAAATGCCTAAGATTCGTTTTATTGTGAGCAAAATGATCAACGTGTGGCGCAAGCTTTTGAAAACAATGCAACAGAGGATACAAAGAGATGTGTCGTTGTAGGTTGAGAACCCTTTAGACGGAAGTTGTTAATGGACTTTTGACATGCCAAGGATGTCAAGCCTTTATTGCTTAAAGGATAAACGTGCGTTATGTGTCATCCTATCTATCGAGCGGTCATTTCTTCTTCGAATTGGGCTTTTAATGCCTCTTTGGTTACAATTTAAGTTTTTGAATAGTTTTGAATACAGAAAGATTCCAATCCTTTGGGAATAAATGGTCGTTTCTGATTCAATTTGGACTTTTGATGCCTCTTAGGTTACCTTCGTGCCTTTGAATGACATCGAATACAGAATAATTCCGACTATTTATGAATAAACAATCATTTCTGATCCAATTTGGGCTTTTAATGCCTCTTAGGTTACCTTCTGCCTTTGAATGATATTGAATATAGAATAATTCTGACTGTTTATGAATAAATAATTATTTCTGATTCAATTTGGGCTTTTGACGCCTATTAGGTGAACTTTTAGCCTTTGAATAGCACTGAATGCAGAACAATTTCGATTGTTTAATGAATAAATAATCATTTCTGATTCAATTTGGGCTTTTGATGCCTATTAGGTAACCTTTGTGCTTTTGAATAGAACTGAATGCAAAACAATGCCAATGAACGGTCTACATTTTGCACGTTCGATCCTTTAAGCAAATGCAAATCATGTTCAACGCTGTTTGGGGGTTAAAAACCCGTTCGTTTTGTTTGAACAAGTTGACCTATTGGACTTGAGAACAAGTCGACTAATGACATGTCATGATGCATGATGGAGTTAGCTAGACCGGGTGTTATTATCCTCCCAAGCAGACGGCTCGGGAGCGGGAACGTCATGGACCAAATTGATTCCAAGTCGTTCCCCCTAAAGGAAATTTTTGTGAGGGAAGAGGTGGTTGTAACCACCGTATTTTTAACGCACGATTCAGAAAGTTGCTAAGAGTGGCGGAAGGTATGCGCGGTATGCAAAAAAAATGTACAAATTTTGAAAGAAATGCACAAGTTTTGAAAGAAATGCACATGTTTTAAAAGAAATGCCCATGTTTTGAAAAAAATTCCCATGTTTTCTAGAAATGCTTAAGTATTGTAAATATGCATATATGGAAATACTTCACAAAATAAGTTTTAAAAAGGATGAGTAGAAAAAGAAAAACAAACAAGTTAGTTTCGAAAATTAGGATAATATAAACTAGACTTTTTTTTAAATTCAAATAGCATCATGAAGCGAAATTGTTTTAAAGAAAAAGATTTAGCGAATTTATGGAAGATTTAAAAACCGTTGAAGTGTGAGATACGTCGTAAGAACCTTCCAAGAGTGGGTTTACTAGACAAGGACATGGTTTCTCCAGGCGGACAACCAAGGGGTGGAACGTTTGGAATTGTTGGTTGTACCACGGACCAACTATACCGCAAACCGTTTCCCTAAAGATTTTTTTGAGGGTGAAACGGCCGTGAGATCCACGTAACCATTTATGGTGTGTGCAAGTGTAAAACCTTCTAGGAGTGGAGGAAGTGTGACTAACATAACTATAAAGTGAGTATAAAGAATAATGCGCTAAAATTTAAAAATTTAAAAATAGACCTTAATCCTGCAAAAAAGAAAGGAAGAAAAGTTAGTTATCGAAATAAATCGCAAGAAAATAAAGTAAGTAAAGAATCCCAATTTAAAGTCCGTTATGGTTTGAACCTTGATATCCCCAGCGGAGTCGCCATTTTGTCGCATCCTATTTTTTTTCGAACCGGTTAAAGTTTGAAATAGGGCTCGACTTATTGGAATTCACGGGTAAAGAGTTGGAGTCGCCACCTAACATATTTTTTAACTAGGCGTATTAGGGCACCTACTTTATTTCTAGCTAATTTTTTTAATTAACTCCGAAACTTAGTCTACGAACAAGAAATTCTAGGTAAGGGTTCAAGTTAACCCGAGAGGAAGGGGTCAGGCACCTCTCAGGCTCCACCAAATGTGGTTACCGGCCGGACTAAATAATTGAGATTTTAAAGCAAATGATTAAACTAACTAAGCAATAAAATATTTTTAATATTAAACTATAGCACATAATTTAAAGACAAGTAATAAATATTCATCTCTTCTAATGACTAAGCTTTGTCCAAATGTGCCTTGAAAAATAAACAAACAAGTTAGTAAGAATTGCAAACAGGAAATGGTGCTTCTGCTCGAAAGGTAGTCTCCGAAATCCTTTAGAGAAAGAGCTCTTGTGTTCGACTCTTTTTGAAGAACAACTTCCTCCAATTCTTCTATCGTCGAGTCCCCAGCTTTCTGTTTATTAGGCTCCCTGACACACGCTGGAATCTTGGCGAAGCACTTGTCCGTTGGGCTTGACTCCATTTCATTTTCCTCAGCCACGGATTCTGGTAGTTGTGATTGCTATTGTGGGCGGCTCGAACTAACACCTCCTTTTACGACCACTATATATCATTCTTGGGTTGTCTACTGTTCACTTCTAACTTCTCTTATTCCCTTGGGGTGGGAAACTTAACAACTTGATGCAGAGCCGATGGGATTGCTCCCATGGTGTGGATCCACGGTCGGCCCAAAATCAGGTTGTAGGCCATATCTCCTCCTATAACTTGGAACAAAGTTTCATTTTCAACACCTTCTGCGTAACTCTTTATTATAATTTCTCCTAACTTCGTTTCACTTGAATTATTGAATTTCGATAACATTGTAGACCTGGGTACAATCTTATTGGTCAACTGCAACTGCTCAACTACTCTTGATTGTATTATATTGACCGAACTTCCAGCATCGATCAGAACTCGTCTTACGTCGGCATCATCCACTCTCATTGTGACTACCAAGGCATCGTGATGGGGATGTATCCTTTCATCGAAGTCGTAATCACCGAACACAATGTCATCATTCATAACTTCTCGCGTCCATTTGTCCCTTGTAAATGATACTTTCGCATACTTCTTCGTTGTGTACATCACTCCGTGGACCTCAGCCCATCCGCTGATGACATTCACCGTTTTCCTTGGATCCGGAGGCTTTGGCGGCTAGTGGTCATCTTTCTTCTTATTAAAATTCTCTTTTCCTCTCTATCAGAAACTTCGTCAAATGTCCACTCTCAAGCAATATAGCTACCTCATAACGCAGAGCCTTACATTCTTCGGTCGTGTGCCCATGATCATGAAGGAAAGCACACTACAAGTTATCGTCCCTATTATTTGGATGAGTTTTCAGGCGACCGGGGAATTTCACCACTTTTTCACCCATTCCCCTCAATGCATTTACCAAACTTGCTGTTGAAACACAAAAATTATATTCTGAAATCTTTGGAGGCAGTGGATCCTTCAGAGCCAAAGATGGACCCGGCTGCTCCTTCTTTGGCTGACTCCTTGAACTACTAGTTTCGTTTCCATTTCTACTTTGAAGAGGGAAACTGTAGGGCTCGAACCGTTAAGCCCTGGAATTTCGCTGTCATTTTCAACCCTCCGTGGAGGCGGTCGCTCATATCGTTGTTTGTAAAAAGACAATTGCAACTCTTCTTCCTCTGCCCCAATCTTTGGCTCATATTCACGATGCAGGTCATCAAAAGTACTCGGAATGATCTCCCTCAACTGATCATTCAACTTCCTACACGCCTCCGATGTATTGTTACTCAAATTATTTATGAAAGACAGACAAGCCTATCTATCCTCGACCTCTGGGATGCTCAGTTTTTCTGCATTAAACCGTTCCAAAATTTTTTTGATTGTTTCATTGGGCCGCTGCATGATGTTCAATATATCCTCCACTCTTCGTTCTATCTTTTTGGCCCCAGAGTATGCCCGAATAAATTTGGCTGCCATGTGATAAGAATCAAATACGCGGAAGCAACAATCACAAGATAACAAGAAAGTAAGGGATTGGGGAGAATAGAAATAGAAGAAAAGAACGAATCAAACTAACAAATAGATTGATTCAATAGGGAGAAGAGACTTGAACCATTAAACGGGACTCACACTAGCGGTGATCCACCATGGATTCAACGTAAGAGATACATGAAGTCAACGCTTCAACAAGAAAGGCCAAGCCTATTCTATCTTCTCAATTCTATCTTCAAAACTAGCTAATGAATAATGCTAAGCTATGGAGTATTTATAGGCCTCATTTAATACATAGTGAAAGCCCAAAAGTACCCTTAAGTAAGTTCTAAGGACATAAGCCACGTAGGGGCATAATAGAAATTACATATGATAAAAACTAGGAAATCCCGCATCCTTCTCAGCACTAGGCGCCCCGCCTACCCTACCAGGCGCCCCGCCTGGTTGCTCCTCACTGGAGTAGGCGCCCCGCCCCTGAACAAGTAGGCGCCCCGCCTGTTAAACTTCAGAGGCTGAAGGGGGCGGTCCGCCTAGTAAGTGGGCGGTCCGCCTCTTTCCCTGACACCTTGGAACGCCTCGAAATGTGTCTCTAAGGCTCCTCCTTCCTTGGCGCTCCAATGCATGATCTTCAAGACGTCATCCGGAGCCCTTGACTTGCATTCCTTGTGCTCTTCAAGCTTGGTTCTTGATTGGTTGTCGTTTAGGCCAATTTGGGTCTTATCATCCTCCCCTTCTTGAAAGGATTTCGTCCTCGAAATCAAACCATCAAGCCTACATTCAAAACAAGCACAAGCAAAGCTTCCCACTACAAGAGTAGGTTAGCGGCAAAAGTGTGGGAAAACACACTCTTGTGATAGAGCCAAGCATCAATAACAAGTAAAAAGCTTATGTCTCCAAAGGAAACAACAAGTACTTGACTCCAAATTAAAGTTCACCCAACACAAGAACAAACAAAGAGATCAATAGGATATGGAACATGCATGGTATAGCAATCAAATTCCCTATGACCCCTAAGCTTATAATCAACACACCAAGCCTTCAAACTAATATTATCACAATGTGACCTATCGGCTTTGGCATGCTCAACACCCAAGGTGTGATCAACAAGTGGGATGGAGTAAACAAAATAGTTCAATTGGCAACTAACATCAAATACTCCACTCCCCTTCTTGGAAGCACTCTTACACACACCAAGAGTGGCTTCCTCACCTCCAAATCCATCTCTAAGACAATCTCCCTCACTAGGCAAACTCCAAAGGAAGGTCTCCGAAATTGGCCCTTCATCATTATAGTCCCCACAATGAAGATTAGGACTACTAGAAGATGGTTTAACACAACCAATATCAAGACCACCCATCCCACTTGGAGTTCCAAACATTGGATCATCCATAGAGTCTAACTTTTCAAACCATGGAGGTTCTATTCGATTACCAATCCTAGTCCGATACAATTCGCTACCACAATTGAGATTATCTTCGCACCATGGAAATGTAAAAGCATGCACCTCATATTCATGGTCGCACAAAAGCATGGTATCAAGACTAGGTTCATCACTATTACCCGAAGAGTCATTGAAAACAATCCGATCCATCTCAATCACTAGGGACTCCTCAAGGTCACTACCAACCTCACTACAACACATAAGTCCACCATTATCAAGCAATTCATCAAGGGAAAGGATAGGGTATTCATTCAACTCATCTTCCCCTTTGTCGAATATGGGTGGGGTGTCATAACAAGGTTCACAAGCAAGGTCAACTACACATTCCTCACTAATGAGAGGTTCAACGAAAATCGAGCTCACATCATGATGTGGCTTACCCTCCCTCTCAACTAGTGGTTCACAATCACACACAAGTTGACCATTCGACTCTACACTAGTTGCAAACACATTGTAATCATACAAATCATCAACTAGTGTTGAGTTAGCACAAACACTACCATGAGACAAGGAAGTAACATGTTCAAGGGACGAGCTATCACTTACCTTTGAGTGGCCATCTTGCTCACTCAATGCATTTGAAGTGTCATGAATTGTCTCTTCACCTTGAAGCTCACATTGAAGAGTTTCTTCACCTTGTCTATCCTTCTTGGGACATGATTGAGGCTCTATTGATGGGCCTCCAAGAGTACCTACACAAGCATTCACAAAAGTAGAAGAAAAAGATAAAGGGTTAAGGTTAGAATAAGGGGTGTCCCTACTCTTTACAATTCTTTTTCCCTCTTTCTTTTCCCTCATTTTCTTTTCAAGGTCGGGTATAGATTCGGGTGGTGACATCCCACTCACATCACTCAACACATCCTCTCCTTTTTCCGCTCGAGGAATGTCACCGGTCACTCCCTTACTCCTCTCAATCTTTTGTCTCTCAAATTCGGGTGAGTTGGGACGAGGCCCAAGAATACCCATGGCCGGAGTAGGTGGCGTTTTAATATCAACCCGGAATCTAGGACTAAGAGACTCATCACTTGATGTCTCTTTCTTCTTCGTTGGTGAACCACTTTGCTTTGGAGCTTGTGGCTTGGGGTTCACCTTGTTGACATATGTCAACTCTCTTCTTGCACTAGTCCCACCATTGCTTGAGATTGTAGGGCTTCTCTTCAATGGTGCCCCACTACTTCTCATGTTCGTAGGACTTCTTGTTTGCACTCTTTGGGTCATAGGGCTTCCCCTCAATGGTGTTCCTCCATTTCTCATGTTCATGGGCGTGCTTGGTTGTACTTCTTCTTTCCTAAGAAGGAGGAATTGCATCTTCCCTTGTGCTTTAACAAGATAACCATCAAAGAAGTTGGCGAACTTGAAGTGCTTATTGAAAAGCCAAGGCTTTCCCAACATGACATCACATCCCACCAAAGGACCTACTTTGCACTCCACTTCCTCTTCAAAGTTCCTTTGTGAAATAACTACCCTAGCCATTCCATCAACACAAGGTATTCCCAACCTTCTCACCACAAGATGGCTAATCCAACTTGCTTCACCACTATCCACTTGAAGCACATACCCATGATTCCCATTAAGGCTCACTATGAATTGACACCAATCTCTTTCACTCATGAGTTCATCCATGTAACGCCCTTTACACATCCCCTCAATAGTACCTTCACTAATCGGGTACTTCCTCATTTCACCACTACTAGCAATACCATAACCCATAGTGCGACTCATGCCATCTCTTCCCTCGGCCTCATTCTCTTCCATCTCATCCTCCAAGTGTTGGAGTCGAGTATCCATTTCCTCCATCATAGTCATGAGGCTCGGGAGGTAAGCTTCAACTAACTCCCAATCACTCACACCTTTCTCACCACTCCCACTTCCCTCCAAACCTCCCTTATGGCTCCTTGTACCTGCAAAAGACATGTTAAGAAAGTGCAAAGGTTAGTATAAACAACCTCACTTGCTCTCCCTTATCTTTGGTGGTGGCTCTCAACACTCTTTTTTGGGTGCACACTCCCAAACCCCCACCCAAAGATGTCCTTATCTCTTTTAGGAACCAAAATGGTAAGATCAATCAACTAGTATATCCAAGTAATGGTCCGGAGTGGAGTTGATACGACTCGATGTACGGAAGCTAGTTTAGTGCGCACTTGAAGCAAACAAATTCTACGACTTTAAGTATAGACTTCAAGACACACAAACACCCTAAGGAATCAAAGATTAGTGTTAATAAAGTAGGACTAATACCTTAGAAACACTAACCAAGAGGTACGGAAGCAAACGGAACACAAAAAGACGCGAAACGAAGCCAAACGGACTCACTCCAGGAGTGGGCGGTCCGCCTGAACTCAGGGGCGGTCCGCCTACTAATGTTCAGAGAGTTCTATAGGTGCCCCGCCTACTTTCTGGGCGCCCCGCCTACTGGGGGTTTTCAGCACAGTCCGAAAATCGTTTTTTTGGCTCGTTTAGCACTCAAAACCCAACGTTTTCGACTTGTTTTCGATTCTAATGATACCCAAAGGTGTATATGATGTTTCTAAACAATCCCCAATAGGTTTAAACCCCAATCAAACAACAACAAATCAATTTTGATTCTTGAGCAAGTTCTAGGGTTCTTTGAAAATTTTGGGAATTTGATTTCTTCAAATTTTGAAATACACCACCAAATCTTGTAATTTTTGTACCAAAAGAACGGGAACACAATAAGGAACAAACCCCAATGATTTTTAATGTTTGGGTGTTCCAATCCAACAAGTTCCTCCAAATTTTGTGAAATTTTCAAGTTTTCCTATTTTTTTGTTTTCTTCAATTTTTCAAGAACAAGAGCAACAAACACAAAGATAAAGAGTCACGATCGAGGGTTTGTAAGAACAAAACCTATCCGTGCTCTGATACCAAGATGATAAGAATCAAATACGCGGAAGCAACAATCACAAGATAACAAGAAAGTAAGGGATTGGGGAGAATAGAAATAGAAGAAAAGAACGAATCAAACTAACAAATAGATTGATTCAATAGGGAGAAGAGACTTGAACCATTAAACGGGACTCACACTAGCGGTGATCCACCATGGATTCAACGTAAGAGATACATGAAGTCAACGCTTCAACAAGAAAGGCCAAGCCTATTCTATCTTCTCAATTCTATCTTCAAAACTAGCTAATGAATAATGCTAAGCTATGGAGTATTTATAGGCCTCATTTAATACATAGTGAAAGCCCAAAAGTACCCTTAAGTAAGTTCTAAGGACATAAGCCACGTAGGGGCATAATAGAAATTACATATGATAAAAACTAGGAAATCCCGCATCCTTCTCAGCACTAGGCGCCCCGCCTGGTTGCTCCTCACTGGAGTAGGCGCCCCGCCCCTGAACAAGTAGGCGCCCCGCCTGTTAAACTTCAGAGGCTGAAGGGGGCGGTCCGCCTAGTAAGTGGGCGGTCCGCCTCTTTCCCTGACACCTTGGAACGCCTCGAAATGTGTCTCTAAGGCTCCTCCTTCCTTGGCGCTCCAATGCATGATCTTCAAGACGTCATCCGGAGCCCTTGACTTGCATTCCTTGTGCTCTTCAAGCTTGGTTCTTGATTGGTTGTCGTTTAGGCCAATTTGGGTCTTATCACCATGTCATCAAAATTTGTTATCCCATTCTTAGGCATTTGTATGTACCACTTCAGTGCTCCTCCTCTTAGCATTTCACAAAATTTCTTTAGACTCACCGAATTGATCTCGTCTGCCGTCAAATTATTTGACTGTACTGCAATTGCAAACATATCTACGTGATCCCTTGGATCAGTGGTTCCATCATACCTCAAACTCTCCAGTAGCTTAAAGTCTTAGGAATCGGCAACAGAGCTGCACTTGGTAGAAATGGCCGCTTTGATATTGACTTCGTAGCAACGTCCTCCATTAATTTTGGAACTCCTGGTAGCTTTTCCATAAATGACTTCATCTCATTAAATCTCTTCTCCACTGTATCGTTCAACAACGTCTGCATTGTAGCCGACATTCCTTGCTTCTATCATGACGGAGGCCGGAGCTCCCGCAGCCACGGCAGCCGTACCCAAACCTCCGAGTCCCACTCCTGCTTTAGGTCCCCTATTACTGCGCCCTGTGGAACAGAGATCGAAGTGTCAGTGGGGGTAATGCTGGGAAGGCAGGCACTGTATGACTTGTAGAGCCAGACAGAAGCAACAACTGCTCATTTATTCTCTCCATCTGGTTGTCCTGCCTAATAAAAAATTCGCGGAACAATGTGTTCGTATCAACTGACGTTTCCTCGACCGCGAGTTCCTTGCCGGGTCGACGTCCTCGAGGCGTATTCAACTGTGAATTGGCTACAGCGACGTTCAAGGGCGGATTTTGTTCATGGTGGGATGATTCACCGACCTCTTCACCGATGGCTGGAAGCTGGACCTCGTCGGCGGGTTAGGCTGAAGCGCGCCGTCTCGGATGGTGGTGTTGGCGTAGTTAGCATTGTTGCTCTAATCGTCTGCCATTGCACACAAAAAGAATAAACGTAAGTAGAATCAACGACAAATTTCAGAACAAATCGATTGCCTAGGCCCCATGGTGGGCGCCAAATTGTATTTCCTAAAAATCGGCTATAGGTATTACAATTAATATTTATATTTAGTTGAGCCACATGCGACCATTTTATATCGAAATTCGGCCGTTGGATTACTAGATTTACGCTTAACGGATAGATTTTTGTCGTCTGATCAAAAGATTGAACGGATAATTAGTATATTGATGAAAATAATTTAAGTGAACGGACAGGTGATAATAACGGTCACAAATTAAACGGACGATATACGAGCGAACAAGTTGTATGTAGGCAGTAAACAGATAAACAAATCAATTTAACAGTCGATGTGGTGAGATCAATTGTTTATGTCGATAATTGAAGAATAAGTTCATGTAACTTAGCGAAGATTTAGTGATCGGATCGAATAACCTAAAGCAAGTGCTTGCAAACAAATGAAAAATTACTGTGGACGATCGATCGATCGAAATTGATACGTCAAAGGTTACTGATTTTGGGAATTAATGACTTAACAATGGACTAAATAATATAACGATTTGCTGATAAAAGATAATGACAATAATGAAAGCAAACAAGAAAAACAACAATAATTAAGGCAATAAATAAAAAGAATAAAGCTTATTATATTGAAGATCAAATGCTCGTGCTCTGTTGAAGAAGAAGAACGTCTCCTCCAAAGCAAAGCTAGACTACAACGATACGATGGTGGTGAATCAGTAACAATGGTGGTGGAATAATGATAGTGGTGGCGATAATAGCTTAGGGGAGAGTTATGTTCAGAAGAACGTAACTTTACAAGTGGGAAGATTGGACTATATTTATAACTGGAGAGTCCAAACCCTAATACGACTCCATTTTCTGCACGTCTCCTAAATGTTCTGATCCATTTCCAACAGCCTCCGAAAGTAGCGGAAGTGGTTGAGGATTGAGCTGATCTGAGCTTATCTTTTAATTTAACTTTGTTTCTCTATCGGTTGTTAAAGCGACCGATCAATTCCTTTGACCAAACTGTTAATACTCACTCAAGCTGTGTCTGCCATGTTGCGATGATGTGGACATATCTTGCGTCCGATTTTTGACCAATACAGAACCAACGACCGTTTATGCGGCACGACTATAGGACGAAGGGTATACATTCCGCCGCCTAGAGTTTACAGTCTCCTAGTTAGGGTTTAGTATAATCCACCGCCTTGAGTTATAGGCTCATAGCCTTATTAGTCTTTGTATTTTGCCTTATTTAGGACTGAGTATCACTACTATAAATACCCCTCCTTACATTGTATTGTACATGAGATGATTCAATACCGAATCCGACTATTCTCAAGGAATAAGAATTACTCTGTCTTTCTCTTAATTATTTCGCCTTGTTTATTCATTACTGCTTTCATTATACTTACATACTTTTTCGTTGTAACTACTGTATTGCTTGTGACCCTAATCATAAATAATTATTTAACCTAGACGTATAATTTTTGGCGTAAACAATAAATAAATAAATAAAATGAGTATAATAAGATTACGGAGAGGAAAAAAACACAAAAAATTAGGGAGACATGAATAATGTTTTAACAAGAGAAAGAAGAAGAAGAAGAAGAAGAAGAAGAGTGAAAACGAAGAAGGAGAAAAGAATAATAAAAGAGTGACAAAAGATACGAAGAGAAAAAATAATAAAAAATATGAGCAGAGAAAGGAACTTTAGTTCCTTATTTTATGCCTCAAAAGAGGAAGATAATTAGCTAATGGGTATATGATGTAAATAAGTTATGAGTATTAATATAATGGGTAGAACCATGTAAATAAGTTGAGATGTAAGTGTATTTTTGTAAAGGTAAAATACATCGACAGCTCCTTAAAGTTATCCACATTTTTCAGTTAGACACTTCATCTTGAGTCCGTTTTATTCGAACACCTTATTTATACTAAAATTGTTTCATTTAGACATCTCTTGCTAATATGTCCCTGTTCGTGTTTTACCCCACTTTTTGGGAGTGTGAGTTATATTTTGTAGATGTGGGTCCTATTTACATGTGTCTATCGAAAATATAGAATTTTCTTAATTAAAAAAAGAAGTCTTCTCCACGCGGCTGCAACCATGCTTCTGGCCACCCATCACCATTGGTCTCACCTACATGGATATTCTCCAAAAGTTTTTCACAGAATGTAGCAAACTGGAGTTACTGCGATTAATAAATTGGGTGAAATTTGAAGAAAAAATTGATAAAGAATGATGAACAAATTCTAATTCTTATAATACTCTTTCAAATCAACCTAGGTGCAACAGTAGTACCTCGTTCTCTTTTGGGTTTTCTTCGGGTATCTTGACAACGGTGTCTCTGAGGCAAGTTGTATAAATTTGTATTCCATTTTAAATTTTTATATGTTGTTTAGAAAAAATGTCATAAAAGAAGAAAACTTAAGTTCTGTAATTGATTTTTTAATTTCATGAGCTTTTATTCTCTTTTGCTGATTATTTTCCCGGTTGTCGGAAACGAAGAAGATCGGGACAACAGCAATGGTAGCTTCAAAGATCCAAAGAGGAGGAGGCAACCGAGCGGAACTTTTCTAGAAGCACTGTAGAGAAAGCTCCAGCGTTGCGGATGAACAAAAGGGCGTTGCTCCCTAAAGAAGGGAAACTGTGTTTTGACTTCTTTTTCTTTCAAGTTTCTTTTTAATTTTTTTAAAATAAATCCACGTGTCTCCCTCTTATTCGTCACTATGTCATGTGAATCACACGCATATTTTTTGTTTGACTGCTCATTAATTTTCTGTCTAAATAACATATCTGAGATGTAGTTGAACTGTTCAAATGAAGAGGACTCAAGGTGAAGTGTATAGAGAAGAATGGGCCAAAAGAACCTCTCAAGTCTTTAATTAATAAAAGGGGACGCGCGTGGAGCGTTGAATAACGCGCGCATTTAGCATTAAACCATGGGCAAGATTAGAAACAACAAAACTTGCGGGGCTTAATTAAAAACCTTTTGGACTGAATTAGCAATCCCAAAAACATTTAATCAAAAGGTGGGAAAACGAACCGAACGGACTGAGTGCAATGATTTAAAACATCGAACCCCAAAAATCTTATCTTACACACTTTACAGTTCTCAAGTTCGTCTCCTCTACAGTATTCTACGCAGTTTTCTAAACATCATCGTCGCCGACCATATACATTTCTCCGGTAACATCTAAAGGTAAATTTTGAACAATATTGATGTTTTTCAAGTGAATCGGGGTTTTTCTTTTGCTATTTTGCTATTTTGGAAAAACTATGATTTTTACGCCTTTTTACAGTACTAGAAGAAAGTTCTTGTGAAAATCTTTGTTTTTGTTGATTTTTTCGTCAAATAGTGCTATGTTCTTGTACAAATAGTGAAGTTTTTGCATGTTTATGTTATATTACCATATTAAGAGCACACTCCTTCGAAGAGTGAAACATCGTGAGACAGTGTTCTAAACGTGTGATACGATGTTTGAAGTTGGTGATACATTTTAGATGATTTTAGTTAAAATAAATTAGGGTTTTATAAAATAAATAGGCTAAAGGTTGAAAAAATGTTGTACGCATACTCCTTCGCAGAGTCAAACATCGTGAGACAGTGTTCTAAACGTGTGATGGGATGTTTGAAGTTGGTGATGCATTTAGATGATTTTTGTTAAAATAAATTAGGGTTTTATAAAATAAATATGCTGAAGGTTGAAAAAATGTTGTACATATAGTCAAGATTTTGCATGTTTATGTTTGTGCGTGCATGTTTAAAGTTCTGGAACATTTGAGACAGTGCTCCGACCGTGCGAGAGGATGATAATGTTTAATGATGACTCTACTTGAACTAGGGTTTGATAAAATATACATATGTATATTATGTTTCACACACCCATATTGCATGCTTGTACATCTTTAATTGATGAATATACTTGTGATTTGCAGCTACAATGGCTTATACGCGGGGAATTAAGAGGAAGGAAACTACTCCTCCTAGTAAACAGCCTCCTAGGAAGAGGAGAATAATATTGGAGGACGAAGAGGAGGGGTCCCTAGACTATGATGTAAATGTTGTGCCACAGCTGCCGGACGATGGTAATCTATCAGAAGAAATAGAAGCGCTGTTTGGTGATGATGACTGGGATGAAGATGGAAATAAAAAAGAGAGCCTTTTAAATATGGCAGAAGAAGAGGAGGTGGGAAGGTTGGTAAATAATCTTGCAGGGGAATTTGAAGGAGTTGTAAATGTTGAAGAAGTAGATGATGTACATGAAGTTATAGAGGTAGTAGATGTTCAAGCTGGAGAAGGAGGTAGGAATGGTAGGGAAGAAGAAGAGGGTGAGAGATGCGAAGGAGAAGGTCAGTTCGTAGACGACGTGGGAGCTGATTCTGCAGAGCCACCTAAAGAGGTATAGTTGTTGTCTAGAACATACATAAAGTTGTTCGTCACTTTACATTAGAATGTTCAATATTTTTTATGTGATTTGAGAACACTCGCGTGCATGATCAGATCAATCTTAACTATGTTCAAAGTATTTTCTTGTAGTTCCTTGGAACATCTCAAGGGATGTTTCATGCATCTGATATTATGTTCTTACTACCCCTGGTGATTCCTTAAACTAACAAATTTCAAAACATTGTGCAGCCTGAGTACGTGCAGCCTGAGTACGTCACCAGTGTCATTCCACCAATGGTGCTGAAGACTTACTTGGATGAGCATGAGCATTTTCAATCCAAGATAACTGTCCGCCTCGTCGCTTATTGGACGAATGCGTGAGTTCAGGATTTTGCTGCGTACAAGTGGTCTGTATGACAAGTTCAAAAACAGTATCTTTGGCCATTTCTTGGACTTGCCGGAGGAGTCATCGTTTCCAACCAGGTTGGTGCACAATATTCTGCTAAGAAGAGTTTTGTGCAATAAAGAAAAAGAAGCTTGGTTCAATTTCAATGGAGTGCCTGTTCGTTTTGGCCTCCAAGAGTTTGCTTTGATGACAAAGCTGAGATGCCAAGCCTATCCAAGTGTCCAATGGGAGGCTGCGATGAAAGAGAGGGGCAGGGAGATGTGGGAGTATATCTCAACGGCATGGGAGGATGGGAAAGCAAGGGCAGTTACTGCTTCCCGGTTGCTGAGTTTGATAGAAAATGAGGAAGTTCCTGAACGGTACAAGTTTGGGCTTGCCATGGCTTGGTTTGTTCACTCAATATTGTGCGCCAAGGAAAAAAAAGCTGGTATTGAGGAATTACTGGTCTGCCTC